>CAVLGL010000115.1:50427805-50935305 GCA_963668995.1 Parnassius mnemosyne
GTTGGGAGTTTCTTATTGGGGCTTAACAGAGGTACATTTTTGTGAGAAAGGTGTAAAAACGAATGCAGTTGTGTTTCGAAATACAGTCCTGACAAACCTTGTAGAACCTGTTTCTCATACCATGTTCAATAACAGGCACTGGGTATTCCAACAAGATTTGGCGCCAGTTCATAGAGCGAAGAGCACACAAGACTGGCTGGCGGCGCGTGAAATCGACTTCATCCGGCACGAAGACTGGCCCTCCTCCAGTCCAGATTTGAATCCGTTAGATTACAAGATATGGCAACACTTGGAGAAAAAGGCGTGTTCAAAGCCTCATCCCAATTTGAAGTCACTCAAGACATCCTTGATTAAGGCAGCCGCCGATATTGACATGGACCTCGTTCTTGCTGCGATAGACGACTGGCCGCGCAGATTGAAGGCCTGTATTCAAAATCACGGAGGTCATTTTGAGTAAACTTTAGTGCCATAAGAATCTATGTTTTGTTAAGTTCATTTTGGTATATAAATGGTTACATAATGAATAAACTTGTTTCAATTATTTTATATTAAACATGTGACAGAATTTATGACCTGACTAGGTATAATATAACATTTGTTAAAAATTACATTGATTTGTGTAAGAACTTAAATTTTTCTTCTTAGGTTTCCCATACAATCAATTAATTAAATACCTGAATAGATTACTTTTGTCTTTTTATAATTAGTAAATGAAAGGCAATAGATTACAATCTTTGTTGTCTTTTTGATTTATCGAACCCAATGCGGAAAGGAACCTTATTATAAAAACAAACCTGAAAATTAAAAAAAGGAAAATTCCAGCAGAAATTCGCAGAGTACATCCGAATAAAGTATCGGTTGAAATAATTGTCACCTAATGCCGCGATATTTTCAAAATTGTTGCAACATATACATTGCAACAAAATTCTAACCAAATATATACTTAAATAATTTTCAATAGGTATATTATGAAATTATCAGTTACTTGACTCTACAGAATCAGTAAGTCATTCATGGGACAATGAATACACTGTTATAACGAATTCCAGAAAATATAATATTTCTCTATAAGCAGTTTTAATTTTTTATAAAATTATAAAGACTCTATTATAAGTGTTATTATAAGATAAATGAATACATTGTTGATAATAACCAATGGAAATATCGTGATCACTGTCTTGTGAGTAAAAAATTAAAAAAATTACTGGAAAGATTTTTTAAAACTTATATTAAATTTTAAAAAAATCATGACATGACACATTGTATTGTAGAACCGTGCTGCTGCTGTATAATAGCTAAAAATGAATGGATTCACGAAAAACCATATATTAATAGGATGAAACAAGAGCACAAAGGTGATATGTTTGATAAGTTGAGTGTCAAGAAGAGGAAATGCTTTTTTCTAATGAATATTTTTGCATCGTAGTCGTTGAGTATAACAATGCATCTGTATTTTGATTCTTTATCCGAGGAGCTATGTGTTTTGTGGGCCACTTTATCATACCTCTGAGGACTAAGATGAAATGTTAATTTATTTATTTTATTAAACAGTTTATGTACATACATAATTCGATAGGACAATGGCAAAAACATAATTATGTACAAAGGCACTGCGTATTCCATGATGAAATTTCTTCCAGCAGGCCTATTGAAGGATAGTTGAAAGAAATAGAGGTAGTCAAAGTGTGCACTTATACAAATATATAAAAAGTAATAATATATATTATTTAAAAAATATATACTTCAATATATATTTTTAATGTTACTTATATGTATACCAACACCTTATGATTTAATAATTATGAAGTGAATGATAGTGCTCTTTAACAAGTATTTTAAACATAGACACCGATTTAGCATCACGAATCCTAAAGGGAAATGAATTCCACAATCGTACTGCGTTAACAGAAAAAGAATGAGAATAGTGCATGGTGTTGAAAGACGGAAATCTTAACAATGTTCTAGTATTTGATCTACATGATACATCTGGAGAATGAATAAAAGTCAAACGATTTTTAAGATATAGCGGAATAGTAGGGTTATGTAGAATATTGAAAAGTAGACAGAGATTTCGAGTGTTCCTGCGAAGGCGGATTGGGAGCCATTTAAGCTACTTGCGATAAACAGAAACATGATCGAACTTCTTTAAGTCAAAAATGTATCGAATATATAAATTTTGCAAGCGCTCAAGTTTATTAATTTGCTCCTCTGTAGCATCCAGATAACAGACATCAGCGTAATCTAAAATTGGTAAGATAAGAGTCTGGACTATAGATATCTTAGTAGACAAGGGTAGAAAACTTTAAAGACGTTTTAGAGAATGAAAGGCATGAAATATTTTCCTACTTACATCCGTAATTATGTGCGCCCCAAGTCAGATTGCTGTCGAAAATAACGCCTAGGTTCTTGGCAGTTGTTAATTATTTTATTGTCATTTATTCATTAAAGGATTCTTTTTATTTACTTACAAATACATTATTTAGGTACTTATTAAAAACGTTATAATCAACGTATGTGGGTAGCTATTAAAAGGTATTCATATATTATCATCATCATTACAGCTCTTTACAAATCCACTGATGAACATAGGCCTCCACCAATGTCTGCCACAAAGCACGGTCCTGAGCCTCCTGCATTCAACGACTTCCTGCCTATTTTACCAGGTCGTCCATCCTTCTAGTGGGGGGCTGCCCTACACTTCGCCTACAGGTACGAAGCTGCCACTCGAGAAACTTTCTTCCCTATCGGTAGTTGGTGCCTGGAGTATTATTATTATTAGTAGTATTCATCTATTAAAACATATACATTTTCGTATGGCAACGAAAATTAAAATAAGCAAATGTTAGCAAGTTTAGCTAAAAGGATTCGCAGAATGAAGAATTGATTAGTGCTTGTTATAAATCACTAATACTATAAATTCACTGCTGTTATTACATATTTAGATTATTACTAAGTGGTTTCAGTCAAAAATTTTCAATCAAAAATTATTGGACAATATGAAAAGAACCAAAGTTAAAAGAGTTAATGTTTCTGAAATGATAAGGAACTAGCTAACAAGTTTATAAAGGGATCATCCGAAGGATGGATGGAAACATATTGTAAGGTAGTTTACTTTATTATTTGTATCAGACAACTGTAATTGAAGTAACAAAGATCACAAACCAACTGAGGTCTCTGATGTTAAAATTTCATTTTCATTTTTCTAGGCGTAATATATTGAGGTCAAGCGATAGAACAATAAATTAATTATATTATAACTTAGTAGAGACTAATAGGAACTAAACTAGGAAAGCTTTAGAAAACTCCTTATAATTTAAAATTAAAAATTTTGTATAACCGACTTCAACATAAATTATTAAGAATAACTCATAAACTATTGGTCAGAACATGATCAAATTTATATGGTACTACTTATAATGGTAATACTTTATGAGTGAGCTTTTAAATTAAAAAGAATCATTGAAATCGGTTCACCCAGAAAAAGTTTTGAGGTAAAACACATTAAAAAAAAAACATACAGTCTAATTGAATACCGTCTTCTTTTTTTAAGTTGGGAGAAAATACAATCGATTAATTTGGAGGTATCATGACCGTTAATCGCAAGTGAAGCTGAGTTGCTATCGCGAGCAAGGTACGCAATTACATTAAAATCGTATTATCTACTTACTCAGAGCTTAAACATGTTATTTAATAATGACTCGTCCAATGATAACAAGTTAACAAAAGTAGCGATTCATCGTGAGTTTTTATAAGTTTAATAATAATTTATTTCACCATTTGCATATGCTAGGTCCACCATGAATACGGGCTTCTTCGAATTTATCCTACTTTGGAGAGCGTTCAGGTAAACGTTCCGAAATGTATCTGGTCCCAGAAAAATCCAAAAACTTGAATTGACATCAAAACCACACTATAATTTTTTTTAAAGTTACCTCTTAAAAAGGAAAACATTTTAGCAAAAAATAATTTTTCGATTTTTCTTACTGCAGCTTACAATTGTTAAGCAAACCTGTTTAATTTTGTTTTATAGGATAAGGGTGACAAACGAGCACACGGTCCACCTGATAGTAAGTGGTTGGTGTGACCCATAGACATCTACATCTATCTTCGATTACGAACCAAAATGCAGATGCGTTGTCACCCGTGAAGACTAAGTTGGAATGCCTCGTTTCCAGTAAAATGGGTTTCCGTTTCTCTACGCTCACCATACGAAACACAGCAGCGTTAAGCTGCTATTTTATGTTGGTATTCTGTGAGAGCGTGGTCCTTCCCCGGCAGAGCCGACGCATTCGTGCTACAACCATAATATAGCTGCAGCATGGTTCTACCACGTCTAAAAAATTTTATTGCTTAAAGATTTACAATATTTTTTAAACTATTTACAGGTATTAATCCGTAGGACGCCCCTAAATGGGCCAACATAAAAAAGTACTTATACTTTTTAATGGGGAAAACGATGTTAAATACTAAAATTTGTTCTTTTAAAAGAGAATTCATCTCCGCAATGGCTTCGATCGTGTCACAATCACACATCAATCATGTTAAGCCAGTTATGAAATATCTTGACCGGCAACAGGAATCAGATAAAAATATGTGACATACCTGGTACTGGGAACGTCATTCCACTTGCCAACCGTGACTCTCACGCAAATCTTCCTTACGATAAGAGAGGTCCATGTTCAGCAGCGAAATTCGGCTGATGAAGTAGAAGAAGAAGTCTTTAAATAAAAGTGCAGAGACCTTTATTTTACACGATATTCAAATAAGGCACTCTTTGCCTTTTTAATTGTTTATTTCACGCTTAACTAAAAATCAAAATAAAGGGTTTGCCAATAGGGACAGGTCGAAGTTGACAGGCTGTGGCGGCCATGTTGTTTTGGCAACATCTGTCAAATCTATTGTTTATTATTTCATTACTGATGCTAACTCATCATGGCAAGTTACACGATTGAGCAATTCGTCCACACTATAAAACTTTATTGTCAATATGAGTGCTCGTTAGTTCAAACGTTGCGCGCGTTACGCCCAGTTTACAGCAGATGTGGTGGCCCACCAAAGTTGATTCTGCAACGTCTGGTAGACAATTTTGAAACGACCGGTTTGGTAAATAATCAGTTAACACCAGTACGTCAATCAGCCGAGAAGAACAGTTATCCGTGAAGGTGTGCAAGAAAACCCGAGGCATTCAATCCCACGACGTGCACAAGAATTCGGCCGTTCATAGATCTTAACTTGGCGCATTTTGCGTCGGAACCTGAACCTGCACCCGAACAAAATCCAACTAACCCTTAAATTTAAAGTTAATAACCGTAAACAACGACGTTTCTTCGCTAACTAAGCTTCAGAGCATTTGTAAAAAGACCCAAATTTCTGCCCAAAATCATATTTAGTGATAAGACGCATTTTTGGATGAATGGCTACGTTAAAAAGCAATACTGCCGTATATGACGCAAATCCAATCCACATAAGATTATCCACATAACCCTCAATCGACTGATGTCCTCAAATTCTACATAACCCAGGCCATCGCTAAAATTCAGCCAGATTTATGCGGCGGATTCATTGAAAATCGTAATCGTTCACGATATTACAATACATTCACAAAAAGTTAATGTTCGGTGCGGATTTTGGGCCATGATCATTGATCATATATCGTTAATTCGTACGTTTTCGAAAACAACGTCGGTGAAGCCATAACTGTAAACGGCGAGCACTACAGATCGATGATGTACCAACTTCTTTTGACCCACACTATACAGTTTAGACGTGGACGATCTGTAGTTCAGCAGGCCGACGCTATATGCCATACAGCGATCGCCAAAATGGAAATTCTACATGAACTATTTGAGGGTAGGGTTATCTCTCGCAGAGATGACGTGAATTGGATACCAAGATCGTGTATTTTGACCCCTTAGGACTTTTTTTGGGGGTTTTCTAAAATCTCAGGTCCATGCCAATAACCCTCAATCGACTGATGTCCTCAAATTCTACATAACCCAGGCCATCGCTAAAATTCAGCCAGATTTATGCGGCGAATTCATTGAAAATCGTACCTCACGAATCCGGTTCACAGTGAGAAGCCGCGGTGGACATGTAGACGATGTTATATTTCATAGTTATTGGCATTCATGGAGTTTTAAAAGAAATTGTTAATACCTCACGCACTGCTTGTTTTATTCCTATTCAACATCGGCTCGCTCTGATTGGAAAACAATTATAATATTTTTGTTATACAAAATAATAGTAGAGTTGAGATGTTGATTTTTTTTTATAGGATAAGGGTGACAAACGAGCACACAGTCCATCTGATGGTAAGTGGTTGCTGCGGCCCATAGACATCTACAACTATCCTCGTTTGCGAATCAAAATGCAGATGCGTTGTCACCCGTGAGAACTAAGATGGAATGCCTCATTTCCAGTAAAAAGGGCCTCCGACCACCTGCACTCACCAATCGAAACGCAGAGGTAAGCCTCTACTTCACGCTGGTATTCTGTGAGGTCGTGGTACCACCCCGGTTTGAGCCGGCCCATCCGTGCGGCAGCAACATCTGCCGCGTGGCTCTACTACTGTTAAAAATGATGTTGTTGATGACGATAATAATGTAGTGGTGGCCTTGTTATTCGGTACATTTACGTTGTGACGGAATAAGAGTGCTACCACATCACAGTTTGGAATACTTAATTTTGGTGATTAATACATGCTAGTCTACAAGGCCAAGTGTAAAAAGTCGATGTGACCTCACATATCGATTTGTCCGTAATGGCGGTTAATAATGCATAACACAGGAGTGATTCCGATGAGAACGATGCCCCTAAGTAAGTGCTTCAGCACTGTAGTGAGTAGTGATTTAAATCTGTGGTGAGGCGATACGAAAACAAGTTTGACTGGCGAAGCGGAGTAATCACTCTATAACCCCCAAAAACTGAAGGTAGCCGGGCTAACTGTCCCCTCAGTCCCCCCTCCCCCCATGACCACGGGTCCTGTAAAGCACCCAAAACGTCGGGCATGAAAAAATTAAATTAAACGTGATAAAATCCGTAAAAATTAGGTTCCTTTATTGGATAAGTCGCTAAAATAGTTCTTTGGGCAGATCGCATCAAGTCAAGATTGGTACTATCAATAAAATATGGCAAATATTCCTTAAATTTCTAATTTCTAAGCTAAATGATATTTTCACATTAAAATTAACAATGCACAGTTTTTAGTGATAATTATAATATATTATAATAAAATACCATTCGGTGTGTAAACACCTTAATAAAAGTGATAACAAGTATGATACTGAAAAACTCATGACAGCGAAAAAATGTACATATATAATGTGTTGAGACAATCGTTCGGCGTATTAGTCTTCATTGTGCACTGAAGTGTTAGTGTTTTTTAAATAATCAAAAATGATTTTCAAGCTGTTAATTGTATTCGGAGCTCTTTGTGCAATCTATTATTTAAAAAGATTATATAATGAATTTTACTGGAAAAAACGTGGTGTGAAGTTTTATCCAAAAGGTAAAGTCATTGGTCCTTTGGGTATATTCTTAACAACAAAACAGGCGTTATTTGAAATATTTATAGACATTTATAAAATGTATCCGAATGAGCCAGCAGTTGGAGTTGGTTCAATTTTAAATCCTGCTCTGTATGTTAAGGATCCAACAAATGTGCAGCATGTCTTAAGTTTAGATTTTAACTCATTTTATCACAGAGGTTTTGATGTGAATGAAAATGATCTACTTGCCAATAACATACTCTTTTTGAATGGGAGTAAATGGAAATTGATACGCCAAACCATGACACCGCTTTTTACGTCATCAAAACTAAAGAGTATGTATTACATAATAGATCGCAGTGCTCAAGATTTCGTTGAATATTTAAATAATCATCAAGAAAAATTAAAAGGTGACATGTTTAATACATTATCTACATTTAGTAGTGCTGCTATTGGAGCTGCTGTGTTTGGAATTGGAACTGAGTCAATATTTAATTCACCCTTCCTTAAAATGGCTCAAAATTCTATGACACCTACGTTTTCACAAAATATTAAGTTTGTGATATCCGCGTTTAATGGAACTTTATACAAACTTTTGAGAATTAAACTATATAAACAACACGAGGAATTTTTCATTGGTGCTGTAAAGCAAGTTATCCGCCAAAGAGAACAAGAAAAAATAAGGAGGCATGACTTTGCAGACCTATGCGTAAATATACAAAATAATGGTGTCTTGAAAGACCCTGACAGTGGCTTGGAAATATATCCAACGGATGAAGTATTGGCAGCGCAAGCGTTCTTCTTCTTCATTGCTGGTGTTGAACCTAGTGCGGCCGCTATGCAAGCAACATTGATAGAATTAGGACGCAATCCTGACGCTCTAAAACGTGTTCATGATGAAATTGACAGCGCGTTTAAGAAACATAACAACACAATAACATATGACATCATTCAAGAAATGGAATATCTTGAAATGTCATTAAATGAGTCAATGAGAATTCATCCCTCGGTTGGATATTTAACTAGAGAATGCGTTCGTGATACCGTATTACCAGTTGGAAATATCAAAGTTGAAAAGGGTACCAAAATATTTACTCCTCTTTATGAATTTCATCACGATTCAAACATATTTCCAGATCCCCAAGTTTTTAAGCCGGAGAGATTTTCCCGCGAAAATCGGAGTACAATAGCAGACAATGTGTTTATGCCATTTGGTAAAGGCAACAGACTTTGTGTTGGTACAAGATATGCCACATTGCAAGTGAAAGCAGGGTTAGTTCACTTATTACGAAACTTCACGGTCAAGACAGAAATAGGCGAAGGAGGAATTAAGTACAAAAAGCATCATACACAAGTACGGCCATACAATCTAAGGATCGAACTATTTCCTAGAAATAAGGAAAGGATTGAATAGATCTAGAATTATAGTTTTATAGTTTTAGGAAGTCAATAACAAGGATTTAGAGGTGACTTGTAAAATCTTATTATTTTTTTATTTTCATGTATGATTCTTTACTGTAATATTAAAAAGTAAATAAAAATAAAATAAAAACAAAATAAAATCAATTTATTTCAAACTGAGTCCATACAAGTAACATTTACAATATAATAAATTTTATGTTAATTTTTAAGAAAATAAACCTTTTTTATTTTTTTCCTATAAAATAAAAGTTTGTGGATAGATGAGAAGGAAGAGGATACAATAAAAAAGTTGAAGGAAATATTTTAATTAATATTTTTTCTGTTTGTTTCTATCTATCTTTTTTTTTTGTAATTAATTAATAAGCAAAGTTTTCTGTGAAAGTATAAAGGTAAATTAAAGTCATATTCTTTCTAAGTTCTACTGTTGGCAAGCCTCCACTCACTTCTGAGTGTCTTATGAAGCAGTTATTCACGCTGATCCTCTGCTTGTTGGTGCAATTTATACATCACGAGTGGTATGAAATTAAAGCGCTAGACAATAGGCTTTAACCAATATATTTTTGTATTTATATTAAAAGCGAAGTACTTAGCAGTCTATATGTACGAGCATCTATGTTCCACTGTTTGGTACAGGATTCCACTGGTTTTCTAAGGGATTTTTAATTTTTCAGACATGCAGGTTTCCTAACGATGTTTTCCTTTGCCGCCAAGTTCTAGGAATAAACGAATAGGATAGAGATAATTTATTTTTAATTGTTTATATCTTGACTAATTCGAGGATATTTAGATGAGTACAAGCTTATAAAATCCATTAGCCAACAAGTCACGGCCTATTAGTTATTTTTATTATTTTTTGTTTTTCACCAAAGCTCGAATAATAATTTTTAGCCGCTACTATTTAAATACATTTATAAATAATTTTAAAGTAAATAAAAGACCAACAAAACTTGAGTTATTTCCGTTTTACTGTACAGCGGTAGGAATTAAAAAGTGTACTCTATTGTCTCTTCACAATACAAATTGGAAATCAGATTAAATTTTAAAATTTAAATGGAGCTGAAGTCGACAGAGCAATTTTAATGAGTCTGCTCAATTGATTTTGTATAAATATTAAATAAGAATTATTTTTATTAATGCTTAATTTACCTCAATTTAACAGACTGTAAACAATTCAAGTTGGGGATTGACGAACCAGAAAGATTTATTATTTGCTCCACACTGGTCAAACAGAATGGACCGAGCGCCTTGAATTTTACCGTTCTAAATATTTTCAAGTCTGACATTTGTTAATCTGGTTATATTGTTAAGACAATGTCAAGTCAAATGAAAATGAAAATGCAAAGTCAATGCGTGGTACCAGACATCCCCCAGATAATCACGTAAATTTTTCTAATATTCTCCTTGACGTATCTCTATAAAGGCAGCAATTTTGTGGCGTTAATAATTTTCTTAATCATGGATAGTAGTGTTTATGGGTTACTTTCTTTTAAGTGAGGTGTGTACTTGATACACTGATACTATTTTGGAATAAACAAAATGTAAGCACTCCCTCACAATTGTGGGTTTGGTTTGAGTTACCACATGATAGTAACTAAATTTTAGAACGTAATGAATGCCATAACAATACTAGCAGGCGTCTGAATGACACATTGCAACGCGTAATCACGCTCCCTATTAATTATTATATCGATGGTTGCTCCTCAGGGTTCAGTTCATGGTCCTTTTCTGTTCTTAGTTTATATTAATGATTCACTTATGGTAGGGACTTTGTAGGGAATAATCATAATATAGTATTATTTGCTGATGATACTTCGTTGATTTTCCGACTAAAAGGGCAATTATTGAAATATAACAAAGTGAATAATGCTATATCAAATGTTGTAGACTGGTTTAACATTAGTACTTTGCTTTTTAACGTAATAAAACGAAATACATTAATTTTTTTTTGCAGTTGACGCGAAGCATCTAGGGAGCCCTCATATATCTAAACTAGCTAGCAAAAAAGTTTATTTTAGTTATTTCCATAGCATAATTTCATATGGGTTCTTCCTATGGCGTAATGCAACTGACATTGAAACTGGATTTGTTTTGCAAAAGAGAGACATAAGAGCAATTTACAACCTTGGTCCGAAGGAATCCCTTAGAGAAAAAATTTAAAGAAATAAATATATTTACTTCTCTAACTAATTAGTCTCTCAATATATTTACGAGAATTTAATGTATATACACAAAAACTGAAATAGTTTTATTAAAAATAGTGATATAAATTCTGTAAATACTAGGAACAAGAACAAGTTAGTTATACCAGTTACTCCGAAGAGTCAGTAACTCCTTTTAGGGGCTATGTATACGCTTTTACAACAAAGTCCCAGAAAATGTGCACATCTTTTCTATCAAATTTCTAATTACGATTATTAAAATGTTATGATTGATAGGTAGGTATATATAAAGATTAATACTTTATTGCAAATTCTTCATATATACCTAGTCAGGTCATAAGTATAGTTACACAGTAAAAACTTATCTTTTAGAATGCTGGCCACAAAAAAGTTTATTGAATTCGAATTTCGAATTGTTCATGAAAATAAAACTGCATAATTTTTAGAATTTTACTCATTTTTAAATATGGAGTGGACGCTTAAAGAAGACCGTGTTGCAGTTATTGCGTTGCATCGTTGCGGTTACGCGCCATTTCAAATATTTGACATACTGAAAAATTTGAATATAACCAAAGTATTCCTTTATCGTACCATCAAACGATACAATGAAGACTCTAGTTTAGATGACAGGTCAAGAAGTGGTCGCCCTCGGTCTGTTAGGACTCCAGCAGTGATAAAAGCTGTGAAGGCGCGAATTCAAAGAAATCCCAAACGTAAGCAGAAACTGTTGGCCTTTCAGATGGGGTTAAGCAGAACAACGGTGAAAAGGGTGTTAAATGAAGACTTAGGGCTTCGGGCATATCGAAGAAAAACAGGACGTCGTTTGAATGCTCGTCTAATGGACCTGAGACTAAAGAGATGCTGCGCTTTTTTGAAGCGGTACGCGGGAAAAAAATATCGGGAAATTCAGATGAAAAAATTTTTAACATAAAAGAGAGCTACAACAAACAAAATTATAAGGTGTACGCACACAGTAGTGAAGAAGCGAGCAACCGTATTCCGCGTGTCCAACGAGGTCATTTTCCATCCTCGCTCATGGTATGGTTGGGAGTTTCTTATTGGGGCTTAACAGAGGTACATTTTTGTGAGAAAGGTGTAAAAACGAATGCAGTTGTGTTTCGAAATACAGTCCTGACAAACCTTGTAGAACCTGTTTCTCATACCATGTTCAATAACAGGCACTGGGTATTCCAACAAGATTTGGCGCCAGTTCATAGAGCGAAGAGCACACAAGACTGGCTGGCGGCGCGTGAAATCGACTTCATCCGGCACGAAGACTGGCCCTCCTCCAGTCCAGATTTGAATCCGTTAGATTACAAGATATGGCAACACTTGGAGAAAAAGGCGTGTTCAAAGCCTCATCCCAATTTGAAGTCACTCAAGACATCCTTGATTAAGGCAGCCGCCGATATTGACATGGACCTCGTTCTTGCTGCGATAGACGACTGGCCGCGCAGATTGAAGGCCTGTATTCAAAATCACGGAGGTCATTTTGAGTAAACTTTAGTGCCATAAGAATCTATGTTTTGTTAAGTTCATTTTGGTATATAAATGGTTACATAATGAATAAACTTGTTTCAATTATTTTATATTAAACATGTGACAGAATTTATGATCTGACTAGGTATAATATAACATTTGTTAAAAATTACATTGATTTGTGTAAGAACTTAAATTTTTCTTCTTAGGTTTCCCATACAATCAATTAATTAAATACCTGAATAGATTACTTTTGTCTTTTTATAATTAGTAAATGAAAGGCAATAGATTACAATCTTTGTTGTCTTTTTGATTTATCGAACCCAATGCGGAAAGGAACCTTATTATAAAAACAAACCTGAAAATTAAAAAAAGGAAAATTCCAGCAGAAATTCGCAGAGTACATCCGAATAAAGTATCGGTTGAAATAATTGTCACCTAATGCCGCGATATTTTCAAAATTGTTGCAACATATACATTGCAACAAAATTCTAACCAAATATATACTTAAATAATTTTCAATAGGTATATTATGAAATTATCAGTTACTTGACTCTACAGAATCAGTAAGTCATTCATGGGACAATGAATACACTGTTATAACGAATTCCAGAAAATATAATATTTCTCTATAAGCAGTTTTAATTTTTTATAAAATTATAAAGACTCTATTATAAGTGTTATTATAAGATAAATGAATACATTGTTGATAATAACCAATGGAAATATCGTGATCACTGTCTTGTGAGTAAAAAATTAAAAAAATTACTGGAAAGATTTTTTAAAACTTATATTAAATTTTAAAAAAATCATGACATGACACATTGTATTGTAGAACCGTGCTGCTGCTGTATAATAGCTAAAAATGAATGGATTCACGAAAAACCATATATTAATAGGATGAAACAAGAGCACAAAGGTGATATGTTTGATAAGTTGAGTGTCAAGAAGAGGAAATGCTTTTTTCTAATGAATATTTTTGCATCGTAGTCGTTGAGTATAACAATGCATCTGTATTTTGATTCTTTATCCGAGGAGCTATGTGTTTTGTGGGCCACTTTATCATACCTCTGAGGACTAAGATGAAATGTTAATTTATTTATTTTATTAAACAGTTTATGTACATACATAATTCGATAGGACAATGGCAAAAACATAATTATGTACAAAGGCACTGCGTATTCCATGATGAAATTTCTTCCAACAGGCCTATTGAAGGATAGTTGAAAGAAATAGAGGTAGTCAAAGTGTGCACTTATACAAATATATAAAAAGTAATAATATATATTATTTAAAAAATATATACTTCAATATATATTTTTAATGTTACTTATATGTATACCAACACCTTATGATTTAATAATTATGAAGTGAATGATAGTGCTCTTTAACAAGTATTTTAAACATAGACACCGATTTAGCATCACGAATCCTAAAGGGAAATGAATTCCACAATCGTACTGCGTTAACAGAAAAAGAATGAGAATAGTGCATGGTGTTGAAAGACGGAAATCTTAACAATGTTCTAGTATTTGATCTACATGATACATCTGGAGAATGAATAAAAGTCAAACGATTTTTAAGATATAGCGGAATAGTAGGGTTATGTAGAATATTGAAAAGTAGACAGAGATTTCGAGTGTTCCTGCGAAGGCGGATTGGGAGCCATTTAAGCTACTTGCGATAAACAGAAACATGATCGAACTTCTTTAAGTCAAAAATGTATCGAATATATAAATTTTGCAAGCGCTCAAGTTTATTAATTTGCTCCTCTGTAGCATCCAGATAACAGACATCAGCGTAATCTAAAATTGGTAAGATAAGAGTCTGGACTATAGATATCTTAGTAGACAAGGGTAGAAAACTTTAAAGACGTTTTAGAGAATGAAAGGCATGAAATATTTTCCTACTTACATCCGTAATATGTGCGCCCCAAGTCAGATTGCTGTCGAAAATAACGCCTAGGTTCTTGGCAGTTGTTAATTATTTTATTGTCATTTATTCATTAAAGGATTCTTTTTATTTACTTACAAATACATTATTTAGGTACTTATTAAAAACGTTATAATCAACGTATGTGGGTAGCTATTAAAAGGTATTCATATATTATCATCATCATTACAGCTCTTTACAAATCCACTGATGAACATAGGCCTCCACCAATGTCTGCCACAAAGCACGGTCCTGAGCCTCCTGCATTCAACGACTTCCTGCCTATTTTACCAGGTCGTCCATCCTTCTAGTGGGGGGCTGCCCTACACTTCGCCTACAGGTACGAAGCTGCCACTCGAGAAACTTTCTTCCCTATCGGTAGTTGGTGCCTGGAGTATTATTATTATTAGTAGTATTCATCTATTAAAACATATACATTTTCGTATGGCAACGAAAATTAAAATAAGCAAATGTTAGCAAGTTTAGCTAAAAGGATTCGCAGAATGAAGAATTGATTAGTGCTTGTTATAAATCACTAATACTATAAATTCACTGCTGTTATTACATATTTAGATTATTACTAAGTGGTTTCAGTCAAAAATTTTCAATCAAAAATTATTGGACAATATGAAAAGAACCAAAGTTAAAAGAGTTAATGTTTCTGAAATAATAAGGAACTAGCTAACAAATTTATAAAGGGATCATCCGAAGGATGGATGGAAACATATTGTAAGGTAGTTTAATTTATTATTTGTATCAGACAACTGTAATTGAAGTAACAAAGATCACAAACCAACTGAGGTCTCTGATGTTAAAATTTCATTTTCATTTTTCTAGGCGTAATATATTGAGGTCAAGTGATAGAACAATAAATTAATTATATTATAACTTAGTAGAGACTAATAGGAACTAAACTAGGAAAGCTTTAGAAAACTCCTTATAATTTAAAATTAAAAATTTTGTATAACCGACTTCAACATAAATTATTAAGAATAACTCATAAACTATTGGTCAGAGCATGATCAAATTTATATGGTACTACATGAGTGAGCTTTTAAATTAAAAAGAATCATTGAAATCGGTTCACCCAGAAAAAGTTTTGAGGTAAAACACATTAAAAAAAAAAAACAAAAAACATACAGTCTAATTGAATACCGTCTTCTTTTTTTAAGTTGGGAGAAAATACAATCGATTAATTTGGAGGTATCATGACCGGTAATCGCAAGTGAAGCTGAGTTGCTATCGCGAGCAAGGTACGCAATTACATTAAAATAGTATTATCTACTTACTCAGAGCTTAAACATGTTATTTAATAATGACTCGTCCAATGATAACAAGTTAACAAAAGTAGCGATTCATCGTGAGTTTTTATAAGTTTAATAATAATTTATTTCACCATTTGCATATGCTAGGTCCACCATGAATACGGGCTTCTTCGAATTTATCCTACTTTGGAGAGCGTTCAGGTAAACGTTCCGAAATGTATCTGGTCCCAGAAAAATCCAAAAACTTGAATTGACATCAAAACCACACTATAATTTTTTTTAAAGTTACCTCTTAAAAAGGAAAACATTTTAGCAAAAAATAATTTTTCGATTTTTCTTACTGCAGCTTACAATTGTTAAGCAAACCTGTTTAATTTTGTTTTATAGGATAAGGGTGACAAACGAGCACACGGTCCACCTGATAGTAAGTGGTTGGTGTGACCCATAGACATCTACATCTATCTTCGATTACGAACCAAAATGCAGATGCGTTGTCACCCGTGAAGACTAAGTTGGAATGCCTCGTTTCCAGTAAAATGGGTTTCCGTTTCTCTACGCTCACCATACGAAACACAGCAGCGTTAAGCTGCTATTTTATGTTGGTATTCTGTGAGAGCGTGGTCCTTCCCCGGCAGAGCCGACGCATTCGTGCTACAACCATAATATAGCTGCAGCATGGTTCTACCACGTCTAAAAAATTTTATTGCTTAAAGATTTACAATATTTTTTAAACTATTTACAGGTATTAATCCGTAGGACGCCCCTAAATGGGCCAACATAAAAAAGTACTTATACTTTTTAATGGGGAAAACGATGTTAAATACTAAAATTTGTTCTTTTAAAAGAGAATTCATCTCCGCAATGGCTTCGATCGTGTCACAATCACACATCAATCATGTTAAGCCAGTTATGAAATATCTTGACCGGCAACAGGAATCAGATAAAAATATGTGACATACCTGGTACTGGGAACGTCATTCCACTTGCCAACCGTGACTCTCACGCAAATCTTCCTTACGATAAGAGAGGTCCATGTTCAGCAGCGAAATTCGGCTGATGAAGTAGAAGAAGAAGTCTTTAAATAAAAGTGCAGAGACCTTTATTTTACACGATATTCAAATAAGGCACTCTTTGCCTTTTTAATTGTTTATTTCACGCTTAACTAAAAATCAAAATAAAGGGTTTGCCAATAGGGACAGGTCGAAGTTGACAGGCTGTGGCGGCCATGTTGTTTTGGCAACATCTGTCAAATCTATTGTTTATTATTTCATTACTGATGCTAACTCATCATGGCAAGTTACACGATTGAGCAATTCGTCCACACTATAAAACTTTATTGTCAATATGAGTGCTCGTTAGTTCAAACGTTGCGCGCGTTACGCCCAGTTTACAGCAGATGTGGTGGCCCACCAAAGTTGATTCTGCAACGTCTGGTAGACAATTTTGAAACGACCGGTTTGGTAAATAATCAGTTAACACCAGTACGTCAATCAGCCGAGAAGAACAGTTATCCGTGAAGGTGTGCAAGAAAACCCGAGGCATTCAATCCCACGACGTGCACAAGAATTCGGCCGTTCATAGATCTTAACTTGGCGCATTTTGCGTCGGAACCTGAACCTCCACCCATACAAAATCCAACTAACCTTTAAATTTAAAGTTAATAACCGTAAACAACGACGTTTCTTCGCTAACTATGCTTCAGAGCATTTGTAAAAAGACCCAAATTTCTGCCCAAAATCATATTTAGTGATAAGACGCATTTTTGGATGAATGGCTACGTTAAAAAGCAATACTGCCGTATATGAGGCAAATCCAATCCACATAAGATTATCCACATAACCCTCAATCGACTGATGTCCTCAAATTCTACATAACCCAGGCCATCGCTAAAATTCAGCCAGATTTATGCGACGGATTCATTGAAAATCGTAATCGTTCACGATATTACAATACATTCACAAAAAGTTAATGTTCGGTGCGGATTTTGGGCCATGATCATTGATCATATATCGTTAATTCGTACGTTTTCGAAAACAACGTCGGTGAAGCCATAACTGTAAACGGCGAGCACTACAGATCGATGATGTACCAACTTCTTTTGACCCACACTATACAGTTTAGACGTGGACGATCTGTAGTTCAGCAGGCCGACGCTATATGCCATACAGCGATCGCCAAAATGGAAATTCTACATGAACTATTTGAGGGTAGGGTTATCTCTCTCAGAGATGACGTGAATTGGATACCAAGATCGTGTATTTTGACCCCTTAGGACTTTTTTTGGGGGTTTTCTAAAATCTCAGGTCCATGCCAATAACCCTCAATCGACTGATGTCCTCAAATTCTACATAACCCAGGCCATCGCTAAAATTCAGCCAGATTTATGCGGCGAATTCATTGAAAATCGTACCTCACGAATCCGGTTCACAGTGAGAAGCCGCGGTGGACATGTAGACGATGTTATATTTCATAGTTATTGGCATTCATGGAGTTTTAAAAGAAATTGTTAATACCTCACGCACTGCTTGTTTTATTCCTATTCAACATCGGCTCGCTCTGATTGGAAAACAATTATAATATTTTTGTTATACAAAATAATAGTAGAGTTGAGATGTTGATTTTTTTTATAGGATAAGGGTGACAAACGAGCACACAGTCCATCTGATGGTAAGTGGTTGCTGCGGCCCATAGACATCTACAACTATCCTCGTTTGCGAATCAAAATGCAGATGCGTTGTCACCCGTGAGAACTAAGATGGAATGCCTCATTTCCAGTAAAAAGGGCCTCCGACCACCTGCACTCACCAATCGAAACGCAGAGGTAAGCCTCTACTTCACGCTGGTATTCTGTGAGGTCGTGGTACCACCCCGGTTTGAGCCGGCCCATCCGTGCGGCAGCAACATCTGCCGCGTGGCTCTACTACTGTTAAAAATGATGTTGTTGATGACGATAATAATGTAGTGGTGGCCTTGTTATTTGGTACATTTACGTTGTGACGGAATAAGAGTGCTACCACATCACAGTTTGGAATACTTAATTTTGGTGATTAATACATGCTAGTCTACAAGGCCAAGTGTAAAAAGTCGATGTGACCTCACATATCGATTTGTCCGTAATGGCGGTTAATAATGCATAACACAGGAGTGATTCCGATGAGAACGATGCCCCTAAGTAAGTGCTTCAGCACTGTAGTGAGTAGTGATTTAAATCTGTGGTGAGGCGATACGAAAACAAGTTTGACTGGCGAAGCGGAGTAATCACTCTATAACCCCCAAAAACTGAAGGTAGCCGGGCTAACTGTCCCCTCAGTCCCCCCTCCCCCCATGACCACGGGTCCTGTAAAGCACCCAAAACGTCGGGCATGAAAAAATTAAATTAAACGTGATAAAATCCGTAAAAATTAGGTTCCTTTATTGGATAAGTCGCTAAAATAGTTCTTTGGGCAGATCGCATCAAGTCAAGATTGGTACTATCAATAAAATATGGCAAATATTCCTTAAATTTCTAATTTCTAAGCTAAATGATATTTTCACATTAAAATTAACAATGCACAGTTTTTAGTGATAATTATAATATATTATAATAAAATACCATTCGGTGTGTAAACACCTTAATAAAAGTGATAACAAGTATGATACTGAAAAACTCATGACAGCGAAAAAATGTACATATATAATGTGTTGAGACAATCGTTCGGCGTATTAGTCTTCATTGTGCACTGAAGTGTTAGTGTTTTTTAAATAATCAAAAATGATTTTCAAGCTGTTAATTGTATTCGGAGCTCTTTGTGCAATCTATTATTTAAAAAGATTATATAATGAATTTTACTGGAAAAAACGTGGTGTGAAGTTTTATCCAAAAGGTAAAGTCATTGGTCCTTTGGGTATATTCTTAACAACAAAACAGGCGTTATTTGAAATATTTATAGACATTTATAAAATGTATCCGAATGAGCCAGCAGTTGGAGTTGGTTCAATTTTAAATCCTGCTCTGTATGTTAAGGATCCAACAAATGTGCAGCATGTCTTAAGTTTAGATTTTAACTCATTTTATCACAGAGGTTTTGATGTGAATGAAAATGATCTACTTGCCAATAACATACTCTTTTTGAATGGGAGTAAATGGAAATTGATACGCCAAACCATGACACCGCTTTTTACGTCATCAAAACTAAAGAGTATGTATTACATAATAGATCGCAGTGCTCAAGATTTCGTTGAATATTTAAATAATCATCAAGAAAAATTAAAAGGTGACATGTTTAATACATTATCTACATTTAGTAGTGCTGCTATTGGAGCTGCTGTGTTTGGAATTGGAACTGAGTCAATATTTAATTCACCCTTCCTTAAAATGGCTCAAAATTCTATGACACCTACGTTTTCACAAAATATTAAGTTTGTGATATCCGCGTTTAATGGAACTTTATACAAACTTTTGAGAATTAAACTATATAAACAACACGAGGAATTTTTCATTGGTGCTGTAAAGCAAGTTATCCGCCAAAGAGAACAAGAAAAAATAAGGAGGCATGACTTTGCAGACCTATGCGTAAATATACAAAATAATGGTGTCTTGAAAGACCCTGACAGTGGCTTGGAAATATATCCAACGGATGAAGTATTGGCAGCGCAAGCGTTCTTCTTCTTCATTGCTGGTGTTGAACCTAGTGCGGCCGCTATGCAAGCAACATTGATAGAATTAGGACGCAATCCTGACGCTCTAAAACGTGTTCATGATGAAATTGACAGCGCGTTTAAGAAACATAACAACACAATAACATATGATATCATTCAAGAAATGGAATATCTTGAAATGTCATTAAATGAGTCAATGAGAATTCATCCCTCGGTTGGATATTTAACTAGAGAATGCGTTCGTGATACCGTATTACCAGTTGGAAATATCAAAGTTGAAAAGGGTACCAAAATATTTACTCCTCTTTATGAATTTCATCACGATTCAAACATATTTCCAGATCCCCAAGTTTTTAAGCCGGAGAGATTTTCCCGCGAAAATCGGAGTACAATAGCAGACAATGTGTTTATGCCATTTGGTAAAGGCAACAGACTTTGTGTTGGTACAAGATATGCCACATTGCAAGTGAAAGCAGGGTTAGTTCACTTATTACGAAACTTCACGGTCACGACAGAAATAGGCGAAGGAGGAATTAAGTACAAAAAGCATCATACACAAGTACGGCCATACAATGTAAGGATCGAACTATTTCCTAGAAATAAGGAAAGGATTGAATAGATCTAGAATTATAGTTTTATAGTTTTAGGAAGTCAATAACAAGGATTTAGAGGTGACTTGTAAAATCTTATTATTTTATTATTTTTTGATTCTTTACTGTAATATTAAAAAGTAAATAAAAATAAAATAAAAACAAAATAAAATCAATTTATTTCAAACTGAGTCCATACAAGAAACATTTACAATATAATAAATTTTATGTTAATTTTTAAGAAAATAAACCTTTTTTATTTTTTTCCTATAAAATAAAAGTTTGTGGATAGATGAGAAGGAAGAGGATACAATAAAAAAGTTGAAGGAAATATTTTAATTAATATTTTTTGTGTTTGTTTCTATCTTTCTTTTTTTTTGTAATTAATTAATAAGCAAAGTTTTCTGTGAAAGTATAAAGGTAAATTAAAGTCATATTCTTTCTAAGTTCTACTGTTGGCAAGCCTCCACTCACTTCTGAGTGTCTTATGAAGCAGTTATTCACGCTGATCCTCTGCTTGTTGGTGCAATTTATACATCACGAGTGGTATGAAATTAAAGCGCTAGACAACAGGCTTTAACCAATATATTTTTGTATTTATATTAAAAGCGAAGTACTTAGCAGTCTATATGTACGAGCATCTATGTTCCACTGTTTGGTACAGGATTCCACTGGTTTTCTAAGGGATTTTTAATTTTTCAGACATGCAGGTTTCCTAACGATGTTTTCCTTTGCCGCCAAGTTCTAGGAATAAACGAATAGGATAGAGATAATTTATTTTTAATTGTTTATATCTTGACTAATTCGAGGATATTTAGATGAGTACAAGCTTATAAAATCCATTAGCCAACAAGTCTCGGCCTATTAGTTATTTTTATTATTTTTTGTTTTTCACCAAAGCTCGAATAATAATTTTTAGCCGCTACTATTTAAATACATTTATAAATAATTTTAAAGTAAATAAAAGACCAACAAAACTTGAGTTATTTCCGTTTTACTGTACAGCGGTAGGAATTAAAAAGTGTACTCTATTGTCTCTTCACAATACAAATTGGAAATCAGATTAAATTTTAAAATTTAAATGGAGCTGAAGTCGACAGAGCAATTTTAATGAGTCTGCTCAATTGATTTTGTATAAATATCAAATAAGAATTATTTTTATTAATGCTTAATTTACCTCAATTTAACAGACTGTAAACAATTCAAGTTGGGGATTGACGAACCAGAAAGATTTATTATTTGCTCCACACTGGTCAAACAGACTGGACCGAGCGCCTTGAATTTTACCGTTCTAAATATTTTCAAGTCTGACATTTGTTAATCTGGTTATATTGTTAAGACAATGTCAAGTCAAATGAAAATGCAAAGTCAATGCGTGGTACCAGACATCCCCCAGATAATCACGTAAATTTTTCTAATATTCTCCTTGACGTATCTCTATAAAGGCAGCAATTTTGTGGCGTTAATAATTTTCTTAATCATGGATAGTAGTGTTTATGGGTTACTTTCTTTTAAGTGAGGTGTGTACTTGATACACTGATACTATTTTGGAATAAACAAAATGTAAGCACTCCCTCACAATTGTGGGTTTGGTTTGAGTTACCACATGATAGTAACTAAATTTTAGAACGTAATGAATGCCATAACAATACTAGCAGGCGTCTGAATGACACATTGCAACGCGTAATCACGCTCCCTATTAATTATTATATCGATGGTTGCTCCTCAGGGTTCAGTTCATGGTCCTTTTCTGTTCTTAGTTTATATTAATGATTCACTTATGGTAGGGACTTTGTAGGGAATAATCATGATATAGTATTATTTGCTGATGATATTTCGTGTATTTTCTGACTAAAAGGGCAATTATTGAAATATAACAAAGTGAATAATGCTATATCAAATGTTGTAGACTGGTTTAACGTTAGTACTTTGCTTTTGAACGTAATAAAACAAAATACATTAATTTTTTTTTGCAGTTGACGCGAAGCATCAAGGGGGCCCTCCTATATCTAAGCTAGCTAGCAAAAAAAGTTTATTTTAGTTATTTCCATAGCATAATTTCATATGGGTTCTTCCTATGGCGTAATGCAACTGACATTGAAACTGGATTTGTTTTGCAAAAGAGAGACATAAGAGCAATTTACAACCTTGGTCCGAAGGAATCCCAAAAAAAAATTAAAGAAAAAATTTAAAGAAATAAATATATTAACTTCTCTTACTAATTAGTCTCTCAATATATTTACGAGAATTTAATGTATATACACAAAAACTGAAATAGTTTTATTAAAAATAGTGATGTACATTCTGTAAATACTAGGAACAAGAACAAGTTAGTTATACCAGTTACTCCGAAGAGTCAGTAACTCCTTTTAGGGGCTATGTATACGCTTTTACAACAAAGTCCCAGAAAATGTTCACATCTTTTCTATCAAATTTCTAATTACAATTATTAAAATATTATGATTGATAGGTAGGTATATATAAAGATTAATACTTTATTGCAAATTCTTCATATATACCTAGTCAGGTCATAAGTATAGTTACACAGTAAAAACTTTTCTTTTAGAATGCTGGCCACAAAAAAGTTTATTGAATTCGAATTTCGAATTGATCATGAAAATAAAACTGCATAATTTTTAGAATTTTACTCATTTTTAAATATGGAGTGGACGCTTAAAGAAGACCGAGTTGCAGTTATTGCGTTGCATCGTTGCGGTTACGCGCCAATTCAAATATTTGACATACTGAAAAATTTGAATATAACCAAAGTATTCCTTTATCGTACCATCAAACGATACAATGAAGACTCTAGTTTAGATGACAGGTCAAGAAGTGGTCTGTTAGGACTCCAGCAGTGATAAAAGCTGTGAAGGCGCGAATTCAAAGAAATCCCAAACGTAAGCAGAAACTGTTGGCCTTTCAGATGGGGTTAAGCAGAACAACGGTGAAAAGGGTGTTAAATGAAGACTTAGGGCTTAGGGCATATCGAAGAAAAACAGGACGTCGTTTGAATGCTCGTCTAATGGACCTGAGACTGAAGAGATGCCGCGCTTTGTTGAAGCGGTAGGCAGGAAAAAAATATCGGGAAATTCAGATGAAAAAATTTTTAACGTAAAAGAGAGCTACAACAAACAAAATGATAAGGTGTACGCACACAGTAGTGAAGAAGCGAGCAACCGTATTCCGCGTGTCCAACGAGGTCATTTTCTATCCTCGCTCATGGTATGGTTGGGAGTTTCTTATTGGGGCTTAACAGAGGTACATTTTTGTGAGAAAGGTGTAAAAACGAATGCAGTTGTGTATCAAAATACAGTCCTGACGAACCTTGTGGAACCTGTTTCTCATACCATGTTCAATAACAGGCACTGGGTATTCCAACAAGATTCGGCGCCAGCTCATAGAGCGAAGAGCACACAAGACTGGCTGGCGGCGCGTGAAATCGACTTCATCCGGCACGAAGACTGGCCCTCCTCCAGTCCAGATTTGAATCCGTTAGATTACAAGATATGGCAACACTTGGAGGAAAAGGCGTGTTCAAAGCCTCATCCCAATTTGAAGTCACTCAAGACATCCTTGATTAAGGCAGCCGCCGATATTGACATGGACCTCGTTCTTGCTGCGATAGACGACTGGCCGCGCAGATTGAAGGCCTGTATTCAAAATCACGGAGGGCATTTTGAATAAACTTTAGTGCCATAAGAATCTATGTTTTGTTAAGTTCATTTTCGTATATAAATGGTTACATAATGAATAAACTTGTTTCAATTATTTTATATTAAACATGTGACAGAATTTATGACCTGACTAGGCATAATATAACATTTGTTAAAAATTACATTGATTTGTGTAAGAACTTAAATTTTTCTTCTTAGGTTTCCCATACAATTAATTAATTATATACCTGAATAGATCACTTTTGTCATTTTATAATTAGTAAATGAAAGGCAATAGATTACAATCTTTGTTGTCTTTTTGATTTATCAAACCCAATGCGGAAAGGAACCTTATTATAAAAACAAACCTGAAAATTAAAAAAAGGAAAATTCCAGCAGAAATTCGCAGAGTACATCCGAATAAGGTATCGGCTGAAATAATTGTCACCTAATGCCGCGATATTTTCAAAATTGTTTCAACATATACATTGCAACAAAATTCTAACCAAATATATACTTAAATAATTTTCAATAGGTATATTATGAAATTATCAGTTACTTGACTCCACAGAATCAGTAAGTCATTCATGGGACAATGAATACACTGTTATAACAAATTCCAGAAAATATAATGTTTCTCTATAAGCAGTTTTAATTTTTTATAAAATAATAAAGACTGTATTATAAGTGTTATTATAAGATAAATGAATACATTGTTGATAATAAACAATGGAAATATCGTGATCACTGTCTTGTGAGTAAAAAATTAAAAAAATTACTGGAAAGATTTTTTAAAACTTATATTAAATTTAAAAAAAATCATGACATGACACATTGTATTGTAGAACCGTGCTGCTGCTGTATAATAGCCAAAAATGAATGGTTTCACGAAAAACCATATATTAATAGGATGAAACAAGAGCACAAAGGTAATATGTTTGATAAGTTGAGTGTCAAGAAGCGGAAATGCTTTTTTCTAATGAATATTTATTGCATCGTAGTCGTTGAGTATGACAATGCATCTGTATTTTGATTCTTTATCCGAGGGGGTATGTGTTTTGTGGGCCACTTTACCTCTGAGGACTAAGATGGAATGTTAATTTATTTATTTTATTTAACAGTTTATGTACATACATAATTCGATAGGACAATGGCAAAAACATAATTATGTACAAAGGCACTGCGTATTCCATGATGAAATTTCTTCCAGCAGGCCTATTGAAGGATAGTTGAAAGAAATAGAGGTAGTCAAAGTGTGCACTTACATAAATATACATATACACTACAACTATATATATATATATATATATATATATATATATATATATATGAATTAATAAATATGAAGTGAATGACAGTGCTCTTTAACAAGTCTTTTAAACATAGACACCGATTTAGCATCAAGAATCCTAAAGGGAAGTGAATTCCACAATCGTACTGCGTTAACAGAAAAAGAATGAGAGTAGTGCATGGTATTGAAAGACGGAAATCTTAACAATGTTCTAGTATTTGATCGACATGATACATCTGGAGAATGAACAAAAGTAAATCGATTTTTTAGATATAGCGGAATAGTAGGGTTATGTAGAATATTGAAAAGAAGACAGAGATTGGGAGCCATTTAAGCTGTTTGCGATAAACAGAAACGTGATCGAACTTCTTTAAGCCAAAAAGGTGTCGAATATATAATTTTTGCAAGCCCTCAAGTTTATTAGTTTGCTCCTCTGTAGCATCCAGATAACAGACATCAGCGTAATCTAAAGTTGGTAGGATAAGAGTCTGGACTATAGATATCTTAGTAGACAAGGGTAGAAAACTTTGAAGACGTTTTAGAGAATGAAAGGCATGAAATATTTTCCTATTTACATCCGTAATATGTGCGCCCCAAGTCAGATTGCTGTCGAAAATAACGCCTAGGTTCTTGGCAGTTGTTAATTATTTTATTGTTATTTATTCATTAAAGGATTCTTTTTATTTATTTACAAATACATTATTTAGGTACTTATTAAAAACGTTATAATCAACTTATGTGGGTAGCTATTAAAAGGTATTCATATATTATAATCATCATTACAGCTCTTTACAAATGCACTGATGAACATAGGCAACCCCCCAATGTCTGCCACAAAGCACGGTCCTGAGCTACCTGCATTCAACGACTTCCTGCCTATCTTACCAGGTCGTCCATCCATCTAGTGGGGGGCTGCCCTATACTTCGCCTTCAGGTACGAAGCTCTACTCGAGCTGTACTCGAGAACCTTTCTTCCCCATCGGTAGTTGGTGCCTGGAGTATTATTATTATTAGTAGTATTCATTTATTAAAACATATACATTTTCGTATGGCAAAGAAAATTAAAATAAGGAAATGTTAGCAAGTTTAGCTAAAAGGATTCGCAGAATGAAGAATTGATTAGTGCTTGTTATAAATCACTAATACTATAAATTCACTGCTGTTATTACATATTTCGATTATTACTAAGTGGTTTCAGTCAAAAATTTTCAATCAAAAATTATTGGTCAGACCTTGATCAAATTTATATGGGACAATATGAAAAGAACTTAAGTTAAAAGAGTTAATGTTTCTGAAATGATAAGGAAATAGCTAACAAATTCCTAAAGGGATCATCCGAAGGATGGATGGAAACATAATGTAAGATAGTTTAATTTATTATTTGTATCAGACAACTGTAATTGAAGTAACAAAGATCACAAACCAACTGAGGTCTCTGCTGATAAAACTTCATTTTCATTTTTCTAGGCGTAATATATTGAGGTCAATCGATAGTACAATAAATTAATTATATTATAACTTAGTAGAGACTAATAGGAACTAAACAAAGAAAGTTTTTAAAAACTCCTAATAATTAAAAATTAAAAATTATAAGGAGATTAAAAGCAAATTTATGTTGCAGAAGTGAACGGCAGGGTCGGGAAGGGACGCCCTAGACGAAGGTTTATCTACCAAATCGGCGATACATTAAAAATTGGCCAGATTAGGAGTACCCTTAACCGACGAGCGTGTATGCGTAGATATATGGATGTAAAAGAGGCGAGAGAGGTGTGTCAGGATCGCGCCAAATGGAAGTCCGTAGTCTCTGCCTACACCTCTGGGTGACAGGCGTGAGTGTTTATGGTTATGGTAAAAATTTTGTATTACCGACTTCAACATAAATTATAAAGAATAACTCATAAACTATTGGTCAGACCTTGATCAAATTTATATGGGACTACATGAGTAGCGCCAGCTTTTAAATTAAAAAGAATCATTGAAATCGGTTCACCCAGAAAAAGTTTTGAGGTAACACACATTAAAAAAAAAACATACAGTCGAATTGAATACCGTCTCCTTTTTTAAGTTGGGAGAAAATACAATCGATTAATTTGGAGGAATCATGACCGTTAATCGCAAGTGAAGCCGAGTTGCTATCGCGAGCGAGGTACGCAATTACATTAAAATCGTATTATCTACTTACTCAGAGCTTAAACATGTTATCTAATAATGATTCGTCCAATGATAACAAGTTAACAAAAGTAGCGATTCATCGTGAGTTTTTATAATTTTAATAATAATTTATTTCACCATTTGCATATGCTAGGGTCACCATGCATACGGGCTTCTTCGGATTTATCCTACTTTGCAGAGCGTTCAGGTAAACGTTCTGAAATATATCTGGTCCCAGAAAAATCCAAAAACTTGAATTGTCATTAAAACCACACTATAATTTTTTTTAAGTTACCTCTTAAAAATGTAAACATTTTAGCAAAAAATAATTACAATTAGATTTTCGATTTTTCTTACTGCAGCTTACAATTGTTAAGCAAACCTGTTTAATTTTGTTTTATAGGATAAGGGTGACAAACGAGCACATGGTCCACCTGATAGTAAGTGGTTGGTTTGACGAACCAAAATGCAGATGCGTTGTCACCCGTGAAGACTAAGTTGGAATGCCTCGTTTCCAGTAAAATGGGTCTCCGGTTCTCTACACTTACCATACGAAACACAGCAGCGTTAAGCTGCTATTTTATGCTGGTATTCTGTGAGAGCGTGGTCCTTCCCCGGCAGAGCCGACCCATTCGTGCTACAACCATAATATAGCTGTAGCATACTTCTACCACGTCTAAAAATATTTATTGCTTAAATATTTACAATATTTTTTAAACTATTTACAGGTATTAATCCGTAGGACGCCCCTAAATGGGCCAACATAAAAAAGTACTTATACTTTTTAATGGGGAAAACGATGTTAAATACTAAAATTTGTTCTTTTAAAAGAGAATTCATCTCCGCAATGGCTTCGATCGTGTCACAATCACACATCAATCATGTTAAGCCAGTTATGAAATATCTTGACCGGCAACAGGAATCAGATAAAAATATGTGACATACCTGGTACTGGGAACGTCATTCCACTTGCCAACCGTGACTCTCAAGCAAATCTTCCTTACGATAAGAGAGGTCCATGTTCAACAGCGAAATTCGGCTGATGAAGTAGAAGAAGAAGTCTTTAAATAAAAGTGCAGAGACCTTTATTTTACACGATATTCAAATAAGGCACTCTTTGCCTTTTTAATGAAATTGTTTATTTCACGCTTAACTAAAAATCAAAATAAAGGGTTTGCCAATAGGGACAGGTCGAAGTTGACAGGCTGTGGCGGCCATGTTGTTTTGGCAACATCTGTCAAATCTATTGTTTATTATTTCATTACTGATGCTAACTCATCATGGCAAGTTACACGATTGAGCAATTCGTCCACACTATAAAACTTTATTGTCAATATGAGTGCTCGTTAGTTCAAACGTTGCGCGCGTTACGCCCAGTTTACAGCAGATGTGGTGGCCCACCAAAGTTGATTCTGCAACGTCTGGTAGACAATTTTGAAACGACCGGTTTGGTAAATAATCAGTTAACACCAGTACGTCAATCAGCCGAGAAGAACAGTTATCCGTGAAGGTGTGCAAGAAAACCCGAGGCATTCAATTCCACGACGTGCACAAGAATTCGACCGTTCATAGATCTTAACTTGGCGCATTTTGCGTCGGAACCTGAACCTGCACCATACAAAATCCAACTAACCCTTAAATTTAAAGTTAATAACCGCAAACAACGACGTTTTTTCGCTAACTAAGCTTCAGAGCATTTGTAAAAAGACCCAAATTTCTGCTCAAAATCATATTTAGTGATAAGACGCATTTTTGGATGAATGGCTACGTTAAAAAGCAATACTGCCGTATATGAGGCAAATCCAATCCACAAAAGATTCACAATATTACAATACATTCACAAAAAGTTAATGTTCGGTGCGGATTTTGGGCCATTGATCATTGATCATATATCGTTGATTCGTACGTTTTCGAAAACGACGTCGGTGAAGCCATAACTGTAAACGGCGAGCACTACAGATCGATGATGTACCAATTTCTTTTGACCCACACTATACAGTTTGGACGTGGACGATCTGTAGTTCAACAGGGCGACGCTATATGCCATACAGCGAACGCCAAAATGGAAATTCTACATGAATTATTTGAGGGTAGGGTGATTTCTCTCAGAGATAACGTTAATTGGATACCAAGGTCGTGTATTTTGACCCCTTCGGACTTTTTTGGGGATTTTCTAAAATCTCAGGTCCATGCCAATAACCCTCAATCGACTGATGTCCTCAAATTCTACATAACCCAGGCCATCGCTAAAATTCAGCCAGATTTATGCGGCGAATTCATTGAAAATCGTAACTCACGAATCCGGTTCACAGTGAGAAGCCGCGGTGGACATGTGGACGATGTTATATTTCATAGTTATTGGCATTCATGGAGTTTTAAAAGAAATTGTTAATACCTCACGCACTGCTTGTTTTATTCCTATTCAACATCGGCTCGCTCTGATTGGAAAACAATTATAATATTTTTGTTATACAAAATAATAGTAGAGTTGAGATGTTGATTTTTTTTTATAGGATAAGGGTGACAAACGAGCACACAGTCCACCTGATGGTAAGTGGTTGCTGCGGCCCATAGACATCTACAACTATCCTCGTTTGCGAATCAAAATGCAGATGCGTTGTCACCCGTGAGAACTAAGATGGAATGCCTCATTTCCAGTAAAAAGGGCCTCCGACCACCTGCACTCACCAATCGAAACGCAGAGGTAAGCCTCTACTTCACGCTGGTATTCTGTGAGGTCGTGGTACCACCCCGGTTTGAGCCGGCCCATCCGTGCGGCAGCAACATCTGCCGCGTGGCTCTACTACTGTTAAAAATGATGTTGTTGATGACGATAATAATGTAGTGGTGGCCTTGTTATTCGGTACATTTACGTTGTGACGGAATAAGAGTGCTACCACATCACATCTTCTCAGTTTGGAATACTTAATTTTGGTGATTAATATATGCTAGTCTACAAGACCAAGTGTAAAAAGTCGATGTGACCTCACATATCGATTTGTCCGTAATGGCGGTTAATAATGCATAACACAGGAGTGATTCCGATGAGAACGATGCCCCTAAGTAAGTGCTTCAGCACTGTAGTGAGTAGTGATTTAAATCTGTGGTGAGGCGATACGAAAACAAGTTTGACTGGCGAAGCGGAGTAATCACTCTATAACCCCCAAAAACTGAAGGTAGCCGGGCTAACTGTCCCCTCAGTCCCCCCTCCCCCCATGACCACGGGTCCTGTAAAGCACCCAAAACGTCGGGCATGAAAAAATTAAATTAAACGTGATAAAATCCGTAAAAATTAGGTTCCTTTATTGGATAAGTCGCTAAAATAGTTCTTTGGGCAGATCGCATCAAGTCAAGATTGGTACTATCAATAAAATATGGCAAATATTCCTTAAATTTCTAATTTCTAAGCTAAATGATATTTTCACATTAAAATTAACAATGCACAGTTTTTAGTGATAATTATAATATATTATAATAAAATACCATTCGGTGTGTAAACACCTTAATAAAAGTGATAACAAGTATGATACTGAAAAACTCATGACAGCGAAAAAATGTACATATATAATGTGTTGAGACAATCGTTCGGCGTATTAGTCTTCATTGTGCACTGAAGTGTTAGTGTTTTTTAAATAATCAAAAATGATTTTCAAGCTGTTAATTGTATTCGGAGCTCTTTGTGCAATCTATTATTTAAAAAGATTATATAATGAATTTTACTGGAAAAAACGTGGTGTGAAGTTTTATCCAAAAGGTAAAGTCATTGGTCCTTTGGGTATATTCTTAACAACAAAACAGGCGTTATTTGAAATATTTATAGACATTTATAAAATGTATCCGAATGAGCCAGCAGTTGGAGTTGGTTCAATTTTAAATCCTGCTCTGTATGTTAAGGATCCAACAAATGTGCAGCATGTCTTAAGTTTAGATTTTAACTCATTTTATCACAGAGGTTTTGATGTGAATGAAAATGATCTACTTGCCAATAACATACTCTTTTTGAATGGGAGTAAATGGAAATTGATACGCCAAACCATGACACCGCTTTTTACGTCATCAAAACTAAAGAGTATGTATTACATAATAGATCGCAGTGCTCAAGATTTCGTTGAATATTTAAATAATCATCAAGAAAAATTAAAAGGTGACATGTTTAATACATTATCTACATTTAGTAGTGCTGCTATTGGAGCTGCTGTGTTTGGAATTGGAACTGAGTCAATATTTAATTCACCCTTCCTTAAAATGGCTCAAAATTCTATGACACCTACGTTTTCACAAAATATTAAGTTTGTGATATCCGCGTTTAATGGAACTTTATACAAACTTTTGAGAATTAAACTATATAAACAACACGAGGAATTTTTCATTGGTGCTGTAAAGCAAGTTATCCGCCAAAGAGAACAAGAAAAAATAAGGAGGCATGACTTTGCAGACCTATGCGTAAATATACAAAATAATGGTGTCTTGAAAGACCCTGACAGTGGCTTGGAAATATATCCAACGGATGAAGTATTGGCAGCGCAAGCGTTCTTCTTCTTCATTGCTGGTGTTGAACCTAGTGCGGCCGCTATGCAAGCAACATTGATAGAATTAGGACGCAATCCTGACGCTCTAAAACGTGTTCATGATGAAATTGACAGCGCGTTTAAGAAACATAACAACACAATAACATATGATATCATTCAAGAAATGGAATATCTTGAAATGTCATTAAATGAGTCAATGAGAATTCATCCCTCGGTTGGATATTTAACTAGAGAATGCGTTCGTGATACCGTATTACCAGTTGGAAATATCAAAGTTGAAAAGGGTACCAAAATATTTACTCCTCTTTATGAATTTCATCACGATTCAAACATATTTCCAGATCCCCAAGTTTTTAAGCCGGAGAGATTTTCCCGCGAAAATCGGAGTACAATAGCAGACAATGTGTTTATGCCATTTGGTAAAGGCAACAGACTTTGTGTTGGTACAAGATATGCCACATTGCAAGTGAAAGCAGGGTTAGTTCACTTATTACGAAACTTCACGGTCACGACAGAAATAGGCGAAGGAGGAATTAAGTACAAAAAGCATCATACACAAGTACGGCCATACAATGTAAGGATCGAACTATTTCCTAGAAATAAGGAAAGGATTGAATAGATCTAGAATTATAGTTTTATAGTTTTAGGAAGTCAATAACAAGGATTTAGAGGTGACTTGTAAAATCTTATTATTTTATTATTTTTTGATTCTTTACTGTAATATTAAAAAGTAAATAAAAATAAAATAAAAACAAAATAAAATCAATTTATTTCAAACTGAGTCCATACAAGAAACATTTACAATATAATAAATTTTATGTTAATTTTTAAGAAAATAAACCTTTTTTATTTTTTTCCTATAAAATAAAAGTTTGTGGATAGATGAGAAGGAAGAGGATACAATAAAAAAGTTGAAGGAAATATTTTAATTAATATTTTTTGTGTTTGTTTCTATCTTTCTTTTTTTTTGTAATTAATTAATAAGCAAAGTTTTCTGTGAAAGTATAAAGGTAAATTAAAGTCATATTCTTTCTAAGTTCTACTGTTGGCAAGCCTCCACTCACTTCTGAGTGTCTTATGAAGCAGTTATTCACGCTGATCCTCTGCTTGTTGGTGCAATTTATACATCACGAGTGGTATGAAATTAAAGCGCTAGACAACAGGCTTTAACCAATATATTTTTGTATTTATATTAAAAGCGAAGTACTTAGCAGTCTATATGTACGAGCATCTATGTTCCACTGTTTGGTACAGGATTCCACTGGTTTTCTAAGGGATTTTTAATTTTTCAGACATGCAGGTTTCCTAACGATGTTTTCCTTTGCCGCCAAGTTCTAGGAATAAACGAATAGGATAGAGATAATTTATTTTTAATTGTTTATATCTTGACTAATTCGAGGATATTTAGATGAGTACAAGCTTATAAAATCCATTAGCCAACAAGTCTCGGCCTATTAGTTATTTTTATTATTTTTTGTTTTTCACCAAAGCTCGAATAATAATTTTTAGCCGCTACTATTTAAATACATTTATAAATAATTTTAAAGTAAATAAAAGACCAACAAAACTTGAGTTATTTCCGTTTTACTGTACAGCGGTAGGAATTAAAAAGTGTACTCTATTGTCTCTTCACAATACAAATTGGAAATCAGATTAAATTTTAAAATTTAAATGGAGCTGAAGTCGACAGAGCAATTTTAATGAGTCTGCTCAATTGATTTTGTATAAATATCAAATAAGAATTATTTTTATTAATGCTTAATTTACCTCAATTTAACAGACTGTAAACAATTCAAGTTGGGGATTGACGAACCAGAAAGATTTATTATTTGCTCCACACTGGTCAAACAGACTGGACCGAGCGCCTTGAATTTTACCGTTCTAAATATTTTCAAGTCTGACATTTGTTAATCTGGTTATATTGTTAAGACAATGTCAAGTCAAATGAAAATGCAAAGTCAATGCGTGGTACCAGACATCCCCCAGATAATCACGTAAATTTTTCTAATATTCTCCTTGACGTATCTCTATAAAGGCAGCAATTTTGTGGCGTTAATAATTTTCTTAATCATGGATAGTAGTGTTTATGGGTTACTTTCTTTTAAGTGAGGTGTGTACTTGATACACTGATACTATTTTGGAATAAACAAAATGTAAGCACTCCCTCACAATTGTGGGTTTGGTTTGAGTTACCACATGATAGTAACTAAATTTTAGAACGTAATGAATGCCATAACAATACTAGCAGGCGTCTGAATGACACATTGCAACGCGTAATCACGCTCCCTATTAATTATTATATCGATGGTTGCTCCTCAGGGTTCAGTTCATGGTCCTTTTCTGTTCTTAGTTTATATTAATGATTCACTTATGGTAGGGACTTTGTAGGGAATAATCATGATATAGTATTATTTGCTGATGATATTTCGTGTATTTTCTGACTAAAAGGGCAATTATTGAAATATAACAAAGTGAATAATGCTATATCAAATGTTGTAGACTGGTTTAACGTTAGTACTTTGCTTTTGAACGTAATAAAACAAAATACATTAATTTTTTTTTGCAGTTGACGCGAAGCATCAAGGGGGCCCTCCTATATCTAAGCTAGCTAGCAAAAAAAGTTTATTTTAGTTATTTCCATAGCATAATTTCATATGGGTTCTTCCTATGGCGTAATGCAACTGACATTGAAACTGGATTTGTTTTGCAAAAGAGAGACATAAGAGCAATTTACAACCTTGGTCCGAAGGAATCCCAAAAAAAAATTAAAGAAAAAATTTAAAGAAATAAATATATTAACTTCTCTTACTAATTAGTCTCTCAATATATTTACGAGAATTTAATGTATATACACAAAAACTGAAATAGTTTTATTAAAAATAGTGATGTACATTCTGTAAATACTAGGAACAAGAACAAGTTAGTTATACCAGTTACTCCGAAGAGTCAGTAACTCCTTTTAGGGGCTATGTATACGCTTTTACAACAAAGTCCCAGAAAATGTTCACATCTTTTCTATCAAATTTCTAATTACAATTATTAAAATATTATGATTGATAGGTAGGTATATATAAAGATTAATACTTTATTGCAAATTCTTCATATATACCTAGTCAGGTCATAAGTATAGTTACACAGTAAAAACTTTTCTTTTAGAATGCTGGCCACAAAAAAGTTTATTGAATTCGAATTTCGAATTGATCATGAAAATAAAACTGCATAATTTTTAGAATTTTACTCATTTTTAAATATGGAGTGGACGCTTAAAGAAGACCGAGTTGCAGTTATTGCGTTGCATCGTTGCGGTTACGCGCCAATTCAAATATTTGACATACTGAAAAATTTGAATATAACCAAAGTATTCCTTTATCGTACCATCAAACGATACAATGAAGACTCTAGTTTAGATGACAGGTCAAGAAGTGGTCTGTTAGGACTCCAGCAGTGATAAAAGCTGTGAAGGCGCGAATTCAAAGAAATCCCAAACGTAAGCAGAAACTGTTGGCCTTTCAGATGGGGTTAAGCAGAACAACGGTGAATAGGGTGTTAAATGAAGACTTAGGGCTTCGGACATATCGAAGAAAAACAGGACGTCGTTTGAATGCTCGTCTAATGGACCTGAGACTGAAGAGATGCCGCGCTTTGTTGAAGCGGTACGCGGCGGCGGCGGTAAAAAAAAATTTTTACCGTAGAAGAGAGCTACAACAAACAAAATGATAAGGTGTACGCACACAGTAGTGAAGAAGCGAGCAACCGTATTCCGCGTGTCCAACGAGGTCATTTTCCATCCTCGCTCATGGTATGATTGGGAGTTTCTTATTGGGGCTTAACAGAGGTACATTTTTGTGAGAAAGGTGGAAAAACGAATGCAGTTGTGTATCAAAATACAGTCCTGACGAACCTTGTGGAACCTGTTTCTCATACCATGTTCAATAACAGGCACTGGGTATTCCAACAAGATTCGGCGCCAGCTCATAGAGCGAAGAGCACACAAGACTGGCTGGCGGCGCGTGAAATCGACTTCATCCGGCACGAAGACTGGCCCTCCTCCAGTCCAGATTTGAATCTGTTAGATTACAAGATATGGCAACACTTGGAGGAAAAGGCGTGCTCAAAGCCTCATCCCAATTTGAAGTCACTCAAGACATCCTTGATTAAGGCAGCCGCCGATATTGACATGGACTTCGTTCTTGCTGCGATAGACGACTGGCCGCGCAGATTGAAGGCCTGTATTCAAAATCACGGAGGTCATTTTGAATAAACTTTAGTGTCATAAGAATCTATGTTTTGTTAAGTTCATTTTGGTATATAAATGGTTACATAATAAATAAACTTGTTTCAATTATTTTATATTAAACATGTGACAGAATTTATGACCTGACTAGGTATAATATAACATTTGTTAAAAATTACATTGATTTGTGTAAGAACTTAAATTTTTCTTCTTAGGTTTCCCATACAATCAATTAATTAAATACCTGAATGAATACAATGAATACACTATTATAACAAATTCCAGAAAATATAATGTTTCTCTATAAGCAGTTTTAATTTTTTATAAAATAATAAAGACTGTATTATAAGTGTTATTATAAGATAAATGAATACATTGTTGATAATAACCAATGGAAATATCATGATCACTGTCTTGTGAGTAGAAAATTAAAAAAATTACTGGAAAGATTTCTTTAAAACTTATATTAAATTAAAAAAAAATCATGACATGACACATTGTATTGTAGAACCGTGCTGCTGCTGTATAATAGCCAAAAATGAATGGATTCACGAAAAACCATATATTAGTAGGATTAAACAAGAGCACAAAGGTAATATGTTTGATAAGTTGAGTGTCAAGAAGCGGAAATGCTTTTTTCTAATGAATATTTATTGCATCGTAGTCGTAGAGTATGACAATGCATCTGTATTTTGTTTCTTTATCCGAGGAGGTATGTGTTTTGTGGGCCACTTTATCATACCTCTGAGGACTAAGATGGAATGTTAATTTATTTATTTTATTTAACAGTTTATGTACATACATAATTCGAATGGACAATGGCAAAAACATAATTATGTACAAAGGCACTGCGTATTCCATGATGAAATTTCTTCCAGCAGGCCTATTGAAGGATAGTTGAAAGAAATAGAGGTAGTCAAAGTGTGCACTTACATAAATATACATATATACTACAACTCTATATATATAAAAGTAAATAATATATATTATAAAAAAATATATAGGTACTTCATTATATATTTTTAATGTTACATATATGCATACCAACACCTTATGATTTAATAATTATGAAGTGAATGATAGTGCTCTTTAACAAATATTTTAAACATAGACACCGATTTAGCATCACGAATCCTAAAGGGAAATGAATTCCACAATCGTACTGCGTTAACAGAAAAAGAATGAGAGTAGTGCATGGTATTGAAAGACGGAAATCTTAACAATGTTCTAGTATTTGATCTACATGATACATCTGGAGAATGAACAAAAGTAAAACGATTTTTTAGATATAGCGGAATAGTAGGGTTATGTAGAATATTGAAAAGAAGACAGAGATTGGGAGCCATTTAAGCTACTTGCGATAAACAGAAACGTGATCGAACTTCTTTAAGCCAAAAAGGTGTCGAATATATAATTTTTGCAAGCGCTCAAGTTTATTAATTTGCTCCTCTGTAGCATCCAGATAACAGACATCAGCGTAATATAAAGTTGGTAAGATAAGAGTCTGGACTATAGATATCTTAGTAGACAAGGGTAGAATACTTTGAAGACGTTTTATAGAATGAAAGGCATGAAATATTTTCATATTTACATCCGTAATATGTGCGTCCCAAGTCAGATTGCTGTCGAAAATAACGCCTAGGTTCTTGGCAGTTGTTAGTTATTTTATTGTTATTTATTCATTAAAGGATTCTTTTTATTTACTTACAAATACATTATTTAGGTACTTATTAAAAACGTTATAATCAATTTATGTGGGTAGCTATTAAAAGGTATTCATATATTATAATCATCATTACAGCTCTTTACAAATCCACTGATGAACATAGGCCACCCCCCAATGTCTGTCACAAAGCACGGTCCTGAGCTAACTGCATTCAACGACTTCCTGCCTATCTTACCAGGTCGTCCATCCATCTAGTGGGGGGCTGCCCTATACTTCGCCTACAGGTACGAAGCTGCCACTCGAGAACCTTTCTTCCCCATCGGTAGTTGGTGCCTGGAGTATTATTATTATTAGTAGTATTCATTTATTAAAACATATACATTTTCGTACGGCAAAGAAAATTAAAATAAGGAAATGTTAGCAAGTTTAGCTAAAAGGATTCGCAGAATGAAGAATTGATTAGTGCTTGTTATAAATCACTAATACTATAAATTCACTGCTGTTATTACATATTTCGATTATTACTAAGTGGTTTCAGTCAAAAATTTTCAATCAAAAATTATTGGTCAGACCTTGATCAAATTTATATGGGACAATATGAAAAGAACGAAAGTTAAAAGAGTTAATGTTTCTGAAATGATAAGGAACTAGCTAACAAATTTATAAAGGGATCATCCGAAGGATGGATGGAAACATAATGTAAGATAGTTTAATTTATTATTTGTATCAGACAACTGTAATTGAAGTAACAAAGATCACAAACCAACTGAGGTCTCTGCTGATAAAATTTCATTTTCATTTTTCTAGGCGTAATATATTGAGGTCAATCGATAGAACAATAAATTAATTATATTATAATTGAGTAGAGACTAATAGGAACTAAACTAGAAAAGTTTTTAAAAACTCCTTATAATTTAAAATTAAAAATTTTGTATAACCGACTTCAACATAAATTATTAAGTATAACTCATAAACTATTGTTTACACCTTGATCAAATTTATATGGGACTACATGAGTAGCGCCAGCTTTCAAATTAAAAAGAATCATTGAAATTGGTTCACCCAGAAAAAGTTTTGAGGTAAAACACATTAAAAAAAAAAACAAAAAACATACAGTCTAATTGAATACCGTCTTCTTTTTTTAAGTTGGGAGAAAATACAATCGATTAATTTGGAGGTATCATGACCGTTAATCGCAAGTGAGGCTGAGTTGCTATCGCGAGCAAGGTACGCAATTACATTAAAATAGTATTATCTACTTACTCAGAGCTTAAACATGTTATTTAATAATGACTCGTCCAATGATAACAAGTTAACAAAAGTAGCGATTCATCGTGAGTTTTTATAAGTTTAATAATAATTTATTTCACCATTTGCATATGCTAGGTCCACCATGAATACGGGCTTCTTCGAATTTATCCTACTTTGGAGAGCGTTCAGGTAAACGTTCCGAAATGTATCTGGTCCCAGAAAAATCCAAAAACTTGAATTGACATCAAAACCACACTATAATTTTTTTTAAAGTTACCTCTTAAAAAGGAAAACATTTTAGCAAAAAATAATTTTTCGATTTTTCTTACTGCAGCTTACAATTGTTAAGCAAACCTGTTTAATTTTGTTTTATAGGATAAGGGTGACAAACGAGCACACGGTCCACCTGATAGTAAGTGGTTGGTGTGACCCATAGACATCTACATCTATCTTCGATTACGAACCAAAATGCAGATGCGTTGTCACCCGTGAAGACTAAGTTAGAATGCCTCGTTTCCAGTAAAATGGGTTTCCGTTTCTCTACGCTCACCATACGAAACACAGCAGCGTTAAGCTGCTATTTTATGTTGGTATTCTGTGAGAGCGTGGTCCTTCCCCGGCAGAGCCGACGCATTCGTGCTACAACCATAATATAGCTGCAGCATGGTTCTACCACGTCTAAAAAATTTTATTGCTTAAAGATTTACAATATTTTTTAAACTATTTACAGGTATTAATCCGTAGGATGCCCCTAAATGGGCCAACATAAAAAAGTACTTATACTTTTTAATGGAGAAAACGATGTTAAATACTAAAATTTGTTCTTTAAAAGAGAATTAATCACCGCAATGGCTTCGATCGTGTCACAATCACACATCAATCATGTTAAGCCAGTTATGAAATATCTTGACCGGCAACAGGAATCAGATAAAAATATGTGACATACCTGGTACTGGGAACGTCATTCCACTTGCCAACCGTGACTCTCACGCAAATCTTCCTTACGATAAGAGAGGTCCATGTTCAGCAGCGAAATTCGGCTGATGAAGTAGAAGAAGAAGTCTTTAAATAAAAGTGCAGAGACCTTTATTTTACACGATATTCAAATAAGGCACTCTTTGCCTTTTTAATGAAATTGTTTATTTCACGCTTAACTAAAAATCAAAATAAAGGGTTTGCCAATAGGGACAGGTCGAAGTTGACAGGCTGTGGCGGCCATGTTGTTTTGGCAACATCTGTCAAATCTATTGTTTATTATTTCATTACTGATGCTAACTCATCATGGCAAGTTACACGATTGAGCAATTTGTCCACACTATAAAACTTTATTGTCAATATGAGTGCTCGTTAGTTCAAACGTTGCGCGCGTTACGCCCAGTTTACAGCAGATGTGGTGGCCCACCAAAGTTGATTCTGCAACGTCTGGTAGACAATTTTGAAACGACCGGTTTGGTAAATAATCAGTTAACACCAGTACGTCAATCAGCCGAGAAGAACAGTTATCCGTGAAGGTGTGCAAGAAAACCCGAGGCATTCAATCCCACGACGTGCACAAGAATTCGGCCGTTCATAGATCTTAACTTGGCGCATTTTGCGTCGGAACCTGAACCTGCACCCATACAAAATCCAACTAACCCTTAAATTTAAAGTTAATAACCGTAAACAACGACGTTTTTTCGCTAACTAAGCTTCAGAGCATTTGTAAAAAGACCCAAATTTCTGCCCAAAACCATATTTAGTGATAAGACGCATTTTTGGATGAATGGCTACGTTAAAAAGCAATACTGCCGTATATGAGGCAAATCCAATCCACATAAGATTATCCACATAACCGTCAATCGACTGATGTCCTCAAATTCTACATAACCCAGGCCATCGCTAAAATTCAGCCAGATTTATGCGGCGGATTCATTGAAAATCGTAATCGTTCACGATATTACAATACATTCACAAAAAGTTAATGTTCGGTGCGGATTTTGGGCCATGATCATTGATCATATATCGTTAATTCGTACGTTTTCGAAAACAACGTCGGTGAAGCCATAACTGTAAACGGCGAGCACTACAGATCGATGATGTACCAACTTCTTTTGACCCACACTATACAGTTTAGACGTGGACGATCTGTAGTTCAGCAGGCCGACGCTATATGCCATACAGCGATCGCCAAAATGGAAATTCTACATGAACTATTTGAGGGTAGGGTTATCTCTCTCAGAGATGACGTGAATTGGATACCAAGATCGTGTATTTTGACCCCTTAGGACTTTTTTTGGGGGTTTTCTAAAATCTCAGGTCCATGCCAATAACCCTCAATCGACTGATGTCCTCAAATTCTACATAACCCAGGCCATCGCTAAAATTCAGCCAGATTTATGCGGCGAATTCATTGAAAATCGTACCTCACGAATCCGGTTCACAGTGAGAAGCCGCGGTGGATATGTAGACGATGTTATATTTCATAGTTATTGGCATTCATGGAGTTTTAAAAGAAATTGTTAATACCTCACGCACTGCTTGTTTTATTCCTATTCAACATCGGCTCGCTCTGATTGGAAAACAATTATAATATTTTTGTTATACAAAATAATAGTAGAGTTGAGATGTTGATTTTTTTTTATAGGATAAGGGTGACAAACGAGCACACAGTCCACCTGATGGTAAGTGGTTGCTGCGGCCCATAGACATCTACAACTATCCTCGTTTGCGAATCAAAATGCAGATGCGTTGTCACCCGTGAGAACTAAGATGGAATGCCTCATTTCCAGTAAAAAGGGCCTCCGACCACCTGCACTCACCAATCGAAACGCAGAGGTAAGCCTCTACTTCACGCTGGTATTCTGTGAGGTCGTGGTACCACCCCGGTTTGAGCCGGCCCATCCGTGCGGCAGCAAAATCTGCCGCGTGGCTCTACTACTGTTAAAAATGATGTTGTTGATGACGATAATAATGTAGTGGTGGCCTTGTTATTCGGTACATTTACGTTGTGACGGAATAAGAGTGCTACCACATCACATCTTCTCAGTTTGGAATACTTAATTTCGGTGATTAATACATGCTAGTCTACAAGGCCAAGTGTAAAAAGTCGATGTGACCTCACATATCGATTTGTCCGTAATGGCGGTTAATAATGCATAACACAGGAGTGATTCCGATGAGAACGATGCCCCTAAGTAAGTGCTTCAGCACTGTAGTGAGTAGTGATTTAAATCTGTGGTGAGGCGATACGAAAACAAGTTTGACTGGCGAAGCGGAGTAATCACTCTATAACCCCCAAAAACTGAAGGTAGCCGGGCTAACTGTCCCCTCAGTCCCCCCTCCCCCCATGACCACGGGTCCTGTAAAGCACCCAAAACGTCGGGCATGAAAAAATTAAATTAAACGTGATAAAATCCGTAAAAATTAGGTTCCTTTATTGGATAAGTCGCTAAAATAGTTCTTTGGGCAGATCGCATCAAGTCAAGATTGGTACTATCAATAAAATATGGCAAATATTCCTTAAATTTCTAATTTCTAAGCTAAATGATATTTTCACATTAAAATTAACAATGCACAGTTTTTAGTGATAATTATAATATATTATAATAAAATACCATTCGGTGTGTAAACACCTTAATAAAAGTGATAACAAGTATGATACTGAAAAACTCATGACAGCGAAAAAATGTACATATATAATGTGTTGAGACAATCGTTCGGCGTATTAGTCTTCATTGTGCACTGAAGTGTTAGTGTTTTTTAAATAATCAAAAATGATTTTCAAGCTGTTAATTGTATTCGGAGCTCTTTGTGCAATCTATTATTTAAAAAGATTATATAATGAATTTTACTGGAAAAAACGTGGTGTGAAGTTTTATCCAAAAGGTAAAGTCATTGGTCCTTTGGGTATATTCTTAACAAAAAAACAGGCGTTATTTGAAATATTTATAGACATTTATAAAATGTATCCGAATGAGCCAGCAGTTGGAGTTGGTTCAATTTTAAATCCTGCTCTGTATGTTAAGGATCCAACAAATGTGCAGCATGTCTTAAGTTTAGATTTTAACTCATTTTATCACAGAGGTTTTGATGTGAATGAAAATGATCTACTTGCCAATAACATACTCTTTTTGAATGGGAGTAAATGGAAATTGATACGCCAAACCATGACACCGCTTTTTACGTCATCAAAACTAAAGAGTATGTATTACATAATAGATCGCAGTGCTCAAGATTTCGTTGAATATTTAAATAATAATCAAGAAAAATTAAAAGGTGACATGTTTAATACATTATCTACATTTAGTAGTGCTGCTATTGGAGCTGCTGTGTTTGGAATTGGAACTGAGTCAATATTTAATTCACCCTTCCTTAAAATGGCTCAAAATTCTATGACACCTACGTTTTCACAAAATATTAAGTTTGTGATATCCGCGTTTAATGGAACTTTATACAAACTTTTGAGAATTAAACTATATAAACAACACGAGGAATTTTTCATTGGTGCTGTAAAGCAAGTTATCCGCCAAAGAGAACAAGAAAAAATAAGGAGGCATGACTTTGCAGACCTATGCGTAAATATACAAAATAATGGTGTCTTGAAAGACCCTGACAGTGGCTTGGAAATATATCCAACGGATGAAGTATTGGCAGCGCAAGCGTTCTTCTTCTTCATTGCTGGTGTTGAACCTAGTGCGGCCGCTATGCAAGCAACATTGATAGAATTAGGACGCAATCCTGACGCTCTAAAACGTGTTCATGATGAAATTGACAGCGCGTTTAAGAAACATAACAACACAATAACATATGATATCATTCAAGAAATGGAATATCTTGAAATGTCATTAAATGAGTCAATGAGAATTCATCCCTCGGTTGGATATTTAACTAGAGAATGCGTTCGTGATACCGTATTACCAGTTGGAAATATCAAAGTTGAAAAGGGTACCAAAATATTTACTCCTCTTTATGAATTTCATCACGATTCAAACATATTTCCAGATCCCCAAGTTTTTAAGCCGGAGAGATTTTCCCGCGAAAATCGGAGTACAATAGCAGACAATGTGTTTATGCCATTTGGTAAAGGCAACAGACTTTGTGTTGGTACAAGATATGCCACATTGCAAGTGAAAGCAGGGTTAGTTCACTTATTACGAAACTTCACGGTCACGACAGAAATAGGCGAAGGAGGAATTAAGTACAAAAAGCATCATACACAAGTACGGCCATACAATGTAAGGATCGAACTATTTCCTAGAAATAAGGAAAGGATTGAATAGATCTAGAATTATAGTTTTATAGTTTTAGGAAGTCAATAACAAGGATTTAGAGGTGACTTGTAAATTCTTATTATTTTTTTATTTTCATGTATGATTCTTTACTGTAATATTAAAAAGTAAATAAAAATAAAATAAAAACAAAATAAAATCAATTTATTTCAAACTGAGTCCATACAAGAAACATTTACAATATAATAAATTTTATGTTAATTTTTAAGAAAATAAACCTTTTTTATTTTTTTCCTATAAAATAAAAGTTTGTGGATAGATGAGAAGGAAGAGGATACAATAAAAAAGTTGAAGGAAATATTTTAATTAATATTTTTTGTGTTTGTTTCTATCTTTCTTTTTTTTTGTAATTAATTAATAAGCAAAGTTTTCTGTGAAAGTATAAAGGTAAATTAAAGTCATATTCTTTCTAAGTTCTACTGTTGGCAAGCCTCCACTCACTTCTGAGTGTCTTATGAAGCAGTTATTCACGCTGATCCTCTGCTTGTTGGTGCAATTTATACATCACGAGTGGTATGAAATTAAAGCGCTAGACAACAGGCTTTAACCAATATATTTTTGTATTTATATTAAAAGCGAAGTACTTAGCAGTCTATATGTACGAGCATCTATGTTCCACTGTTTGGTACAGGATTCCACTGGTTTTCTAAGGGATTTTTAATTTTTCAGACATGCAGGTTTCCTAACGATGTTTTCCTTTGCCGCCAAGTTCTAGGAATAAACGAATAGGATAGAGATAATTTATTTTTAATTGTTTATATCTTGACTAATTCGAGGATATTTAGATGAGTACAAGCTTATAAAATCCATTAGCCAACAAGTCTCGGCCTATTAGTTATTTTTATTATTTTTTGTTTTTCACCAAAGCTCGAATAATAATTTTTAGCCGCTACTATTTAAATACATTTATAAATAATTTTAAAGTAAATAAAAGACTAACAAAACTTGAGTTATTTCCGTTTTACTGTACAGCGGTAGGAATTAAAAAGTGTACTCTATTGTCTCTTCACAATACAAATTGGAAATCAGATTAAATTTTAAAATTTAAATGGAGCTGAAGTCGATAGAGCAATTTTAATGAGTCTGCTCAATTGATTTTGTATAAATATTAAATAAGAAGTATTTTTATTAATGCTTAATTTACCTCAATTTAACAGACTGTAAACAATTCAAGTCGGGGATTGACGAACCAGAAAGATTTATTATTTGCTCCACACTGGTCAAACAGAATGGACCGAGCGCCTTGAATTTTACCGTTCTAAATATTTTCAAGTCTGACATTTGTTAATCTGGTTATATTGTTAAGACAATGTCAAGTCAAATGAAAATGAAAATGCAAAGTCAATGCGTGGTACCAGACATCCCCCAGATAATCACGTAAATTTTTCTAATATTCTCCTTGACGTATCTCTATAAAGGCAGCAATTTTGTGGCGTTAATAATTTTCTTAATCATGGATAGTAGTGTTTATGGGTTACTTTCTTTTAAGTGAGGTGTGTACTTGATACACTGATACTATTTTGGAATAAACAAAATGTAAGCACTCCCTCACAATTGTGGGTTTGGTTTGAGTTACCACATGATAGTAACTAAATTTTAGAACGTAATGAATGCCATAACAATACTAGCAGGCGTCTGAATGACACATTGCAACGCGTAATCACGCTCCCTATTAATTATTATATCGATGGTTGCTCCTCAGGGTTCAGTTCATGGTCCTTTTCTGTTCTTAGTTTATATTAATGATTCACTTATGGTAGGGACTTTGTAGGGAATAATCATAATATAGTATTATTTGCTGATGATACTTCGTTGATTTTCCGACTAAAAGGGCAATTATTGAAATATAACAAAGTGAATAATGCTATATCAAATGTTGTAGACTGGTTTAACGTTAGTACTTTGCTTTTGAACGTAATAAAACAAAATACATTAATTTTTTTTTGCAGTTGACGCGAAGCATCAAGGGGGCCCTCCTATATCTAAGCTAGCTAGCAAAAAAAGTTTATTTTAGTTATTTCCATAGCATAATTTCATATGGGTTCTTCCTATGGCGTAATGCAACTGACATTGAAACTGGATTTGTTTTGCAAAAGAGAGACATAAGAGCAATTTACAACCTTGGTCCGAAGGAATCCCAAAAAAAAATTAAAGAAAAAATTTAAAGAAATAAATATATTAACTTCTCTTACTAATTAGTCTCTCAATATATTTACGAGAATTTAATGTATATACACAAAAACTGAAATAGTTTTATTAAAAATAGTGATGTACATTCTGTAAATACTAGGAACAAGAACAAGTTAGTTATACCAGTTACTCCGAAGAGTCAGTAACTCCTTTTAGGGGCTATGTATACGCTTTTACAACAAAGTCCCAGAAAATGTTCACATCTTTTCTATCAAATTTCTAATTACAATTATTAAAATATTATGATTGATAGGTAGGTATATATAAAGATTAATACTTTATTGCAAATTCTTCATATATACCTAGTCAGGTCATAAGTATAGTTACACAGTAAAAACTTTTCTTTTAGAATGCTGGCCACAAAAAAGTTTATTGAATTCGAATTTCGAATTGTTCATGAAAGTAAAAAAAAAAAAAAAAAAAAAAAAAGGCTTGACTGCCTCGTTGGTCTAGTGGTTGTAGTAGTGCGACTGCTGATCATGAGGTCCCGGGTTCGAATCCCGGGTCGGGCCAAAAAAATCAGTTATTGAGTTTTTCTATCAAGAAATTCTCAGTAGCTGCCCGGAGTCAGGAAGTTGGCGGTGTCTCACCCCCGTGCCTCGGAAAGCACGTTAAGCCGTTGGTCCTGCGCCTAATCTCTCTCCGGTCGTGTCGGTTTACCGTCCCATCGGACTATGAGAGTGAGGGAATAGAGAGTGCACCTGTGCTTGCGCACACACTCGGGCACTATAATCCTGTCCTGCGCAGATGGCTAGTCTCCGTTGAGGCTGGCCGCCGTGACCGAAATTCGGTCGGGAGGACATTATTATTATTATTATGTTCATGAAAATAAAACTGCATAATTTTTAGAATTTTACTCATTTTTAAATATGGAGTGGACGCTTAAAGAAGACCGTGTTGCAGTTATTGCGTTGCATCGTTGCGGTTACGCGCCAATTCAAATATTTGACATACTGAAAAATTTGAATATAACCAAAGTATTCCTTTATCGTACCATCAAACGATACAATGAAGACTCTAGTTTAGATGACAGGTCAAGAAGTGGTCTGTTAGGACTCCAGCAGTGATAAAAGCTGTGAAGGCGCGAATTCAAAGAAATCCCAAACGTAAGCAGAAACTGTTGGCCTTTCAGATGGGGTTAAGCAGAACAACGGTGAAAAGGGTGTTAAATGAAGACTTAGGGCTTAGGGCATATCGAAGAAAAACAGGACGTCGTTTGAATGCTCGTCTAATGGACCTGAGACTGAAGAGATGCCGCGCTTTGTTGAAGCGGTAGGTAGGAAAAAAATATCGGGAAATTCAGATGAAAAAATTTTTAACGTAAAAGAGAGCTACAACAAACAAAATGATAAGGTGTACGCACACAGTAGTGAAGAAGCGAGCAACCGTATTCCGCGTGTCCAACGAGGTCATTTTCTATCCTCGCTCATGGTATGGTTGGGAGTTTCTTATTGGGGCTTAACAGAGGTACATTTTTGTGAGAAAGGTGTAAAAACGAATGCAGTTGTGTATCAAAATACAGTCCTGACGAACCTTGTGGAACCTGTTTCTCATACCATGTTCAATAACAGGCACTGGGTATTCCAACAAGATTCGGCGCCAGCTCATAGAGCGAAGAGCACACAAGACTGGCTGGCGGCGCGTGAAATCGACTTCATCCGGCACGAAGACTGGCCCTCCTCCAGTCCAGATTTGAATCCGTTAGATTACAAGATATGGCAACACTTGGAGGAAAAGGCGTGTTCAAAGCCTCATCCCAATTTGAAGTCACTCAAGACATCCTTGATTAAGGCAGCCGCCGATATTGACATGGACCTCGTTCTTGCTGCGATAGACGACTGGCCGCGCAGATTGAAGGCCTGTATTCAAAATCACGGAGGGCATTTTGAATAAACTTTAGTGCCATAAGAATCTATGTTTTGTTAAGTTCATTTTGGTATATAAATGGTTACATAATGAATAAACTTGTTTCAATTATTTTATATTAAACATGTGACAGAATTTATGACCTGACTAGGTATAATATAACATTTGTTAAAAATTACATTGATTTGTGTAAGAACTTAAATTTTTCTTCTTAGGTTTCCCATACAATTAATTAATTATATACCTGAATAGATCACTTTTGTCATTTTATAAGTAGTAAATGAAAAGCAATAGATTACAATCTTTGTTGTCTTTTTGATTTATCGAACCCAATGCGGAAAGGAACCTTATTATAAAAACAAACCTGAAAATTAAAAAAAGGAAAATTCCAGCAGAAATTCGCAGAGTACATCCGAATAAGGTATCGGCTGAAATAATTGTCACCTAATGCCGCGATATTTTCAAAATTGTTGCAACATATAAATTGCAACAAAATTCTAACCAAATATATACTTAAATAATTTTCAATAGGTATATTATGAAATTATCAGTTACTTGACTCCACAGAATCAGTAAGTCATTCATGGGACAATGAATACACTGTTATAACAAATGCCAGAAAATATAATGTTTCTCTATAAGCAGTTTTAATTTTTAATAAAATAATAAAGACTGTATTATAAGTGTTATTATAAGATAAATGAATACATTGTTGATAATAAACAATGGAAATATCGTGATCACTGTCTTGTGAGTAAAAAATTAAAAAAATTACTGGAAAGATTTTTTTAAACTTATATTAAATTTAAAAAAAATCATGACATGACACATTGTATTGTAGAACCGTGCTGCTGCTGTATAATAGCCAAAAATGAATGGTTTCACGAAAAACCATATATTAATAGGATGAAACAAGAGCACAAAGGTAATATGTTTGATAAGTTGAGTGTCAAGAAGCGGAAATGCTTTTTTCTAATGAATATTTATTGCATCGTAGTCGTTGAGTATGACAATGCATCTGTATTTTGATTCTTTATCCGAGGGGGTATGTGTTTTGTGGGCCACTTTACCTCTGAGGACTAAGATGGAATGTTAATTTATTTATTTTATTTAACAGTTTATGTACATACATAATTCGATAGGACAATGGCAAAAACATAATTATGTACAAAGGCACTGCGTATTCCATGATGAAATTTCTTCCAGCAGGCCTATTGAAGGATAGTTGAAAGAAATAGAGGTAGTCAAAGTGTGCACTTACATAAATATACATATACACTACAACTATATATATATATGAATTAATAAATATGAAGTGAATGACAGTGCTCTTTAACAAGTCTTTTAAACATAGACACCGATTTAGCATCAAGAATCCTAAAGGGAAGTGAATTCCACAATCGTACTGCGTTAACAGAAAAAGAATGAGAGTAGTGCATGGTATTGAAAGACGGAAATCTTAACAATGTTCTAGTATTTGATCGACATGATACATCTGGAGAATGAACAAAAGTAAAACGATTTTTTAGATATAGCGGAATAGTAGGGTTATGTAGAATATTGAAAAGAAGACAGAGATTGGGAGCCATTTAAGCTGTTTGCGATAAACAGAAACGTGATCGAACTTCTTTAAGCCAAAAAGGTGTCGAATATATAATTTTTGCAAGCCCTCAAGTTTATTAGTTTGCTCCTCTGTAGCATCCAGATAACAGACATCAGCTTAATCTAAAGTTGGTAAGATAAGAGTCTGGACTATAGATATCTTAGTAGACAAGGGTAGAAAACTTTGAAGACGTTTTAGAGAATGAAAGGCATGAAATATTTTCCTACTTACATCCGTAATATGTGCGCCCCAAGTCAGATTGCTGTCGAAAATAACGCCTAGGTTCTTGGCAGTTGTTAATTATTTTATTGTTATTTATTCATTAAAGGATTCTTTTTATTTATTGACAAATACATTATTTAGGTACTTATTAAAAACGTTATAATCAACTTATGTAGGTAGCTATTAAAAGGTATTCATATATTATAATCATCATTACAGCTCTTTACAAATCCACTGATGAACATAGGCAACCCCCCAATGTCTGCCACAAAGCACGGTCCTGAGCTACCTGCATTCAACGACTTCCTGCCTATCTTACCAGGTCGTCCATCCATCTAGTGGGGGGCTGCCCTATACTTCGCCTACAGGTACGAAGCTCTACTCGAGCTGTACTCGAGAACCTTTCTTCCCCATCGGTAGTTGGTGCCTGGAGTATTATTATTATTAGTAGTATTCATTTATTAAAACATATACATTTTCGTATGGCAAAGAAAATTAAAATAAGGAAATGTTAGCAAGTTTAGCTAAAAGGATTCGCAGAATGAAGAATTGATTAGTGCTTGTTATAAATCACTAATACTATAAATTCACTGCTGTTATTACATATTTCGATTATTACTAAGTGATTTCAGTCAAAAATTTTCAATCAAAAATTATTGGTCAGACCTTGATCAAATTTATATGGGACAATATGAAAATAACTTAAGTTAAAAGAGTTAATGTTTCTGAAATGATAAGGAAATAGCTAACAAATTCCTAAAGGGATCATCCGAAGGATGGATGGAAACATAATGTAAGATAGTTTAATTTATTATTTGTATCAGACAACTGTAATTGAAGTAACAAAGATCACAAACCAACTGAGGTCTCTGCTGATAAAACTTCATTTTCATTTTTCTAGGCGTAATATATTGAGGTCAATCGATAGAACAATAAATTAATTATATTATAACTTAGTAGAGACTAATAGGAACTAAACTAAGAAAGTTTTTAAAAACTCCTAATAATTAAAAATTAAAAATTATAAGGAGATTAAAAGCAAATTTATGTTGCAGAAGTGAACGGCAGGGTCGGGAAGGGACGCCCTAGACGAAGGTTTATCTACCAAATCGGCGATACATTAAAAATTGGCCAGATTAGGAGTACCCTTAACCGACGAGCGTGTATGCGTAGATATATGGATGTAAAAGAGGCGAGAGAGGTGTGTCAGGATCGCGCCAAATGGAAGTCCGTAGTCTCTGCCTACCCCTCTGGGTGACAGGCGTGAGTGTTTAAGGTTATGGTAAAAATTTTGTATAACCGACTTCAACATAAATTATTAAGAATAACTCATAAACTATTGGTCAGACCTTGATCAAATTTATATGGGACTACATGAGTAGCGCCAGCTTTTAAATTAAAAAGAATCATTGAAATCGGTTCACCCAGAAAAAGTTTTGAGGTAACACACATTAAAAAAAAAACATACAGTCGAATTGAATTCCGTCTCCTTTTTTAAGTTGGGAGAAAATACAATCGATTAATTTGGAGGAATCATGACCGTTAATCGCAAGTGAAGCCGAGTTGCTATCGCGAGCGAGGTACGCAATTACATTAAAATCGTATTATCTACTTACTCAGAGCTTAAACATGTTATCTAATTCTACTTCGTGAATTTTTATAATTTTAATCATAATTTATTTCACCATTTGCATATGCTAGGGTCACCATGCATACGGGCTTCTTCGGATTTATCCTACTTTGCAGAGCGTTCAGGTAAACGTTCTGAAATGTATCTGGTCCCAGAAAAATCCAAAAACTTGAATTGACATTAAAACCACACTATAATTTTTTTTAAGTTACCTCTTAAAAATGTAAACATTTTAGCAAAAAATAATTACAATTAGATTTTCGATTTTTCTTACTGCAGCTTACAATTGTTAAGCAAACCTGTTTAATTTTGTTTTATAGGATAAGGGTGACAAACGAGCACATGGTCCACCTGATAGTAAGTGGTTGGTTTGACGAACCAAAATGCAGATGCGTTGTCACCCGTGAAGACTAAGTTGGAATGCCTCGTTTCCAGTAAAATGGGTCTCCGGTTCTCTACACTTACCATACGAAACACAGCAGCGTTAAGCTGCTATTTTATGCTGGTATTCTGTGAGAGCGTGGTCCTTCCCCGGCAGAGCCGACCCATTCGTGCTACAACCATAATATAGCTGTAGCATACTTCTACCACGTCTAAAAATATTTATTGCTTAAATATTTACAATATTTTTTAAACTATTTACAGGTATTAATCCGTAGGACGCCCCTAAATGGGCCAACATAAAAAAGTACTTATACTTTTTAATGGGGAAAACGATGTTAAATACTAAAATTTGTTCTTTTAAAAGAGAATTCATCTCCGCAATGGCTTCGATCGTGTCACAATCACACATCAATCATGTTAAGCCAGTTATTAAATATCTTGACCGGCAACAGGAATCAGATAAAAATATGTGACATACCTGGTACTGGGAACGTCATTCCACTTGCCAACCGTGACTCTCAAGCAAATCTTCCTTACGATAAGAGAGGTCCATGTTCAACAGCGAAATTCGGCTGATGAAGTAGAAGAAGAAGTCTTTAAATAAAAGTGCAGAGACCTTTATTTTACACGATATTCAAATAAGGCACTCTTTGCCTTTTTAATGAAATTGTTTATTTCACGCTTAACTAAAAATCAAAATAAAGGGTTTGCCAATAGGGACAGGTCGATGTTGACAGGCTGTGGCGGCCATGTTGTTTTGGCAACATCTGTCAAATCTATTGTTTATTATTTCATTACTGATGCTAACTCATCATGGCAAGTAACACGATTGAGCAATTCGTCCACACTATAAAACTTTATTGTCAATATGAGTGCTCGTTAGTTCAAACATTGCGCGCGTTACGCCCAGTTTACAGCAGATGTAGTGGCCCACCATAGTTGATTCTGCAACGTCTGGTAATTTTGAAATGACCGGTTTGGTAAATAATCAGTTAACACCAGTACGTCAATCAGCCGAGAAGAACAGTTATCCGTGAAGGTGTGCAAGAAAACCCGAGGCATTCAATTCCACGACGTGCACAAGAATTCGACCGTTCATAGATCTTAACTTGGCGCATTTTGCGTCGGAACCTGAACCTGCACCATACAAAATCCAACTAACCCTTAAATTTAAAGTTAATAACCGCAAACAACGACGTTTTTTCGCTAACTAAGCTTCAGAGCATTTGTAAAAAGACCCAAATTTCTGCTCAAAATCATATTTAGTGATAAGACGCATTTTTGGATGAATGGCTACGTTAAAAAGCAATACTGCCGTATATGAGGCAAATCCAATCCACATAAGATTCACAATATTACAATACATTCACAAAAAGTTAATGTTCGGTGCGGATTTTGGGCCATTGATCATTGATCATATATCGTTGATTCGTACGTTTTCGAAAACGACGTCGGTGAAGCCATAACTGTAAACGGCGAGCACTACAGATCGATGATGTACCAATTTCTTTTGACCCACACTATACAGTTTAGACGTGGACGATCTGTAGTTCAGCAGGGCGACGCTATATGCCATACAGCGAACGCCAAAATGGAAATTCTACATGAATTATTTGAGGGTAGGGTGATTTCTCTCAGAGATAACGTTAATTGGATACCAAGGTCGTGTATTTTGACCCCTTCGGACTTTTTTGGGGATTTTCTAAAATCTCAGGTCCATGCCAATAACCCTCAATCGACTGATGTCCTCAAATTCTACATAACCCAGGCCATCGCTAAAATTCAGCCAGATTTATGCGGCGAATTCATTGAAAATCGTACCTCACGAATCCGGTTCACAGTGAGAAGCCGCGGTGGACATGTGGACGATGTTATATTTCATAGTTATTGGCATTCATGGAGTTTTAAAAGAAATTGTTAATACCTCACGCACTGCTTGTTTTATTCCTATTCAACATCGGCTCGCTCTGATTGGAAAACAATTATAATATTTTTGTTATACAAAATAATAGTAGAGTTGAGATGTTGATTTTTTTTTTATAGGATAAGGGTGACAAACGAGCACACAGTCCATCTGATGGTAAGTGGTTGCTACGGCCCATAGACATCTACAACTATCCTCGTTTGCGAATCAAAATGCAGATGCGTTGTCACCCGTGAGAACTAAGATGGAATGCCTCATTTCCAGTAAAAAGGGCCTCCGACCACCTGCACTCACCAATCGAAACGCAGAGGTAAGCCTCTACTTCACGCTGGTATTCTGTGAGGTCGTGGTACCACCCCGGTTTGAGCCGGCCCATCCGTGCGGCAGCAAAATCTGCCGCGTGGCTCTACTACTGTTAAAAATGATGTTGTTGATGACGATAATAATGTAGTGGTGGCCTTGTTATTCGGTACATTTACGTTGTGACGGAATAAGAGTGCTACCACATCACATCTTCTCAGTTTGGAATACTTAATTTCGGTGATTAATACATGCTAGTCTACAAGGCCAAGTGTAAAAAGTCGATGTGACCTCTCATATCGATTTGTCCGTAATGGCGGTTAATAATGCATAACACAGTCGGAGTGATTCCGATGAGAACGATGCCCCTAAGTAAGTGCTTCAGCACTGTAGTAAGTATTGATTTAAATCTGCGGTGAGGCGATACGAAAACAAGTTTGACTGGCGAAGCGGAGTAAACACTCTATAACCCCCAAAAACTGAAGGTAGCCGGGCTAACTGTGACATCGGGATGTCAAACACCTCAGTCCCCCCTCCCCCCATGACCACGGGTCCTGTAAAGCACCCAAAACGTCGGGCATGAAAAAGTTAAATTAAACGTGATAAAATCCGTAAAAATTAGGTTCCTTTAATGGATAAGTCGCTAAAATAGTTCTTTGGGCAGATCGCCTCAAGTCAAGATTGGTACTAGGAATAAAATAGGGCAAATATTCCTTAAATTTCTAATTTCTAAGCTAAATGATATTTTCACATTAAAATTAACAATGCACAGTTTTTACTGATAATTATAATATATTATAATAAAACACCATTCGGTGTGTAAACACCTTAATAAAAGTGATAACAAGTATGATACTGAAAAACTCATGACAGCGAAAAAATGTAAATATATAATGGGTTGATACAATCGTTCGGCGTAGTAGTCTTCATTGTGCACTGAAGTGTTAGTGTTTTTTAAATAATCAAAAATGATTTTCAAGCTGTTAATTGTATTCGGAGCTCTTTGTGCAATCTATTATTTAAAAAGATTATATAATGAATTTTACTGGAAAAAACGTGGTGTGAAGTTTTATCAAAAAGGTAAAGTCATTGGTCCTTTGGGTATATTCTTAACAACAAAACAGGCGTTATTTGAAATATTTATAGACATTCATAAAATGTATCCGAAGAGCCAGCAGTTGGAGTTGGTTCAATATTAAATCCTGCTCTGTATGTTAAGGATCCAACAAATGTGCAGCATGTCTTAAGTTTAGATTTTAACTCATTTTATCACAGAGGTTTTGATGTGAATGAAAATGATCTACTTGCCAATAACATCCTTTTTTTGAATGGGAGTAAATGGAAATTGATACGCCAAACCATGACACCCCTTTTTACGTCATCAAAACTAAAGAGTATGTATTACATAATAGATCGCAGTGCTCAAGATTTCGTTGAATATTTAAATAATAATCAAGAAAAATTAAAAGGTGACATGTTTAATACATTATCTACATTTAGTAGTGCTGCTATTGGAGCTGCTGTGTTTGGAATTGGAACTGAGTCAATATTTAATTCACCCTTCCTTAAAATGGCTCAAAATGCTATGACACCTACGTTTTCACAAAATATTAAGTTTGTGATATCCGCATTTAATGGAACTTTATACAAACTTTTGGGAATTAAACTATGTAAACAACACGAGGAATTTTTCATTGGTGCTGTAAAGCAAGTTATCCGCCAAAGAGAACAAGAAAAAATAAGGAGGCATGACTTTGCAGACCTATGCGTAAATATACAAAATAATGGTGTCTTGAAAGACCCTGACAGTGGCTTGGAAATATATCCAACGGATGAAATATTGGCAGCGCAAGCGTTCTTCTTCTTCATTGCTGGTGTTGAACCTAGTGCGGCCGCTATGCAAGCAACATTGATAGAATTAGGACGCAATCCTGACGCTCTAAAACGTGTTCATGATGAAATTGACAGCGCGTTTAAGAAACATAACAACACAATAACATATGACATCATTCAAGAAATGGAATATCTTGAAATGTCATTAAATGAGTCAATGAGAATTCATCCCTCGGTTGGATATTTAACTAGAGAATGCGTTCGTGATACCGTATTACCAGTTGGAAATATCAAAGTTGAAAAGGGTACCAAAATATTTACTCCTCTTTATGAATTTCATCACGATTCAAACATATTTCAAGATCCCCAAGTTTTTAAGCCGGAGAGATTTTCCCGCAAAAATCGGAGTACAATAGCAGACAATGTGTTTATGCCATTTGGTAAAGGCAACAGACTTTGTGTTGGTACAAGATATGCCACATTGCAAGTGAAAGCAGGGTTAGTTCACTTATTACGAAACTTCACGGTCAAGACAGAAATAGGCGAAGGAGGAATTAAGTACAAAAAGCATCATACACAAGTACGGCCATACAATGTAAGGATCGAACTATTTCCTAGAAATAAGGAAAGGATTGAATAGATCTAGAATTATAGTTTTATAGTTTTAGGAAGTCAATAACAAGGGTTTAGAGGTGACTTGTAAAATCTTATTATTTTATTATTTTCATGTATGATTCATTACTGTAATAATAAAAAGTAAATAAAAATAAATTAAAAACAAAATAAAATCAATTTATTTCAGACTGAGTCCATACGAGTAATATTTACACAATAATAAATTTTATGTTAATTTTTAAGAAAATAAACCTTTTTTATTTTTTCCTATAAAATAAGATATTTGTGGATAGATGAGAAGGAAGAGGATACAATAAAAAAGTTGAAGGAAATATTTTAATTAATATTTTTTGTGTTTGTTTCTATCTTTCTTTTTTTTGTAATTAATTAATAAGCAAAGTTTTCTGTGAAAGTATAAAGGTGAATTAAAGTCATATTCTTTCTAAGTTCTACTGTTGGCAAGCCTCCACTCACTTCTGAGTGTCTTATGAAGCAGTTATTCACGCTGATCCTCTGCTTGTTGGTGCAATTTATACATCACGAGTGGTATGAAATTAACGCGCTAGACAATAGGCTTTAACCAATATATTTTTGTATTTATATAAAAAGCGAAGTACTTAGCAGTCTATATGTACGAGCATCTATGTTCCTCTGCTTGGTACAAGATTCCACTGGTTTTCTAAGGGATTTTTAATTTTTCAGACATGCGGGTTTTCTAACGATGTTTTCCTTTGCCGCCAAGTTCTAGGAATAAACGAATAGGATAGAGATAATTTATTTTTAATTGTTTATATCTTGACTAATTCGAGGATATTTAGATGAGTACAAGCTTATAAAAACCATTAGCCAACAGGTCACGGCCTATTAGTTATTTTTATTATTTTTTGTTTTTCTCCAAAGCTCGAATAATAATTTTTAGCCGCTATTATTTAAATACATTTATAAATAATTTTAAAGCAAATAAAAAACTAACAAAACTTGAGTTATTTCCGTTTTACTGTAGCAGCGGTAGGAATTAAAAAGTGTACTCTATTTTCTCTTCACAATACAAATTGGAAATCAGATTAAATTTTAAAATTTAAATGGAGCTGAAGTCGATAGAGCAATTTTAATGAGTCTGCTCAATTGATTTTGTATAAATATTAAATAAGAAGTATTTTTATTAATGCTTAATTTACCTCAATTTAACAGACTGTAAACAATTCAAGTCGGGGATTGACGAACCAGAAAGATTTATTATTTGCTCCACACTGGTCAAACAGAATGGACCGAGCGCCTTGAATTTTACCGTTCTAAATATTTTCAAGTCTGACATTTGTTAATCTGGTTATATTGTTAAGACAATGTCAAGTCAAATGAAAATGAAAATGCAAAGTCAATGCGTGGTACCAGACATCCCCCAGATAATCACGTAAATTTTTCTAATATTCTCCTTGACGTATCTCTATAAAGGCAGCAATTTTGTGGCATTAATAATTTTCTTAATCATGGATAGTAGTGTTTATGGGTTACTTTCTTTTAAGTGAGGTGTGTACTTGATACACTGATACTATTTTGGAATAAACAAAATGTAAGCACTCCCTCACAATTGTGGGTTTGGTTTGAGTTACCACATGATAGTAACTAAATTTTAGAACGTAATGAATGCCGTAACAATACTAACAGGCGTCTGAATGACTATTAATTATTATATCGACGGGTGCTTCTCAGGGTCTAGTTCATGGTCCCTTTCTGTTCTTAGTTTATATTAATGATTCACCTATGGTAGGGACTTTGTAGGGAATAATCATGATATAGTATTATTTGCTGATGATATTTCGTGTATTTTCTGACTAAAAGGGCAATTATTGAAATATAACGAAGTGAATAATGCTATATCAAAAGTAGTAGACTGGTTTAACGTTAGTAATTTGCTTTTGAACGTAATAATACGAAATGTATTGTTTTGTTTATTGCAGTTGACGCGAAGCATCAAGGGGGCCCTCCTATATCTAAGCTAGCTAGCAAAAAAAGTTTATTTTAATTATTTCTGTAGAATAATTTCATATGGGTTCTTCCTATGGCGTAATGAAACTGACATTGAAACTGGATTTGTTTTGCAAAAGAGAGACATAAGAGCAATTTACAACCTTGGTCCTTAGGAATCCCTTAGAGAAAAAATTTAAAGAAATAAATATATTAACTTCTCTAACTAATTAGTCTCTCAATATATTTACGAGAATTTAATGTATATACACAAAAACTGACATAGTTTTATTAAAAACAGTGATGCACATTCTGTAAATACTAGGAACAAGAACAAGTTAGTTACACCAGTTACTCCGAAGAGTCAGTAACTCCTTTTAGGGGCTATGTATACGCTTTTACAACAAAGTCCCAGAAAATGTTCACATCTTTTCTATCAAATTTCTAATTACAATTATTAAAATATTATGATTGATAGGTAGGTATTTATAAAGATTAATACTTTATTGCAAATTCTTCATATATACCTAGTCAGGTCATAAGTATAGTTACACAGTAAAAACTTTTCTTTTAGAATGCTGGCCACAAAAAAGTTTATTGAATTCGAATTTCGAATTGTTAATGAAAATAAAACTGCATAATTTTTAGAATTTTACTCATTTTTAAATATGGAGTGGACGCTTAAAGAAGACCGTGTTGCAGTTATTGCGTTGCATCGTTGCGGTTACGCGCCAATTCAAATTTTTGACATACTGAAAAATTTGAATATAACCAAAGTATTCCTTTATCGTACCATCAATCGATACAATGAAGACTAGTTTAGATGACAGGTCAAGAAGTTGTCGCCCTCGGTCTGTTAGGACTCCAGCAGTGATAAAAGCTGTGAAGGCGCGAATTCAAAGAAATCCCAAACGTAAGCAGAAACTGTTGGCCTTTCAGATGGGGTTAAGCAGAACAACGGTGAAAAGGGTGTTAAATGAAGACTTAGGGCTTCGGGCATATCGAAGAAAAACAGGACGTCGTTTGAATGCTCGTCTAATGGACCTGAGACTGAAGAGATGCCGCGCTTTGTTGAAGCGGTACGCGGGAAAAAAATATCGGGAAATTCTTTTTCGGATGAAAAAATTTTTACCGTAGAAGAGAGCTACAACAAACAAAATGATAAGGTGTACGCACACAGTAGTGAAGAAGCGAGCAACCGTATTCCGCGTGTCCAACGAGGTCATTTTCCATCCTCGCTCATGGTATGATTGGGAGTTTCTTATTGGGGCTTAACAGAGGTACATTTTTGTGAGAAAGGTGGAAAAACGAATGCAGTTGTGTATCAAAATACAGTCCTGACGAACCTTGTGGAACCTGTTTCTCATACCATGTTCAATAACAGGCACTGGGTATTCCAACAAGATTCGGCGCCAGCTCATAGAGCGAAGAGCACACAAGACTGGCTGGCGGCGCGTGAAATCGACTTCATCCGGCACGAAGACTGGCCCTCCTCCAGTCCAGATTTGAATCTGTTAGATTACAAGATATGGCAACACTTGGAGGAAAAGGCGTGCTCAAAGCCTCATCCCAATTTGAAGTCACTCAAGACATCCTTGATTAAGGCAGCCGCCGATATTGACATGGACTTCGTTCTTGCTGCGATAGACGACTGGCCGCGCAGATTGAAGGCCTGTATTCAAAATCACGGAGGTCATTTTGAATAAACTTTAGTGTCATAAGAATCTATGTTTTGTTAAGTTCATTTTGGTATATAAATGGTTACATAATGAATAAACTTGTTTCAATTATTTTATATTAAACATGTGACAGAATTTATGACCTGACTAGGTATAATATAACATTTGTTAAAAATTACATTGATTTGTGTAAGAACTTAAATTTTTCTTCTTAGGTTTCCCATACAATCAATTAATTAAATACCTGAATAGATCACTTTTGTCATTTTATAAGTAGTAAATGAAAAGCAATAGATTACAATCTTTGTTGTCTTTTTGATTTATCGAACCCAATGCGGAAAGGAACCTTATTATAAAAACAAACCTGAAAATTAAAAAAAGGAAAATTCCAGCAGAAATTCGCAGAGTACATCCGAATAAGGTATCGGCTGAAATAATTGTCACCTAATGCCGCGATATTTTCAAAATTGTTGCAACATATAAATTGCAACAAAATTCTAACCAAATATATACTTAAATAATTTTCAATAGGTATATTATGAAATTATCAGTTACTTGACTCCACAGAATCAGTAAGTCATTCATGGGACAATGAATACACTATTATAACAAATGCCAGAAAATATAATGTTTCTCTATAAGCAGTTTTAATTTTTTATAAAATAATAAAGACTGTATTATAAGTGTTATTATAAGATAAATGAATACATTGTTGATAATAACCAATGGAAATATCATGATCACTGTCTTGTGAGTAGAAAATTAAAAAAATTACTGGAAAGATTTCTTTAAAACTTATATTAAATTAAAAAAAAATCATGACATGACACATTGTATTGTAGAACCGTGCTGCTGCTGTATAATAGCCAAAAATGAATGGATTCACGAAAAACCATATATTAGTAGGATTAAACAAGAGCACAAAGGTAATATGTTTGATAAGTTGAGTGTCAAGAAGCGGAAATGCTTTTTTCTAATGAATATTTATTGCATCGTAGTCGTTGAGTATGACAATGCATCTGTATTTTGTTTCTTTATCCGAGGAGGTATGTGTTTTGTGGGCCACTTTATCATACCTCTGAGGACTAAGATGGAATGTTAATTTATTTATTTTATTTAACAGTTTATGTACATACATAATTCGATAGGACAATGGCAAAAACATAATTATGTACAAAGGCACTGCGTATTCCATGATGAAATTTCTTCCAGCAGGCCTATTGAAGGATAGTTGAAAGAAATAGAGGTAGTCAAAGTGTGCACTTACATAAATATACATATATACTACAACTCTATATATATAAAAGTAAATAATATATATTATAAAAAAATATATAGGTACTTCATTATATATTTTTAATGTTACATATATGCATACCAACACCTTATGATTTAATAATTATGAAGTGAATGATAGTGCTCTTTAACAAATATTTTAAACATAGACACCGATTTAGCATTAAGAATCCTAAAGGGAAGTGAATTCCACAATCGTACTGCGTTAACAGAAAAAGAATGAGAGTAGTGCATGGTATTGAAAGACGGAAATCTTAACAATGTTCTAGTATTTGATCTACATGATACATCTGGAGAATGAACAAAAGTAAAACGATTTTTTAGATATAGCGGAATAGTAGGGTTATGTAGAATATTGAAAAGAAGACAGAGATTGGGAGCCATTTAAGCTACTTGCGATAAACAGAAACGTGATCGAACTTCTTTAAGCCAAAAAGGTGTCGAATATATAATTTTTGCAAGCGCTCAAGTTTATTAATTTGCTCCTCTGTAGCATCCAGATAACAGACATCAGCGTAATATAAAGTTGGTAAGATAAGAGTCTGGACTATAGATATCTTAGTAGACAAGGGTAGAATACTTTGAAGACGTTTTATAGAATGAAAGGCATGAAATATTTTCATATTTACATCCGTAATATGTGCGTCCCAAGTCAGATTGCTGTCGAAAATAACGCCTAGGTTCTTGGCAGTTGTTAGTTATTTTATTGTTATTTATTCATTAAAGGATTCTTTTTATTTACTTACAAATACATTATTTAGGTACTTATTAAAAACGTTATAATCAATTTATGTGGGTAGCTATTAAAAGGTATTCATATATTATAATCATCATTACAGCTCTTTACAAATCCACTGATGAACATAGGCCACCCCCCAATGTCTGTCACAAAGCACGGTCCTGAGCTAACTGCATTCAACGACTTCCTGCCTATCTTACCAGGTCGTCCATCCATCTAGTGGGGGGCTGCCCTATACTTCGCCTACAGGTACGAAGCTGCCACTCGAGAACCTTTCTTCCCCATCGGTAGTTGGTGCCTGGAGTATTATTATTATTAGTAGTATTCATTTATTAAAACATATACATTTTCGTACGGCAAAGAAAATTAAAATAAGGAAATGTTAGCAAGTTTAGCTAAAAGGATTCGCAGAATGAAGAATTGATTAGTGCTTGTTATAAATCACTAATACTATAAATTCACTGCTGTTATTACATATTTCGATTATTACTAAGTGGTTTCAGTCAAAAATTTTCAATCAAAAATTATTGGTCAGACCTTGATCAAATTTATATGGGACAATATGAAAAGAACGAAAGTTAAAAGAGTTAATGTTTCTGAAATGATAAGGAACTAGCTAACAAATTTATAAAGGGATCATCCGAAGGATGGATGGAAACATAATGTAAGATAGTTTAATTTATTATTTGTATCAGACAACTGTAATTGAAGTAACAAAGATCACAAACCAACTGAGGTCTCTGCTGATAAAATTTCATTTTCATTTTTCTAGGCGTAATATATTGAGGTCAATCGATAGAACAATAAATTAATTATATTATAACTGAGTAGAGACTAATAGGAACTAAACTAGAAAAGTTTTTAAAAACTCCTTATAATTTAAAATTAAAAATTTTGTATAACCGACTTCAACATAAATTATTAAGTATAACTCATAAACTATTGGTTAGACCTTGATCAAATTTATATGGGACTACATGAGTAGCGCCAGCTTTCAAATTAAAAAGAATCATTGAAATTGGTTCACCCAGAAAAAGTTTTGAGGTAACACACATTAAAAAAAAACATACAGTCGAATTGAATACCGTCTCCTTTTTTAAGTTGGTAGAAAATACAATCGATTAATTTGGAGGAATCATGACCGTTCATCGCAAGTGAAGCCGAGTTGCTATCGCGAGCGAGGTACGCAATTACATTAAAATCGTATTATCTACTTATTCAGAGCTTAAACATGTTATCTAATAATGATTCGTCCAATGATAACAAGTTAACAAAAGTAGCGATTCATCGTGAATTTTTATAATTTTAATCATAATTTATTTCACCATTTGCATATGCTAGGGTCACCATGCATACGGGCTTCTTCGGATTTATCCTACTTTGGAGAGCGTTCAGGTAAACGTTCCGAAATGTATCTGGTCCCAGAAAAATCCAAAAACTTGAATTGACATTAAAACCACACTATATTTTTTTTAAAGTTACCTCTTAAAAAGGAAAACATTTTAAAAAAAATTTAACAATTAGATTTTCGATTTTTCTTACTGCAGCTTACAATTGTTAAGCAAACCTGTTTAATTTTGTTTTATAGGATAAGGGTGACAAACGAGCACACGGTCCACCTGATAGTAAGTGGTTGGTGTGACCCATAGACATCTACATCTATCTTCGATTACGAACCAAAATGCAGATGCGTTGTCACCCGTGAAGACTAAGTTAGAATGCCCCGTTTCCAGTAAAATGGGTCTCCGGTTCTCTACACTCACCATACGAAACACAGCAGCATTAAGCTGCTATTTTATGCTGGTATTCTGTGAGAGCGTGGTCCTTCCCCGGCAGAGCCGACCCATTCGTGCTACAACCATAATATAGCTGCAACATGGTTCTACGAAGTCTAAAAATTTTTATTGCTTAAATATTTACAATATTTTTTAAATTATTTACAGGTATTAATCCGTAGGACGCCCCTAAATGGGCCAACATAAAAAAGTACTTATACTTTTTTAAGTGGAAAACGATGTTAAATACTAAAATTTGTTCTTTTAAAAGAGAATTCATCACCGCAATGGCTTCGATCGTGTCACAATCACACATCAATCATGTTAAGCCAGTTATGAAATATCTTGACCGGCAACAGGAATCAGAGAAAAATATGTGACATATCTGGCACTGCGATCGTCATTCCGCTTGCCAACCGTGACTATTAAACAAATCTTCCTTACGATAAGAGAGGTCCATGTTCAGCAGCGAAATTCGGCTGATGAAGTAGAAGAAGAAGTCTTTAAATAAAAGTGCAGAGACCTTTATTTTACACGATATTCAAATAAGGCACTCTTTGCCTTTTTAATGAAATTGTTTATTTCAAGCTTAACTAAAAATCAAAATAAAGGGTTTGCCAATAGGGACAGGTCGATGTTGACAGGCTGTGGCGGCCATGTTGTTTTTGGAACATCTGTCAAATCTATTGTTTATTATTTCATTACTGATGCTAACTCATCATGGCAAGTTACACGATTGAGCAATTCGTCCACACTATAAAACTTTATTATCAATATGAGTGCTCGTTAGTTCAAACGTTGCGCGCGTTACGCCCAGTTTACAGCAGATGTGGTGGCCCACCATAGTTGATTCTGCAACATCTGTTAGACAATTTCGAAACGACCGGTTTGGTAAATAATCAGTTAACACCAGTACGTCAATCAGCCGAGAATAACAGTTATCCGTGAAGGTGTTCAAGAAAACCCGAGGCATTCAATTCCACGACGTGCACAAGAATTCGACCGTTCATATATCTTAACTTGGCGCATTTTGCGTCGGAACCTGAACCTGCACCCATACAAAATCCAACTAACCCTTAAATTTAAAGTTAATGACCACAAACAACGCTGTTTCTTCGCTAATTGGGCTTCAGAGCATTTGTAAAAAGACCCAAATTTCTGCCCAAAATCATATTTAGTGATAAGACGCATTTTTGGATGAATGGCTACGTTAAAAAGCAATACTGCCGTATATAAGGCAAATCCAATCCACATAAGATTCACGATATTACAATACATTCATAAAAAGTTAATGTTCGGTGCGGATTTTGGGCCATTGATCATTGATCATATATCTTTGATACGTACGTTTTCGAAAATGACCGGTGAAGCCATAACTGTAAACGGCGAGCACTACAGATCTATGATATACCAATTTCTTTTGACCCACACTATACAGTTTGGACGTGGACGATCTGTAGTTCCAGCAGGGCTACGCTATATGCCATACAGCGATCGCCAAAATGGAAATTCTGCATAAACTATTTGAGGGTAGGGTTATCTCTCTCAGAGATAACGTGAATTGGACACCATGATCGTGTAATTTGACCCCGTCGGACTTTTTTGGGGGGTATTCTGAAATTTCAGGTCCATGCCAATAAGCCTCAATCGACTGATGTCTTCAAATTCTACATAACCCAGGCCATCGCTAAAATTCAGCCAGATTTATACGACGGATTCATCGAAAATCGGACCTCAGGAATCCGATTCACAGCGAGAAGACATGTAAACGATGTTATATTTCATAGTTATTGGCATTCATGGAGTTTAAAAAAATCCGTTAATACCTCACGCAATGCTTGTTTTATTCCTATTCAACATCGCCCCCCTCTGATTGGAAAAAAAATTATAATATTTTTGTTACACAAAATAATAGAAGAGTTGAGATGTTGATGATGTTGATGACGATAACAATGTAGTGATGGCTTTGTTATTCGGTCCATTCACGTTGTGACGGGATAAGAGTGCTACTACATCACACATCCTTCTCAGTCCGGAATACTTAATTCCGGTGATTAATGCAAGCTAGTGTACAAGGGAAAGTGTAAAAAGTCGATGTGACCTCTCATATCGATGTATCCGTAATGGCGGTTAATAATGCATAACATACGAGTGATTCCGATGAGAACGATGCCCCGTAGTAAGTGCTCCGGCACTGTATTAAGTTGTCTTTTAAATCTGCGGTGAAGCGATACGAAAACAAGTTTGACTGGCGAAGCGGAGTAATCACTCTATAACCCTCTAAGAAATGAGAAGAGGCCTGTGCTTAGCTGTAATGGTACGTACATAAGCTGTTGATTGTTTCAGCATGGATAAGTCTGCGTAGATCGTACCAAAAATTAATATACAAAACCTGAAGGTAGCCGGGCTAACTACGACCACGGGTGACCACGGGTGCAGTAAAGCACCCGAAACGTAAAAAATAGTTTTATTTAATGGATAAGTCGCTAAAATTGTTCTTTCTGCAGAATGCATCAAGTCAAGATTGGCACTAGGAATAAAACATGGCAAATATTCCTTACATTTCTAATTTCTAAGCTAAATGATCTTTTCACATTAAAATGAACAATACACAGTTTTTACAGATAATTATAATATATTATCATAAAACTCCATTCGGTGTGTAAACACCTTAATAAAAGTGATAACAAGTATGATGCTGAAAAACTCATGACGGCGAAAAAATATACATATATAATGGGTTGAGTCACTCGCTCGGCGTATTAGTCTTCATTGTGCACTGAAGTGTTGGTGTTTTTTAAATAATCAAAAATGATTTTCAAGTTGTTAATTTTATTCGGAGCTCTTTGTGCAATTTATTATTTAAGAAGGTTATATAATGAATTTTACTGGAAAAAACGTGGTGTGAAGTTTTATACAAAAGGTAAAGTCATTGGTCCTTTGGGTATATTCATTACAACAAAACGGGCGTTATTTGAAATATTTATAGACATTTACAAAAAGTATCCCAATGAGCCAGCAGTTGGAGTTGGTTCAATATTAAATCCTGCTCTGTATGTTAAGGATCCAACAAATGTGCAGCATGTCTTAAGTTTAGATTTTAACTCATTTTATCACAGAGGTTTTGATGTAAATGAAAATGATCTACTTGCCAATAACATCCTTTTTTTTAAAGGGAATAAATGGAAATTGATGCGCCAGAGTATGACACCCCTTTTTACGTCATCAAAACTAAAGAGTATGTATTACATAATAGATCGCAGTGCTCAAGATTTCGTTGAATATCTAAATAATAATCCAGAAAAATTAAAAGGTGAGATGTTTAATACATTATCTACATTTAGTAGTGCTGCTATTGGAGCTGCTGTATTTGGAATTGGAACTGAGTCAATATTTAATTCACCCTTCCTTAAAATGGCTCAAAAAGCTATGACAGCTACGGTTTCACAAAATATTAAGTTTGTGATATCTGGTTTCAATAGAACTTTATACAAATTTTTGGGAATTCAATTATATAAAGAACACGAGGAATTTTTCATTGGTGCTGTAAAGAAGGTTATCCGCCAAAGAGAACAAGAAAAAATAAGGAGGCATTACTTTGCAGACCTATGTGTAAATATACAAAATAATGGTGTTTTAAAAGACCCTGACAGTGGCTTGGAAATATATCCAACGGATGAAGTTTTGGCGGCGCAAGCGTTCTTTTTCTTCATTGCTGGTGTTGAACCAAGTGCAGCCGCTTAGCTTGCAACATTGATAGAATTAGGACGCAATCCTGACGCTCTAAAACGTGTTCACGATGAAATCGACTGCGCGTTTAAGAAAAACAACAACACAATAACATACGACGTCCTTTAAGAAATAGAATATCTTGAAATTTCATTAAATGAGTCAATGAGAATTCATCCCCCGGTTGGATATTTAACTAGAGAATGCGTTCGTGATACCGTTTTACCAGTTGGAAATATCAAAGTTGAAAAAGGTACCAAAATATTTACACCTCTTTATGAATATCATCATGATCCTAACATATTTCCAGATCCCGAAGTTTTTAGACTGGAGAGATTTTCTCGCGAAAATCGGAGTACAATAGCAGACAATGTTTTTATGCCATTTGGTAAAGGCAACAGACTTTGTGTTGGTACAAGATATGCCACATTGCAAGTGAAAGCAGGGTTAGTTCATTTATTACGAAACTTCACGGTCAGGACAGAAATAGGCGAAGGAGGAATTAAGTACAAAAAGCATCATACACAAGTAAGGCCATGCAATGTAAAGGTGGAACTATATCAAAGAAATAAGGAACGGATTGAATAGATCTACAATAATAGTTCCATAGTTTTAGGAATTGAATAACAAAGGTTTTGCCATGACTTGTAAAATGTTATTTAGTTTATTATGGTCTAGTACATTATGTTATATATATGTATTGTTTAATATATTATGTTACATTTTAAGGAAATAAACTTTTATTTTTATTTATATTCCTATAAAATAGAAAGTTTGATGATAGATGAGAAGAAGGAGGATAAAATAAAAACTTTGAAGGAAATATTTTTTTGTATTTGATTCTTTCTTTCTGTTGTTTATAATTAATTAATAAGCCTATTTTTCTAAGAAAGTAAATTAAATTTATAATCTCTCTACATTCCACTGTTGGGCACAAGGCTCCAATAATTTCTGAGTGGCTTATGAATCAGTTATTCCGCCACGCTGATACTCTGCGCGTTGATGCAATTTACACGCCTGGAGTACTATAAAATTAACGCGCTAAGATAGACAATAGTTTTTGACCAATATATTTTTTGTAATTATATAAAACGTGAAGTACTTAGCAGTCTATATGTATGATTATGTATGTTCAACTGCTTGGTAGAAGATTACACTCGCTTTCGAAAAGATTTTTAAATTTTTAGATGTGCAGATTTCCTTACGATGTTTTCATTTGCCACCGAATACGAGACTATTCAATACTTACGTCTTAAAAATGCATGTAGCTATTTCTTTAGTGGTGGTGCATATCGAACTGGATTTGATTGAGTAAAATGTAATTTATGATGAGCGCTTATGAATCTCTGAGTGAATACCGCAGTAGTAGTCCTCTACTACTGCGGTGTTCACAGTCAAACATCTTGTTTTCTCTTTATAGCGTTATATATAGGTGGGGGTATGTATTTCTTTAATTATAATTACAGTATTTCTAGCCTTGTGCTAGCCTACCACTAGCTCCAGCAATTTTAAATGTATGGAACTTGGACTTGACGAAATGTTATTGTACAGACTTAACGCCTGCGCAAATATTACGCCAAAACACCATCGCGGGAACATTGCCGTCACCCGCATCAGGCGCTTGAAGATTCTTCATACAAATCTGTCTACTCATGTCACTTGACCTACGATCATTGTGTAATTCACATCCTTTTTTGAATTATATTAATTTATTAAGTATCTGGGCATTTAATTTACACCATCTATCCGCTAAAGATAGGACATAGTGGCCCATGACGGGAACAAAGAAGAATCCGCGAAATCATCATCATCATTATCATTACAGCCCTTCACAAGTCCACTGCTGAACATAGGCCTCCCCCAAAGAATGCCACAAAGCACGGTCCTGAGCCACCTGCATCCATCGACTTCCTGCATGTCTTACCAGGTCGTCACTCCATCTCGTGGGGGGACGCCCTACACTTCGCCTACCGGTACGAGGCTGCCACTCGAGAACCTTTCTTCCCCATCGGTTGTCGGTTCTTCGAGCTATATGGCCGGCCCACTGCCACTTCAGCTTACTAATCCGTTGGGCTATGTCGGTTACTCTGGTTCTACTGCGGATATCCTCATTCCTAAGTTTATCACGCAGAGAAACTCCGAGCATAGCCCTCTCCGTAGCTCGCTGAGCGACCTTGAGCTTCCTCATACGGCCAGCAGTGAAGGACCACGTCTCAGTTCCGTAAGTCATCACTGGCAACACGCACTGGTTGTACAATTTCGTTTTAAGGTTTTGAGGTATGTCTGACGAGAAGATGTGTCGTAGCTTCCCGAACGCTGCCCAGCCGAGTTGAATCCGTCGATTGATCTCTCGGTCGAAGTTAGACTTACCTAGTCGGACTATTTGTCCCAGGTAAACATACTCGTCAACAACTTCGAGCTTAGTGCTTGTAACAACTACCGGCATAGGTGTGACATGGACATTGAACATGATCTTTGTTTTGTCCATGTTCATCCTAAGACCTATTCGTTGGGAGACGCTATTGAGTTCATTGAGCATGGTGCTTAGGTCCTCCATTGATTCTGCCATAAGGACCATATCGTCGGCAAATCGAAGGTGAGTGATGTACTCGCCATTGATGTTGATACCGTATCCTGTCCAGTCCAAAAGCTTGAAAACGTCTTCCAATGCAGCGGTGAAGAGTTTCGGGGATATGACGTCACCCTGTCTTACACCTCTCTGCAATTGGATAGGTTTCGTACTCTGGTTCTGTACTCGGATAGCCATCGTAGCCCTACTGTACAAGCACTTCAACACTTCGACATACCGACAGTCAACTTGGCACCGCTGAAGGGACTGCAGCACCGCCCAAATTTCGACGGAATCAAAGGCTTTCTCATAGTCCACATATGCCAGACATAGTGGCAAATTGTACTCTTCGGACTTCTGTACAATTTGCCGAAGGGTATGTATGTGGTCTATGGTGCTAAAGCCCTTTCGGAAATCAGCTTTTTGGATATTGGTTCAGGAGGCTGGAAGTCGTCCAGTCTGCGCGCGAGACGATTCGTAATGACTCTCGAAAACAGCACGTAGACGCGGCTCAGAAGGGAAATTGGTCTGTAGTTCTTCAAGAGAGCGTTGTCACCTTTCTTGAAGAACAAGACCACCGCACTTCTGCTCCACGCCTCCGGTGTAATGCCACCATGGAGGACGGAATTAAAGAGCTTCTGCAGGACTTCAAGTACCGGTTTTCCACACGCTTTCAGAAGCTCCGCTGTAATTCCATCCTCGCCTGGGGCCTTTCCGTTTTTAAGGTGCTGGAGAGCCATCCTTATCTCGCTCAGACTGACATCCGGGATATCTTCGGAATAGTGTCGGATGAGACTCGCTCTTGGATCGTTAGTCACACTTGCGTGTGGCTCCAACGATGATGTGTACAGCTGCCCATAGAACCTCTCAATCTCACTCAAAATCTCAGGTGTCCCGGAAACGATGCTGCCACATTCCGTCTTCAGCTTTGACAGTTGGCTCTTTCTGGCAGACAGATCTCTGGCAAAGACTTTGGAGCCTTGGTTCCGCTCGATCGCTTCTTCAATACGAGCTGTATTGAAGTTGCGTAAGTCCCGCCGCATGCATTTGGAGATCTTTCTGTTCAGATGCCTGTATGCTGTCAAATCTGTTGAAGAATGTAGCTTCATCTTCCGTCTAACAGCCATGAGATTAAGAGTGTGATCGGAGAGTTTTTGTGTTCTTCTACGGCGGGTCTTGCAGAACTTAGCTCCGACCGCATGGACAGTTTCCACGAGCTTGTCATTCATATCGTCCACTTCATTGCAGTCTTCCAGGCACTGAAAACGGTTTTGTAACTCGAGCTGAAAGGTTTCGGGACTTTGGAACAGAGCACGAGGGGGACGGAGCGTTGACTTCATTAGACGAGACCTCTCCAACTTAACGTTTAGGTTCAGTGTGCCTCTAACCATTCGGTGATCGCTACCAGTTTTCACCCTCGCGATCACGGAGACATCACTAAACAGTTGTCGTCTGGTCGTCATAATGAAGTCAATCTCATTTTTTGTGGAACCGTCGGGGCTCGACCAGGTCCACTTCCTGTGGGGCCGCTTCTGGAAGAAAGAGTTCATCATAAAGAGTCCCTCTTTCTCCATGAAGTCGGCCAGCTGCTGGCCCCTTGGTTTCCGTTGACCTATTCCAAATTTCCCTACTTTCAGCTCACCGTTCTCTCTTGTGTCTAGTTTTGCATTGAAGTCTCCCATTAACACCGTATATTTGGTTTTGGAGGAATGCATGGCTCTAGAGATATCCTCATACATTTCCTCCACCTCCTCATCGGGGTGTGCCGAGGTTGGTGCGTAAACCTGTATGACCTTCAGCGAATACCGTTTAGTGATTCTGAGTATAAGGTACGCAACCTTCGTCGACACACTCCCAATCTTTACAAAGTTGTTAACGAGAGACTTGTGGACGATAAATCCGACACCTCGCGGTGATAGAGCAAGTTGCCGGATTCGAGGATTACCGTGTCCTCCCCCTCTCTTCGGACTTCGGATAATCCTATAATATGCCAGCGCAACTTGTCTATCTCTTCTTCCAGCTCCACGATCTTCTCGTCAGTCCTCAGGGTGCGTGCGTTGTACGTTGCCAGGTCGAGTCGTCTAAGGTGGCAACCGAACCTCCACCGGATATTCTTAGCACCCCCTGCCCCGCCGTTACCACGGTCGCCACCGTAGCCAGGAATAGCGGGGCCGCCGGGGACTGGGGGCTGTCTGTTTGTTGCTTTATTCATTGGGGGGTATTTGCCATAGTTGCCACGCTTGGCGAGCGGGTTGGCAACCGCAGTTTTTTAATTGAAATTTTGGCTATTATCAGGAAGATGCTGCTGCCCATCTCCTGCCTGTTTCCCTTTGTTGCCTTTTACGACACCCACGGGAGGATATGGGGTAGTGGATATTCTTGACCGCCACTACACGGAAATGATGTCATGTTGCATAGATGATCCTAATTACTCCCACGAATTAGGGTTGAAACTCCCTCAAATTCAAATAGCCAAATTTGATGGCGCATATTTCCGTTGGTTGGAGTTTCGGAATACTTTTGAAAATCTGATACATAAGAATGATCGCATATCAGATATCCATAAATTCCATTACATCGTATCTTATTTGCAAGGCGACGCGGCCAGGATTATTTCAAATTTGGAGGTCAACTAACAATTATGCTGAATCGTGGAAGATGATTTGCAATAGACAACAAAAGAGTATTGATCAATCATCATTTAACATCATTACTTAATATTAAACAACTTCCACGGGAATCGGAGCGATCTCTACGATTTTTGGTTGACCACGTGACCAAAATTTTGAGCGCTTTAACAAGCCTAGGACAACCCACTGACAAATGGGATGTACTAATAATATTTATGTTATCATCAAAGTTAGATATCAATACGTTGTTAAAATGGGAGTAATATCGCAACAATTTGGAAGGCGACGTACCTACCCTCGAACAATTTTATAAATTTATGATAGACCGTGCTGATGTGCTCGAGTCATTGAATCGTAATAATCGGTCTGACGTTACTAGCATGTCAAAGGTGACCAGTGCGTTCTACAGCTAATAATAATTACATTCAAAGGCAAGGTCAAAATCAAAACAATGTCGCAAAATCGTTTGCGAGCACCAGAAATAATTATAGCAAGAAAGCAAATACTACATTTCTGTGTATTATTTGCAATGAGCGTCATAGGATATATGATTGTCCAACGTTAGTGATTTCAGTGCAATTTTATCGTGTTATGTGTTAAATGAGCTCACCGGTCGTTTACCAAAGACTCCGGTTGACATCAAGTCAATTAAATTACCAGAAAATATTCAATTGGCTGACCCCATGTTTTATCAGCCAGCTCCCATAAATGTACTAATAGGTGCTGATCTCTTCTGGGACATTCTAGGCAACGAAAAACGTTCTCTAAGACCAATCAATCCTAAGTTAAGGAGTTCACAGTTAGGTTGGATAATCTCTGGCCCTATAAATTCAGCAGTATCTAGCAATAGGATACACTGTAATCACGCCATTGTCTCTTCATCGCAAAATGAAAATATAGAACTGTTAGTTTCTAAAGTTTGGGAGTTAGAAGAAGTTCCGAAAAGGTCAATCATAAGTGAAGATCAAAACGAGTGTGAAAGGCACTTTCTCGCTAATACCATAGGAGATGAAGAAGGTAGGTTTTGTGTCAAACTACCTTTGAAAGAATCAGTAGATTGTTTAGGTGATAGCTACAATCTTGCGAAAAAACGATTCATTAATTTAGAAAACTTTCGACAGCTCCGTGGCGCAGTGGCTTAGCAATGAATGAATTGTTGCGCTGGGGGCCGCGGGTTCGAATCCCGCACGGAGCAAATATGTTTGACCTACAAAAAATTGTTCCGGGTCTTGATGTTTGTCCTTGTGCAATTTATGTTTGTAAACTGCCTCCACGACACAGGAGAAAGTCCTAGTGTGGGGGTAACGTTTTTAAAATAAAGAAAAAAAAAAGAAAAAAACGGTTCAAGGGTTATCCAAACCTTAAATCTGAATACACAGAATTCATAAGATAATATGCAGAATCAGGGCATCTCTCTGTTTCTAACTATAATAGTTTACCTGTCCCTCGCCCAGCGTACTACTTGTGTCATCATGCGGTCATACGTCAAGAGAGCGAGTCTACCAAGCTCCGCGTAGTATTCGACGGCTCAGCCTCTTCTACATCAGGTTACTCATTGAATGACATTTTGATGGTAAGCCCCAATGTCCAAGACACCCTCTTTTCCATCTTAATTCGGGCAAGGCAATACAAGTACCTACTCACTGGAGATGTGGAAAAAATGTATAGGCAGGTGCTTGTAAACGAAAGTGATAAGAACTTGCAGCTAATTTTGTGGAGAGAGGACGAGTCACGCCCCATCCAAACGTTGGTCTTAAATACCTCAACCTATGGCAAAGCAAGCGCAAGTTACCTCAGTACACGGTGTTTGTAGAAGCTACGACAGGAACAAGATGATGAACTTATCAAAACATCATCCAAAATGATTTTTATGTGGATGATTTAATAACAGGAGCTGATGATCCTCAGAAATTAATTTACATACAAAAGTCAGTATCCAATGCATTAAAATTAGGTTGTTTAAATCTTTAAGAAAATATAAGAGCAATCATCCGTATATATTTGATAGCCTTGACATAAATAAGCAAGACAGTCTAACTATCAGCGAGTCTTCGAGTACTCTTGGTCTTGGATGGAAACCCTCTAGCGACACTTTACATTTTCCTATAAGAGTGACACAGGAACCAGATGTACCTATAACAAAACGTTTTATAATGTCAAATTCCTTCAAAATATTTGATCCTTTAGGTGTTCTCAGCCCAGTAATAATAGTACCTAAAATGATGTTGCAAAAGCTATGGAAAGAAAAACTGGACTGGGATCAACCAGTACCCTCCGAAATAAAAAAAGGAATGGACTAAATTTACGGACAACTTAAAATTCTTATCTAATTTACAAATTCCGAGGTTGGTGTTATGTGATTCTCCTAAATATATAGAATTACATTCGTTTAGTGACGCTTCTCAGTCCGCATTTGGATCATGTGTTTATATTGAGTCAATTAGCGCAAATGGTGACGTCACCGTCCAATTACTATGTGTTAAGTCTAAAATAGCACCATTTAAGCTGACCAGCATCCCACGATTAGAGTTATGTGCCGCTTTGCTCGCTACTAAGCTTACTAAGTCTGTAGTCGATTCCTTGAGATACAAGCCCGCAAGGATTGTGTACTGGTGTGACTCGAGTGTGGTTCTGGGCTGGATTAAAGGTGATATCACTAGACTGAAAACATTTGTAGCTAATCGTATTAGCGAAATATTGGAGCATGCTTCACCGCTATCATGGAGATACGTTCCAACCGATTTAAATCCTGCGGATTTCATTTCAAGAGGGGTAAATGCAAAAAACATCATGTCGTTGTCACTTTGGTGGTCAGGACCCACATTTTTACTTGATAATGAAATCAAATAGCCAGTATTGAATGCCAAGAAATCTGATCCTTTACCCGAATTGAAAGTGCACTCTACAATAATTAGTGAACCTTTCTTAGATTTTGAAAGATATTCTTCTCTCAATAAACTACAACGTTTATTTGCTTACGTGCAAAGATTCATATTTAACACTAGAAATAGCAATGCGAAACGCGCAGGTTTATTAATAGTTGAGGAATTACGTGATTCATAGCATTCATTATGTATTATCGCTCAAACTCAAGCCTTCACAACTGAATACGACCTGCTAACTAAAAATAAACCTTTAAGTAATAAAAGCAAAATTTTAAGTTTGTCTCCGTTCTAAAATAATAAAATAATGCGAGTTGGAGGTCGGTTGGATGCGGCTAATTATTATTCATATGAGAAAAGGCACCCCGTTTTACTTCATGCCTCGCACAGGTTAACAAGACTGCACTTTGAAAGAGAACACGTCAACAATATGCACGCGGGTCCTTTACTGTTATTATCTATTGTAAGGGAAACAGTGTGGCCAGTAAACGGACGACATCTCACATGGCGGATAGTTAATAACTGTGTTCGGTGTAGATGTGTACGCGGTGAAACGTTGCAACCTAAAATGGACAATCTACCACTCCAACGTATAACCCCAGGTCATCCGTTTTTGTCAGTGGGTCTGGACTTCGCGGGACCGTTCACGATCGTAAATCGTAAGGGCCGTGGAAGTCGTTTAATAAAATGCTACATGTGTTTGTTCGTTTGTCTGCATTATAAATGCATCCATCTCGAAGCTGTGAGTGATTTAACTAAGGATGCATTCATAATGACACTTCGGCGTTTTGTAGCGCGCAAAGGCAGACCAACGGAAATATTTTGTGATAACGGAACTAACTTCGTAGCAGCCGCAAGGGAGCTAAGATCATTTATCAAGCAAAATCAAAACCCTCTATTTGATTTTGCAAGTCAAAATTCTATCCAGTTTAAGTTTATTCCGGCTTACTCTCCTCATTTTGGTGGTATATGGGAAGCCGGCGTTAAATCGGCAAAATTCCACTTAAAACTCGAGAGAAAATCGTAGTGTGGGCGTAACGTCTAAAAACATGAAAGTTGATGATAAAGATATTACATATTTCTTATAGGAGACAAAAAATAATGATGTGGTGTCGACATGCAAATTATATCTTTAAAATGCCTTCATAACGTAGTAGAAATTCTGTTGTGGGAAAATTTTGTTTCTGTACATGATAAAACAGTAGAAGAAAGCCCAAGTTCTAGCAATAAACGAATAGGATAGAGATAATTTATTTTTAATTCTTTATATCTTATATTTAGATGAAAACAAGCTTATAAAAGTCGTTAGCCAACAGGTCACTGCCTATTAGTTATATTTATTATTATTTTGTTTTTCACCAAAACTCGAATAATAATTTTAGTCGCTACTATTTACATACATTTATGAACAATTTTAAATTAAATAAAAAGCCAACAAAACTTGAGTTATTTCCGTTTTACTGTAGCAGCGTTACGAAGTAAAAAGTGTACTCTATTGTCTCTTCACAACACAAATTGGAAATCAGATTAAATTTTAAAATTTAAATGGAGGCGAAGTCGATAGAGCAATTTTATTGAGTCTGCTCAATGGATTTTGTATAAATATTAAATAAGAAGTATTTTTATTAATTCTTAATTTACCTCAATTTAACAGACTGTAATCAATTCAAGTTGGGATTGACGAACTAGAAAGATTTATTATTTGCTCCATACTGGTCAAACAGAATGGACCGGGCGCTTGAATTTTACCGTTCTAAATATTTTCAAGTCTGACATTTGTTAATCTGGTTATAAGGAAGAGGACAGAGGGCGCGACGTTGTCAACATCGGCTCTGTGTTATTTTAATTTCAGAAATTCGAAATTTACGTATATAGACTTAAAATTGTGATAAAAATGTTACATTGGATACAAATATTGTGTAAAAGTGGTAGTGCCGAAATCTAATGGTGCTAAGTGACAATATTTAACTTTTAAAATAAACATCATATATCTCCTCAAATAATAATATTTCCTAGCAAAATATTTACTATAAACAATAAATGTGAAGTGCTTATTGAAGTAATTATTGAAAAAATATTAAACTTAAAGTGAATCTGTGCCTAATTTTAAATTGCAATGTTTAACGGATCATAACATTGATTGTTGATTCATTCTTACCTATGCTTTGTTTACATCAGACATACTCACGTAGCGACATCTCTTTAATACTTACTGAACTTCTTGGTATTTGTCCATTACTCCGCATGCGACTTGTTTGTCTAATATAATTATCTGAGCTAATTGAGAGAAAGTTTTCGCATTATCCGCTAGAGATCACTGTTTACAGTGTAACAAAGAATTTCTGTGAGAATCCCTTCTAGATGGCGCAAATGTCATCAAAAGAGAATATTTCCAACAGCAATAAACTCCTAGTAAAATGCCATATATGCAAAAAATATGTAGATTCAAGAGACACTATGCAATGTTCAATATGCAAGCACTCGTTCGAATTTGACTGTGAGGGCTATCCCGAAAAAGTCTATCGGATGATGAAGCCTACAATACGAAGTAAATGGAAGTGCAAAAAGTGCAGAAATCACACAAGTTTTTCAGAACCTAACAGCAACATTTCACAAAAAGTAAGTATTTGTATTTATAATACATCAAACTCTACTGTACTCTCTGAAAACATGGAACACATTACCGAAAGGAAAAAATATCACGTAAATGTCACCACCGAAAACTCTTTTGCCTCTCTACCGGATGACGACGAAGGAACTTCGCTATCAGCCACTTTGTTAAACCGGAGCTGCCCTATCTTAAATACAAATGTGTACCAGGAATTAGAAGAACATAAATTACAATTGACTGAAATGCAAAAACAACTCCAAATTACTGAAAATGAACTTGAAGAGTTACTGTCGGAAAACGTAAAGCTAAAAGAAGAACTACAAACATACAGAAGGAAAAACGCTAGTCTTATCAAGTTTGGAAATTCACCTACACCAAGCCATAAACATAAAAAAAAATATAAAATGTTAAATAGTACCCCTAACGCAAGTCCCGCTAAGGATCATCTAATAGCAACTTTAAAAAATAAAATTTCTTGTCTAGAGAATGAACTGGAAAAAACTTTTATAGAATTGAATTCTCTGCGAAACTATATTAAATTAATTAATGTAAAAGAGTTGTGTTTGCTACCAAATAATGTACCATTTAGTTCAATAAAATCAACGTTATCAGGAAGCCTAGAACACTTACACATGTGTACACCCAATGTAGACCAGAGGAAGGAAGAGATGGAGACTATGGTTCCATTATCTTACACACCTAGTCCGAAAAACAAAGTATGTGTTCTTAGTTGTGACAACAACAATAATATATTATCACATATAAAAATCAAATTTCATAATTATAGTTTCTGCCATTATTGTAAGCCTGGTTCTGGGATAGAGGAGTTGTTATTAAACATAGATTTAAAATTAAAAAATTTTACAATGAGCGATTACTGTGTTATACTTTTAGGAAGCAATGATTTCGAAAGATCAATTAATTGTCGCTCTTTAGTAAATTATATAAGAAAAATATTATATAAAATCTCACACACTAATGTTCTTAGTTATTAGTTACTTCTTTGGCCACTTATACATTAGTAAAATCCATCTTAGTAAGTGTAAATAGTTCATATCTAACCACTGTATTGTTTTTTGACCTAAGTAAAGCTTTCGACTTCGTTGACCATAAAAGTCTTCTTAAAAAATTGGAAAATATGGGCATTCGAGGGATTCTTTTGCAGTGATTTGAGTCTTATTTGACAAACAGAAGACAAAAAGTCGAAATCAAAAACCTAAATAACCAGAATGAACTGAATTCTTATTATTCTCATTTTAGGAACAACTATTTTGGCGTCCCACAAGGAAGTATTCTTGTGCCTTTGCTTTTTATTTTATATATAAATGACATTCCAAATGTAACTAAATTCAAATGTACTATGTTTGCAGACGATATTGCAATAACAATTAGTACTAACCCAAGCAAACATTCATTCACAAAACATGAATCTGACATAAATGACGCAATAAAATCAGTAATAGAATTGTTAAATCTAAATAATTTAAAAGTGAATCTTAGCAAAACTCACTACATTAAATTTGACAACTTGAAAACTAATAAGCTTGACATATATCACAACGAAACCAAAATCGAAGAAATGACGCAAACAAAATTTCTTGGCTTAGTAATTGATAGAAACCTTAACTGGGAGTCACATATGAAATCAGTGTGTGATAAAATAAATAAATTTGTATATGCTTTAAGGTATATTAGAAGAGTCACGAACATAAATACTGCCCTGTCAGTGTATCACGCTTATGTAGTTTCTATTCTGCGTTACAACGGCATAACGGTGGTAGAGCCCTGCAGCAGTTTTTTGCTGTTGCACGTATGGGCCGGCTCGAGCCGGGTTGGTACCACGACCTCACAGAATACCGGCGTGAAGTAGAGGCTCTGCTTCTGCGTTTCGTCTGGTGAGTGCAGGTGGCCGGAGGCCCAATTCCCCCCCCCCCCATCAACATGGTAGCGGAATTAGACAATAGACTACCCCAGGAGGGTACCAGCACCCCTGGAGAATCCCTCGCTGAGCATCCACGACCATGTTATTCCAATCCTGAGCGTGGGTGCTCAGGCTGCCCCGCGTATTCTGGGGGGGGGGGGCAAAATTCCGCTCAAAAACAAAACTGCTCGGGGCAAGCTGAGCAACAATACCAAGGCGACCCCTGCCACGCTATCCGTGAATTTCTGCAACATCAGGGGACTTCACGGTAACCTAAACGCCGTCCACTACCATCTCGAGACGGCGAAGCCGGCCTTGCTGTTTTTGACCGAGACGCAGGTTTCCTCTCCGACTGATATTTCGTATCTCTCCTACCCGGGGTACAAATTGGAGCACTCCTTTGTGCCTCGGGCTGGAGTTTGCGTGTATGTTAGAGAGGACATCTGTTCTCGACGCCTCGGCAGTCTTGAAGGTTCGGACCTGTCCATCCTTTGGCTACGCGTAGACAGCGACGACCATCCGCGCGTCTACGGGTGCCTCTATAGGTCCCATAGCGGTAATGCCGAAACAGACCGACTCATCGACCACGTCCAAATGGCTACAGATTCCTTGCTACAACAGGTCCCATCCGCAGAGATCGTGATCCTTGGCGATTTTAACGCCCACCATGCCGAATGGCTCGGTTCACGTTTAACCGATCATGCGGGGAGATCTGTTTATGACTTTGCCTTGGCATATGGTCTGACACAACTGGTTACTTCGCCTACGCGGATTCCAGATGCGGAGGATCATACACCTTCCCTGTTGGACCTTCTGCTGACCTCTCATCCGGACGGATATCAGGTTTCCGTCGATGCCCCTCTCGGCTCTTCGGACCATTGTCTGATCCGGAGTATGGTGCCACTCACGCTCCCTTCGCGGTTGCGTTCTGCAGGTTGCCGCCGTGTTTGGCATTACAGGTCGGCGGATTGGGACGGAATGCGGTCTTTCTTTGCATCCTACCCATGGGGGCGGGTTTGCTTCTCGCCGGATGATCCCAGTGCTGTTGCTGACTCTGTCACTGATGTGGTGCTACAGGGAATGGAACTATTTATTCCATCATCTGTGGTACCCATCGGAGACAGATCTCAGCCTTGGTTTGGTCGCTCCTGTAAGACTGCATTGCGCAGTAAGCAGGAGTGTTATCAAGCCTGGGCTGCAGCTTCGGTGACTCGGGATGTAAACACCAGCACACTTAAAAAGAAGTATAACTTCGCCTCCAGGTCCTTCAAAAGAGTTATTGCCAAGGCAAAGTCAGAGCACATAGGCAGAATTGGCGAGAAACTAGTTCGCCTTCCTTCGGGAACCCGTGCATTCTGGTCTCTCGCCAAGGCTGTCCAAGGGAATTTCTGTAAGCCATCACTACCATCTCTGCACAGGGAGGATGACTCACTGGCCCATGACGCAAAAGACAAAGCCGACCTTTTAGGCTCCCTTTTTGCGTCCAACTCGACTCTTGATGACGGGGGGAAAACACCGCCGACCATCCCGCGGTGTGAGTGCTCCATGCCGGATGTGCTGTTCTCACAACGCTCGGTTCGCAAAGCACTGCTCTCCCTGGACATCCAGAAGTCGAGTGGGCCTGACGGAATCCCCCCAATTGTGCTGAGGACGTGTGCTCCGGAGTTGGCACCGGTCCTAACGCGTCTTTTCCGGTACTCCTACTCCCAAGGCGTAGTCCCGAATTCATGGAAGACAGCTTTTGTCCACCCGATCCCTAAAAAAGGCGACCGCTCAGACCCGTCCAACTATAGGCCTATCGCGATCACCTCCTTGTTCTCCAAAATAATGGAATCCATTATTAACTGCCAGCTCATCCGGTACCTTGAGGATCACCAGCTGATTAGTGACCGCCAATACGGTTTTCGTCGGTGTCGATCAGCTGGTGATCTTCTTGTCTACCTGACCCATAGATGGGCGGAGGCAGTAGAGTCCAAGGGGGAGGCGTTGGCCGTTAGTCTGGACATTGCGAAGGCCTTTGATCGGGTTTGGCACAAAGCGCTTCTTTCAAAGCTGCCTTCCTATGGGCTTCCCGAGAAATTGTGCAATTGGATCACCAGCTTTCTTGCAGATCGGAGCATCAAGGTCGTTGTAGACGGTGCATGTTCTGACTACAAGCCTATTAACGCTGGTGTTCCACAAGGCTGTGTGCTATCACCAACGCTGTTTCTTCTGCATATCAATGATATGTTGCTAACTGGTAACATTCATTGCTATGCGGATGACAGCACTGGTGATGCTCTATACACCGGCCGGGCCAATATTTCTCGGGAAAACGTCGCCGAGTACCGGAACAAACTTGTGTCTGAAGTCGAGTCTTTGCTGGACAAAGTCTCGGATTGGGGGCGACTAAATCTAGTCCAGTTTAATCCTCAGAAGACACAAGTTTGCGCGTTTACCGCTAAAAAGAACCCCTTTGTCGTATCTCCTCAGTTTCAAGGCACTCCCCTTCTTGCCTCAGCCAGTATCGGTATCCTCGGAGTCGACATATCGAGTGACGTGCAGTTTCGTGGTCACTTGGAAGAGAAGGCCAAATTGGCCTCTAAAAAGCTTGGCGTGCTCAGCAGAGCGGGACAGTATTTCATGCCGGCACACCGCCTGCAACTTTACAAGGCGCAGGTTCGGCCTCACATGGAATACTGTTCCCATCTCTGGGCAGGGGCTCCCCAGTGCCAGCTCCTTCCACTTGACCGCATCCAGCGCAGAGCGGCTCGAATCGTCGACGACCGAGCCTTTTCCGATCGGCTCGATTCATTGGCACTGCGAAGAGATGTTGCATCTCTTTGCATTTTCTTTCGCATCTACCATGGGGAGTGCTCTGAGGAATTGTTCGGATTAATCCCAGCCGCCAAATTTCACGAACGCACATCGCGGCAGAACTCCCGATACCATCCACACCATCTGGATGATTGGCGGTCCACCACTGTGCGATTTAGAAGATGTTTTCTTCCTCGCACAACTTCCTTGTGGAATAGTTTACCACCAGGGATTTTTCCGGACCGATACGACTTAGGGACCTTCAAGAAAAGAGCCTACTCCTTTTTAAAAGGCCGGCAACGCATCTGCAATTCCCCTGGTGTTGCGGTTGTTCATGGGCGGCGGTAGTCACTTACCATCAGGTGAGCCGCATGCTCGTTTGCCCCCTCTCCTATAAAAAAAAAAAACATGCTAATTATCTGGGGAAATGGTTCTCAGTTAAATAAAGTTTTTATCACACAAAAAAAAAATGTAAAAAAATGTTTACGAGCACTAACTCTAAAAGCGCCATTTCATTCATGTCGACCTTTATTCAAAAAGCTTAAGTTATTGACATTGCCATCGCTCTACATTTATGAAATATGTTTGTTCGTCAAACAACACAACCATCTTTTTACTAAAGCTAAAAATATATCTTCTCGAAGCAACAGATACCCTGAAAAGCTTGTAATTGATACACTTCCTAGATTATCTATATATCTATACATGTGTGTCAAAATATATAATAAAATTCCTCAGCATATTAAAGCACTATCTTTCTCAGGATTTAGAAAATGCCTCTATGATCTTCTCGCAGAAAGAACTTTTTATAGCGTCAAAGAATTCCTAGATTATAAATTTGACAAATGATACCACTACGATTTCACAAATCATGGACATTTTTATTTTGTTTAATAATAATTAACCATTATTTTGACATTTTATTCCATTTAGTAATAATTAATAATTGTCTGATATTTCTATTATATTTAATAATAATTAATAATTATGTAATAAGTAGTTATGTATAAATTTTAATTTCAATGTATCTTTTAATATTTTGTAATTAATAAGTAACTGAATTAGCCACAGACTTAAATTTGATATTTGTATGCCTCTATAGGGCTAATCTAATCTATGAATCTATAGGGCTAATTTTATCGTAGAGTCATTCGGGTCAAGGGTGCGCACTTTGGTAAATATTAGTTCACTACGCATAAAATAAAAGAGTTGGGAATATAAATGACGTCACTGAGATAAACCATATAGTAGGCACTAAATTATGATAAAAACAAGAATAGAAAACTTGGTGGTTTTTTTCTGTAAGCATTTATTTACATAAAATCAAAATACGCTCACTTGGCCAAGATGCGGGTAACTGTGCGCACCCGAATGGGGTAAGTATATGCATATAGGGTAAGTAAGCGCATTCCTTGGATTAATCAAAATATACACAGTATTCAAGAATAAATGTTCTTAATTGTAATGCCACTTAGAAAATATTTTTATTAGTTGTCAGTCTTCGCATAAAAATAACAATTCTCATATAAAATAAAATAAACCTAAAATTTGGAATATAATTAAAATTAAATTATAGAAATTTTTTATTATTTTAGTTGGTAAAAATTACCTCGCATAAATCCGCTCGATAATTTTTACCAACTTTAATATAATGATTTTCCGCAAAGTAACGCCTGATTCTAGTAATTATTTTAATTATTAATATTTAGAGATCAACATATTTTAGTAGGACTGTCTTATGTATTAGAAATTAGGAAAAATATTAATTTATAAATCATATACATTTATCACAAACAAAAACACCTCTCTCTTATGCAGTGCATCCTCATCACATGACATCCTCATGTCACCAGTATATGCAATACATGCACTGACACCATTCTTTAGTATTTGGCTCTGTATATTTTTGCTTACATAGAGGACAAAAGTATTCTATTGTTGTAGAGGTGGAGGCCATAGAAAACTTTGTTCTTCCTTTTAAAACGATGTTGTTGATTTCGAATACAAGACTCACTAATACCAATGGCACTTGCAGCAGCTCTTTTGCTTTCTTTTGCTCATGCTCAATGAGTGCTTTAGAGCTTTAGCTTTAGCTTTGTTCTTCAGTTACTGATGCAGGTTCTGAACCTGAAGAAAAAGATCTGTCTTTTTCTTATATAATTTCGCGGCATGGTGATGAGACGCTGAAAACTAAAATAAAAGAGTGTTAATAAACCCTACTTTACAATAAAAAAACGAACGAAAGAAAATACCACCGAAGGGGCAAGTGTACACATGCGCACACTTACCCGCGCACACTTTCCCCAAAGCACTAAATTGCAAATGAAAGCTCATAAAATAAATTGAAAACAAATATAATATGATTTTGTTTATGTAAATGAAGCGTAAACATATTATTATTCAAAGAAAATACTACTTACCGTTGTGAAATCGGTAACGTCGATGATACATTGTTTTCCATTAAACAAAAAACTACGAATTTAAACACCGTATACTGTTTTTTATGAAAATAAAAAGTTATTCATCAACCGCCGCCACAGGAGTGGACTCTGGCGTCACTTTTCGACTTAAACAAAATCCTCCCCCTGTACCCGTTAGGGAGATACACTCACTGCGCTCATTTACCCACTGCGCTCAGTTACCCCGAATGACTCCACTGGCAGATATATAAATTTGAATTTGTGCGTACTGTTTGTAAATACTGGAATTTTCTAAACAACCATTAAATTTTTGAAAGAATATTCAAGATCTTTACTCATTTCATGTCATTGAAAACTATTATATGTTCTTCTAACCTTACTTACATTATCTTTACTTATATTACTTTAAATGCTGACTATCAGCGTAAACAACCTCACACAGTGTCAGTTCAATCAGCAGTGTGAATATTTTGAAATTAATAAGCTTGGGGTGAATTTTCTACCATCACCAATTATTGTTTTGTTTTTTTATAGGATAAGGGTGACACACGAGCACACAGTCCACCTGATGGTAAGTGGTTGCTGTGGCCCATAGACATCTACATCTATCTTCGATTACGAATCAAAACTCAGATGCGTTGTCACCCGTGAAGACTAAGATGGAATGCCTCGTTTCCATTAAATGGGTATGTACACCAAATAATGAACCCGACTACCAAGCGTGGCATCTATGGCAAATGTCCACCTTTATAAAAACTTTGAACAGGCGGTAATGGAAATAATATAAGTGAAATTGGTTGTCGAAGCAAAAGTTGGTATATTTTTCCTAAATAGTACACAATGCGTGATACCAGACATCCGCCAGATAGTCACGTAAATTTTTCTAATGTTCTCCTTGACGCATCTCTATTAAGGCAGCAATTTTGTGGCATTAATAATATTCTTAGTCATGGATAGTAGTGTTTATGGGTTACTTTATTTTAAGTGAGGTGTGTACTTGATACACTGTTACTATTTTTGAATAAACAAAATGTAAGCACTCCCTCACAATTGTGGGTTTCGTGAAGTGTCATTTAGACGCCTGTTAGTATTGATGAATGCCGTAACAATATTAGCAGGCGTCTGAATAACACTTTGCAACGCGTAATCACGCTCCCTCTTATTATAATACTAACTCACTACGCCAATCGGCTTAATGTTTTTTTACTTGTAAGTATTTTCTCTGCAAGTGATTTGTATATTTTTATTATTGTCTCTGTAATGGCTGTAATGATGATAATGATGTTAAAGTGATTTGTAAATCTTTTTAGAAAATAAATGTCTTAAACCATTAAATGAGTAAACGAAACATGTTTAAAACAATGTCAATACTGGTCTATGATCATGATATTTATTAGACAAGTCTTTTTAAAATTTGGTCAAAAACTTGTATCAAAACTTGTTTGTCGGTGTAAATCAGGATTAGAAGCGTGTTAAATTATCCCAAGATAACAGGTTTATTACAACTATATAAGTGATTGAATTGCTCTCATTTGTGTCATTATGTACATTGTACACATCAAAAGTAAAACGAAATGTTGATTCAGGCGTTAATTTTATTAACTGCTTTACTGCTTTATTTTATTAATTACTACGCTAAATATAACGAAAGTTACTGGAAACAACGTGGTGTAGCCTTTCATCCGAGGAATAAAATCTGGGGTCCATTTTGGGATTTCATTTTTGGTGAGCGGGCGTTTTTTGAAGTACTCGGTGACATTTACAAAAAATATCCTGATGCACCCGCCGTTGGTGTTGGTTCTGTGAGTTCTCCGACTGTGCTTGTCAGAGATGTTACAAACATACGACACATTATGCAAATGGATTTTGAGTCCTTCAACCACAGAGTAATTGAAGTACAACCAGGAGACCGTTTGGCTGACAGTATTCCGTTTATGAACGGCAAGCGATGGAAGCTAATGCGTCAAAGTATGACACCCTTATTCAGTGTCGCCAAACTTAAGAATATGTACAGTGTAATGGACAAAAGTGCGCAAGATTTTGTAAAATATTTGAATGATCACCCTGAGAAGTTAAAAGGAAATGCTTTTGAAACCCTTTCTACATTTTGTAGTGCAGCAATTGGCGCTTCAGTATTTGGTATTACTACAGAGTCCATCTTTGATTCACCTTTTCTTCATATGGCACAAAGTGCACTCGTGTCTACATTTTGGACAAACTTGAGATTTTCTCTTGTACTCATCAGTCCGTGGTTATTCCGAAAGCTGAAACTAGCGATATTCGCAGAGCATGAAACATTTTTCATCAAAGCTGTAAAGCAGCTGATACGGCAAAGGGAGAAGGAATGTGTGAAGAAACCTGATTTCGCAGACATATGCATAAATTTGCAAAAGAAAGGAGAGATAAGAGATGAAGAAACCGGATATAGCATTAAGCCCACTGATGAGCTTATGGCGGCTCAAGCATTTTTCTTTTTCATAGCTGGCGTTGAGCCTAGTGCAACAGCTTTGTTTTGTACTTTAATTGAACTAGGTCGTAATCCAGATGTATTAAAGCGCGTTCATGATGAAATTGATGATATTTTTAGGAAGTATAATAACACTCTAACCTATGAGAGCCTGTCTGATGCGAAATATCTTGAGAAGGTTTTGAATGAAGGCTTGAGACTGTATCCTCCTATTGGTATACTTAGAAGAAAATGTGTAAAAGATTCCGTACTACCTGTTGGGAATATCAAAATAGAGAAAGGAACAAAAATATTTCTAAGTCCATTCCAAGTTCAACGTGATCCAAAGCACTTTCTGGAACCTGATAAATTTATTCCGGAAAGATTTTCTCATGAATCAGAAGGATTTACTGATCATGCATATATGTCTTTTGGAAAAGGAAATAGGATCTGTCTAGGAGAACGATTCGCCCGAATACAAATAATGACTGGTTTTATATATTTACTTCGATACTTCACAGTAAAAACTCACGTTCAAGGTGATAAAATAAAGTACAAAAAAGAACAGTTTCAAGTTACACCCTCAAATGCTGATGTAGAATTTATACCAAGGAATATCGAAGTAATGACATAAAATATTTTTTTAACGATCAATGCTTAATTTATGTGTACATTTTTAAGTAATTCAATATATGATGCTGTGGTGTGACCATTATTCATATTTAACAAAAAATAGTGATTTTAAATTTTCTTCTATTTATCGTGATATATTGAAATCATACGAATGCAATCATATTAGTTTTAACTAGGCAATCTTTTATATTAGGTATCAAAGTGTTAACTAGTAATATAATTAAATTTAATTTCGTAAGTTTATTCATTAAACTTTATAAAGAAATCATGTCTAAAACTCCCAACTTTTATATTCCGTAATTTAATTTAGTTATGTAATATTCTACATTATTTACACAATATTAGAAAGATGTAAATTATAAATGTCTGCATATTGAATATTTTTGTGGCAAAATAAATGATAGGGACTTAAGTACCTATCATTCGTTTTGACTTAATTCATGTTAGTAATTAGAAACATTTCTGTAATTTTTCCAATCGTCTGTCTGTGTGTTTGTTTATTAATGCACGTAATGACGTCTAATGTAGTAACATTTTGTAAAGGATCCAAAAATTATACAACGTATCTTGAAGTAACTTTTTGTTTGTGATTTGTTTAAATTGGTTAATTCTGTTAAAAGTAATGATGATTGTTTTGAAGTTCAATTATTTTTTACAATGGTGGCGTTGAGTCACTAAGTGAATTTAAATGATATCTCAGAAGTGGTAATTAAATTATGTACTGTAACGTCAAGCCTATCGCTGTCCCGTGCACTACATATAGATCATTGCTTATTATATTACTACTGTGTCTGAAACCAGTGAAAGTAATACTATCTTAGGAAAAGTAAAACACTTAACTAATGATTAGCAAATGTAATGCAAAAAGGTGGATTGTATCTTACTTTCCTATTATAATAATAATTTCCTCCAGACCGAAGATCGGTCACGGTGTTCCAATCTTGTCTGTGACACCTCTGACATATGGTAGTACAGAAGGTACACGCTCGACTGTGGCCGACTTCATTCGGTCACAGTGACGTAGGCGCTGGACCGGAAGCTAGTTGTCGTGCAGAAGCTTGACGTGCTGAAGCTCGGCGGCCAAGTGTTTCCTATCACAGATCCCTCGTGCTCTATTTAACAAAGATTTGCCTACGGTAGCTGACGGTGAAGGATGATGATAGGATTCACCGTTTAAATATCGGTTCGTATGGCTCTTTTTTCTATACACCTCAGTCCTCCATGACCATGGGTGCTACAAAGTATCCGAAACGTCGGGAGTTAATAAAAAATAAGTTAATTAAACGCGATGGAATCCGTAAATGTAGTTTTATTCAATGTGTAGTGTTCGCGTAAATATAAGAAGTCATTATGTGGTTTTGATTACTTGATCGCAGTTTTACGTACAAGATATCTAAAGTCAAAATATTGTTTAATGATATCCATTAGTTCTAACAAAATCCTGAATATTTACACATAATTGCGTAGGTGCTTACATAAATAACTGCCGAATCTAGTTTTTAATCTCTTTATTTATTTATTTAAAGATACATAAAACATATTACAATAGTGCATAGTTATTATACAGCACCATTAAATCGCAAAACGGTTTGTATTGGTGTTTGCAGACGTCTATACGCATAAATATATTATTTTTAATAACTACCATCGTAAAATTGCTAAAGTTAAGCATGATAACAACTAACGACCTATTCATTGTATTAGCGACATGACGACAAACAGGTTTCGCTAGTTTACCGCGATGAGCGTGTACGGTATACTATACATAATATACATGCTGATTTCTACAGCAAGTTTTTTAAAATAATTATTTAATAAACTAATTATATATACACACACACACACACACACACACACACACACACACACACACACACACACACACATATATATATATATATATATATATATATATAAATATCATTTGAGAATTTATTAAGGAAGACTTAATTCAGGTTGTCTAGTACATAATGCTTAATTTTAAATTTTAAGTTTTTTTCTGTCAATTCGTTCTTAAGGTTTTCTGAAAGATCGTTTAGAATAGAAGCTAATATATTAACAGATCTCCTGTCTCCATAAAAGTTATTTGATTTTAGTTTTGCTACAGGTTTTTTATTACTTTGTCGCGTTCTATCAGAAAATTTTACCATTTTTAAAGAAGGAATCGTATTAAAATCTTCAATCATGATATGATATTCAAGTTTTTATAATCATAGGTATGACTTTAAAGTATTTAAAAAGACCAATATAGTTATTTTCTTTAGATTTTTGTTTTACCTTGTCATCTACAATGAGCTTTAAAAATTTTAGTTGTAAATTAAAGATCCTTCTTATGTATGTTTTGAATGTACGACCATAATTTGTTATTCCATATGAAATTATCGAATCTAATAGCGCATGGTACATTAATAGTAGTACTGAATATGGTACTTTATTCTTGATAATATAGAATGTTGCGAGCAATGACCTTAGCTAGAGCAAGGTCAGTTTAAAAATCATGTGGAAATTTCTGGATTACCAGCCCTAGAAAATGAAGATCTTATTCTAGTAGTGAGAAATCTAGCAAAGAAGTTAAACATAGAAGACCCAGTAGTGATTACTGCCAAACTTGTAGGAAACTATGGAAAATAATCAAGAATTTTTGACGTGGTAGAGCCATGCTGCAGCTATATTAATAGTATCGTTGTAGCACGAATGGGTCGGCTCGACCGGGGAAGGACCACGCTCTCACAGAATACCAGCGTCAAATAGCAGCTTAATATTGCTGTGTTTCGTATGGTGAGTGTAGAGAACCGGAGACCCTATTTTCTGGAAACGAGGCATTCCACCTTAGTCCTCACGGGTGGCAACGCATCTGCATTTTGATTCGCAATCGAGGATAAATGTAGATGTCTATGGGCCACAGCAACCACTTACTATCAGGTGGACTGTGTGCTCGTTTGTCACCCAATCCTATAAAAATATATTTATTTGGGAATTGATTAAACATATATTCTAGTGGAGCTCAAAGAGAGCAAACTGTGAAACTAGTACTCGGAGATCTGATACCCAAGACTGACGAAATGAAAGCGGGAGGAAAATATTTGTACCCGAGGTATTAACACCCTGTAATAAGTCATTGTTGTGGAAAGCAGAACAGCAGTTACCAGGGACTTTTAAATATGTATGGTTCAAAGATGGAAAAATAAGAGCGCGCAAAGAAGATAAAAGCAAGGTCTTCATTCTGAGGAAGGAAGCGGATATTGGGACTCTACTCTGCTAAGGTCAACGATACTCTCCTAACGGGTTTGCCTACTGATATAGATATAAGTAGCATTAAGGAAAATAGGGACTGTTTAAACATCAAAACCTTCCTATCATGTTTACCTAAAGCATCAAAAATTACTTGCTTTCATGTTCATGTCAACATTAGATCTCTGATTAAAACTAGTTATGTCTTTTACAGTGTATTGAATCCTACAAGAATCTAATCGATATCATTATTATTACAGAAGCTAGTATATCAGATAAACTGAGTTTATTATATAATATTGACGGGTATACAATGCACACAGAGTTAAGAAGTCATAAAAAAGGAGGTGGTATCATAATTTATGTGAATAATAAACACAACTTTCATTTCACTAAAACCGCTCCATTCAGTTTTGAATGTATCGTTGGAACACTTGCAACATCGAATAAATATACCTACACTCTGTGTGCATCGTACCGACCGCCAGACAAAAGTAAAAAGCTATTTCTTTCTGAGCTGAAACACTTATTAAATAAATACTTGCATTGTGATAATTTTTTGATTGATTATAGGTGATATAAATCTAAACCTTAAAGTTATAAATAACACAATATCACAATAATATGTAAATCTAATGAGCGAGTACGGCCTATCCTGTGGAATATCTTATTACACTAGGATCGAATAACGTAAAAAAATAGTAACTAAGAGTGTCATAGATCATATTTTGTGCGATCTTGTAAACAAGGACTGTACAGTGCGGCGTTGGGTACTGTAACTGTACTGGCGGACCATCGAATGATTGCAATTGCATGCATCGCTTCGCTACGTATACAGGCTGATCCTATTACATTAATATGTTTCAAACAAGATCATCTGAGTAAAGAATTACATAATATAGACTGGAGTAATGTAAATACAATAGATTGCCCAAATATGATATACAATGATATAATAAGTAAAATAACTGAATTTTATAAAAAATCGGAATACATCATAAAAACAAAATCAACATCTAAACGAAATAATGAACCAAAAGTATAAAAAAAACCTTGCAATAAAAGAGGTAATTCATTTTTACAATGGAAAAAAGATCCTACTAACGCCGTGTTAAGAGTAGAGTATAATAAAATAAGAAATAAAACTCACAAAACAATAGAGAAATCTAGAAACCTATTTTATAAAACAGAAATAAACAAAAACAGAAAAAATACAAAAATACTCTGGGATATTATTGACAAAATAACAGGGAGGATAACCCGAACTGTAGACGAAGTAATAAATAAAGTTTTTAAAACAGACAATATAAATACTCAAACGGTAGCAAATAATGTCGCCTTTAGTTTTAAAGAAAATGATATGTCTAAAATAATACCAAATTGTAAAAATAATATTTTGGACACAAACAGTTATAAAAAACCGGCCTGCTGGTCTATTTATTATAAAAAACCGTGTGTACAGTAAGTAGCAAAAATATTAAAAAATATTAACATCAGTAAAGCACCCGGTTTTGATGGCATTCGAGCTATTGACATAAAAGCCATACGTGGAAAGATTTCTTTCCTTTGACAAAACTTATAGACACGAGCATAAGAAAGGGTATTTATCCAGACGGATTAAAAACAAGTATTATTAGGCCAATTTATAAGCAACACTCCCAAAAAGAATATGCCAACTACAGACCGATATCAAAACTTCCGATTATCGACAAAATAGCAGAAAAGTATATATTACGTAAACAAATACAAACATTTTACACTGCAAAATCTACTTCAAATTTAAGCACTGATATTGCATCTCCAACCAGCTCGCGCAGTCTACCTTTGCTTTCAAAAATGTACGATGTACTGAAGACAGTTCGCAAAGTGGCCCTCGTGCGAAAACAATGGTCTCCTAGCAGGTTCGCCTCTGCGATGCATCGAACAAAAAACATCGATGTTTACTCGATGTTCATGAATTAACAAAACATCGGATTGATTCGATGAATCGATATTTTACATTGAGTGTGCTAATACATCGATGTATATCGTCCATCATTATCTCCACCACGAGAAAGTTTACTGTGAGTTTTTTTTTATTAGAACGTAAGTAATTATACTGCTTTTAAAAGTTATTTGCTTGTATTTCTTTTCGGAACAAATTATATTTAATATATAAATACATCATTTAGTTATTATCATTTAGTTTAGTTATTGATAACTTCTCCAAACATTTTATTTATTGAGAACGTCTTGCAATCGTCGTTTTTCTAGCACTCATTTGCCCTTATACGAGTATATGCCAAATAATTCGATATTTTAATTGTTGATAATATTTTATTTTTTGGATATGAACATAGTAATGACTGAATGAGTTATAATTGAGCATCAATTAAAAAAAATATTACCTTTGGCCTAACCTACTATATACTCTTTGGCTTGACCATAGGTTTGGCAAAGTTGTTCCAATAATTCGTCGACGCCTGAGTAATTATATACATTTATTATTGTATGTGTATAGTAATATATTACACGTAAATACAAGCAATATATATATAGAATTATATATTGCCTCCTTATTTTTTTTTCAGAAATGAATTTCTAAATTGCAATAAAAACCGCTACGAAGTGATTTATTATAGTCTTTTATTTTCCTAATCTTGTAAATCAAACAGTAATTTTCATTATAAACTGCCAACTATCATAACGTGATCAGACTCAGGAGTATTTCTTACCTACTCATTTCTGCTCACTGCGATCTCAGTATTGCATTGCAGTAGAACGTGATGCGTTTATAAATATTTCATATGCTCAAATTGTAAAAGTATGTAAGTTAAATGTTGGATTTATATACCCTTTATATCTTTATAAATCACATTGACAATTTTGACAGATAAAGCCTGAGGTTCAAGTATAGTCATATTTATGTAACCTGAGCTTTCACTTTTGGGCCGACTTCAAAAAGGAATGATATCTCAATTGTACTTGTGATTGACGTACGTGGTAGAGACAAGCTGCAACTATTATGGCTGTATCACGAATTGATGGGCTCGACGGAGGTGGAACCACGTTCTCACAAAATAACAGCGTGAAATAGCAGCTTACTGCTGCTGTGTTTCGTAGGGTGAGTGTAGGTAACTTCAGGGGTGACAACGCATCTGATTCTTAATCGAGGATAAATGTAGATGTCTACTGGCCGCAGCTCCCACTTGCCATCAGATGAGCTGTGTGCTCGTTTTTCAACTTTATTTAAAAAAATGCGCCTGTATGTCCTTTTTTATCGACTTCAAAGAGTTAGAGTTACTCAATTCGACTGTATGTTTTTTTAATGTTACCTCATAACTTTCTTTAGGTGAACCGATTTTGATAATTCTTTTTTTATTTGAATGCTGATGCTTCTTATGTGGTCCCATATAAATTGATCAAGGACTAACTAGTAGTTTTTAGGTGATGCTTAATAATTAACATTGGAGTTGGTTGTAACTTTTTTTTAATTTTGGCACTTGTTTGTTGGTACTTTACACAAATAAATAAAAGGAATAAATAATTTCCACAAAATAACTTCTGATCTTGGTGCTAAGACATTGTTTATCGAAAAATTAAGGTTCTCAAATTCGGAAGTCACGTAGAAATTATGTTTTTCCTTTTAAATATTAAAAGTCAGCTAGTACTTTTAATAAAGAGGGATCCTTAGGAGGAGGAGGAGATTCGAGTGAATGTTTTATTTGTATATATACACGATGTCATCATCAATTGTGAACCAAAATAAAACATCGCTTCTTTATAAAATACGTTATATTTCAGGTTAGGCACAATATAAATTTGAAGAAAAAATTCCACGCCTTAGAGTGGGAAATTTGAGGACGAACTTTTAGTGTAACTAATTAAACGATAATATAGCTTAAACTTGTGACATTCGTTTCACTTAAAAGGTACAAAAATTAAACTTTTAATATTAAGAATAGCTTTTAATAATGAATTTTTTTAATGCGCTTAAGACATGTCCAATTGGATTTACCAATATTTATAGTTATATTTGAATACAAATATTATAATAAATTGGAAATGTTTATCCTATAGAAATTAAGTAACATTAACACTATGAACCTTTTTGTAAATCTTTTGTTAGTCAGCAAACATTAATTTTACATTTTATAATATGTCAATGCTCTCACAGAATACCATTGTAAAATGGCAGCTTAATTCTGCTGTAAATATCTTAGGGTGAGTGTAGAGAACTGGAGACTCTTTTTAATGGATAGGATGGATTTCTTAGTCCTCAGGGAACCCAGCGCATTTGCAGTTTCATTCTTAATCGAGGATAGATGTATAGATGTCCATGGTCTACAGATAAGTGGAGACTTACCATCACATTGATGATGTGCTCGTTTTCACCCTTATTCTATAAAAATTATTATTGCGTATTTCTGTTTCAACTAAATATTGTAGTAGCAGACATATTATACCACGTTACCTCATTTACGAGTAAATTCCCCAGTGAGCCAAACCAGCTATAAATATATATCTTATTTACATATATTTAATATTCGCTTCACAGTTCTGGATTTCAAAGGCAAAGTAAAAATTATGTGTTTTAAACAAGATGCGAAGTGTTTTATTTATTTAGGATAAAATTGTAAATTGACACTTCTGTGGCGCAGTGGTTTACCCTTTACGGCGCTGTAGGCCGCGGGTTCGAATCCATCACGGAACGAGCATTTGTAGGACCTGCAAAGTATACAGACTGCCTTTAATATAATACAGGATAAAATCCTAGTTTGGGAGTAACGTGATACAAAAAAAAGGAGTTTATCGATAATACTGTCCTTAACAAACTAATTTTAAAATATGACGCGAATCGTATCCCTGGTAATTATTGGATTTTGTTTGTTATTGTTCCCGCCAGACGCACTAAAAGATAACGTTGCCGCATATTAAACTAACAAAGAAAGTATATATGTATAGCTAATACTATAGTATATATATATATATATATATATATATATATATATATATATATATATATAATATATTAATGTTCACCTGATAAAGTAGCTAATGCTGTGTGAACACCTGCTTCCTACTATAAATAAGGACGACTACAGTTGCGTTGTCACCTCTGCAGACTTAGATAGAAGCCTCACACCCTGGAATTATACTGGCATCCTATACCCTTCAGATTTGAAAAAATAAGTACAGGCACTGCTATTTGACGGCAGAATTATGTAACACGGTACCTACCCAGACTTCGACGCGTAAATATACAAGTAAGTTTTCATGTAGTAGAGTGATGCTGCTGTTATATTACGGCTGCAACAAGAATGGGTCGGCTCGACTGGGGAAGTACTGTACTTTTATAGAATACCAGCGTCAAATAGCAACTTAATTCTGCTATATTTCGTATGGTGAGTGTAGAGAACAGGAGACCCTTTTTACTGGTAACGAGACATCTCATCTCATCATCATCAACGAATATTCAGGGATGACAACGCATTTGCATTTCATTCTTAATATGAAGATGACTATGGGCTGCTGCATCCTTTTACCATCAGGTGGACTGTGTACTCGCTTGTCCGCCTTATTCTACTTGAAAAAAAAAACCTGCTATTTGGCGGCAGAATTAGGTACGAGGGTGGTACCTGCTCAGTCGAACTGTAAAGAAATAAAAGGAATGAAATAATTTCCAAGTAATAAATTCTGAGTTCGGAGAATTGTTTCTATACACTGTGTGTTAGCACCGACTTCCGAAGCTATTACGTGGACAGTATTTACTTTACTTTTATTTTTATTTAATTCGGATTTTACTGTTAATTAGTAATTATGGCTTAGCAATGTTTACCTAAAAGTATTTGTGCAATTTTTTTTTATACTTTTAATATTTTGTAATGTCACCTTGGAATAAGTGTAGATACCTACACCTATTTAGTAAAATAAAAAAAATGTATCAAAAATAATTTTTAATTACAGTCATTGTATACGGTTACTTCAATTAATAAAGGAGATATCGCATGTGACAAAACTTTCACCCCATCCCAAATATTTCTTTAAAAAAATTTACTTCTTTATAATTTTAAAATAAGTGACTCACGCAATCGCTGTAAATGCTATAAGCGTATAGGTATAGAAAAAAAAGTATATGAAGCGCCATATAACAAAACAAATTTATGAAGAAAATTTGTAATGACCAAAATTTGACCATGCGTGAACACCGCACTGTTAGTAAGTACATTATCAAAAAAAAATACAATACAAATAATAAAAAAAACAAATGTCCTTAAAATATTTCTTCCAGCTGAAATTATATTCTTGTCAGAATTACTGGGACGTCTTTACTGTCTAGTATATTACTCGTATCTCGTCTGAAACTAAAGTGCTTCGAAATTAAATGCAAATTACTGTGCTAAATTCAGCAGTTGCTGTATTAAATTAAATTAACAATACTAAAGCACGAAATTAGCTAAATCTAGTGTACGCACTCAATTTCAGTCGGGCTTTCGTCCCGGACATAGCACCACCACTGCACTTCTTAAAGTTACAGAGGACATTCGGGATGGCTTGGAGAATAGAAAGGTGCTTGCACTGTGCTTGTTCTCGTGGACTTTTCTAATGCCTTCAACATGGTTGACCATGATATTCTCCTCGCTATGCTCGGTAATCTAAACTTCTCCTCCATTGCTTTAAATTGGTTCTCTTCCTACCTTTGTGGTCGCCAACAAGCTGTTCGAGTTGGTAATCATTTGTCTGACTGGTGTCAGCTTGTGTCTGGCGTGCCACAGGGTGGAATATTATCTCCTTTATTGTTCTCTATTTTTATTAACTTCCTTTCCTCTCAACTTTGCTGTTCTTACCATTTCTACGCCGACGACTTGCAAATTTATACTCAGACTGATGTGGATCACATTGATAATGCTGTTATCAATATTAATACAGATTTATTAAATTTAAGCAATTGGGCTAGCAAATTTGGCATTCTAGTGAATCCTAACAAATGCCAAGCAATTTTGATAGGAAGTGCTCGTCAGTTATCTAAACTTGATATTTGTTCTGTCGCTCCTGTCATGTTTGATGGATCATGCATCCCTTATTCCAGCACTGTGAAAAACCTAGGCCTCTGTATGGACTCAACTCTCAATTGGTCCACTCACATTCAAACAATAAGTGCTTCAGTTACTGCTAAGTTGGGTGCCCTAAATCGCCTTAGAAACTTCCTTCCGGTCAAGGTAAAGATAACTCTGGTGCAGTCTCTTATTTTGCCCATTATTGATTATGCTGATGTGTGTTGTACTGATCTTAATGAGAACCTTCTAGACAAGCTGGATCGTCTCGTAAACAACTGTGTCCGATTCATCTTCTGTCTTCGCAAGTTTGACCATGTTTCCTCCTTTAGATTTCAGCTAAATTGGCTTCCCATTCGCCAACGAAGGCAAGTCAGGACACTTCTCACACTTTTTTCTATTTTATTCGACAATCGTTGTCCCGACTATTTGAAACGGTAAGTTTCAATTTCTATCTGATACGCATAATAGACCTCTACGTTCTTCGGAGACTCTTACGCTCCCCATTCCACTTCACCGTTCCGGTTTCTCTTCTTCCTCGTTTGCTGTACGAGCTGCGCGACTTTGGAATGCACTGCCTGAAACTTTGAGACAACGCTCCAACAAAGTAACATTTAAAAAGTATGTTAAAGAACATTTTCTGAAAGTCGTAAAGAACTCCTAAGTTGGCGTCATCATCTGAGTTAATCTGTGTTAATAGCTAATTTCATCATAATATGTTTTTTACGTATATATGTATATTTGTGTGTATATATGTATTTATATGTGAATTTGTGTATATATATATGTGTGTATGTGGTTTGTATATATATATATATATATATATGTATATGTATGTATGGTATTTGTATTTTTTATTTTTATGTTTATATGCTATAATTCCTAAATTCATTATATTTCTTATTCTGTACTGTGATGTATTATAATAACCGCCTTCGATGTTTTTCCACTCCTCAAGGTTGACAGGCAGAGAATGCTTTAAGCATTATGTCCGCCTTTTGTACTTATATATTTTATAAGGTTCAAAAAAGTTAAATAAAAATAATTAAAATACGTACTTTTAAGAATAATAGCATTACCATTTATCTGATATATTATGATATAGCGCGATTTAGAGAGTCCAATACCATATATAATCATCCTGCGAGTCTCATAAGACGTGACAGAGGGAAATAAAATTAGAAATTTTCAGCAGCATCTTCCTAATAACTACTTAAAATGTTGAAAAATTGCGATTTTCAACCTGCTTACCATACGAGAATATCAAATATCCTCTCTAAGAGGCAATATACGGTAGAGGCTTATGTTTAACGTTAGGCTCGTAATGCATGATTGATTTGTGTAAATATGTCAGTATTGATTATAAATCGATACCATTTCATATTTACCTACATCCTATTTTGATTTATGTAGTTAAAAATTCCATTTTCAATCCAAACGACTTTTCTTCATTTCCTTTTCTACATGATGCGGCCATAAAATTCTCCAACACGTTCAAAAGTAGTATATAGTTTAATGACTATGTAACTTAAGATTTATTGTATATTATGTTGCCAAAAAACAGAAGCACGTACCTAACATTGAATTTAAGCTTTAACAAGCTTACATGTATGTTATATCTATTTATATTAGAATTATTGTTGTGCTTGGTGGTGAAGGGAAACATCGTGATAAAACCTGCATGTCTGAGAAAAAAAATATTTCGGAAACATGTGAAGTCCGCCAACACGCACTAGGGCTGCACGGTGAACACTTCCTTCCCTTAAATCACTCTCAGAAGTGAGAGCAGGCCTGTGCCTAGCAGTGGTACGTATATAGGCTGTAAATTTACTTTATTTTACTTTTGGACTGGACCAATACTGTGTAAGCTCTCTTCTATAGCGTGTTTTTTATAGAATAAGGGTAACAAACTCGCACACAGTCCGCCTGATGGTAAGTGGATGCTGTGGCCTGACTGTGATGGAATGCCTCGTTTACCAATTCCAACCGTAAAAGGGTCACCGGTTCTCTACACTTACCAAACGAAACACAACAGCGTTAAGTTGCTATTTTACGCTGGTATTCTGTGAGAGCGTGGTCCTGCCCCGGTCGAATCGACCCATTCGTGCTACAACCATAATAGCTATTACAAGTAGTACTATCGTATTCTACAGTACAAAAGGAATATTCTATTTCAAATTTTCAATTTTTTTATAGAATAAGTGTAAAAAGGTGATAAAAGCAGACAAACACACAGTCCACCTAATAGTATGAGGATGCTGTGGCCCATAGACACCTACAGAAATCCTTGAGTAAAAATTAAAATGTATTTATTAATCAGCTTCCTCATGATTTTTATAACGAATATAGAAAGTAAAAATAACTTAAAAAATACTCTTAGAAAGCATTATTTGTCTCTATGTCCATAGTCGTATGCCGGTTAAGAACTTTAATATGATTTGTTTAATTTCTTGTTACATTTTTTTTTTGTTTTTTAGATAGTTAATAAATTTTGTTTATTATATTTAATTTTATTTTTCCTTTTTTTTTTGTTCTTTATAAAAGTAGTACATAAATATGTGTATCCACGAGTACTGCTGCCGAAAAAACTGTGTTCACAGTTTGGCAGATTGTGATTGTATGTATTATGTACTTAGAATTAGAAGCAAACAAAATAAAAAAAGATGCGCTGTCATTCCTGAAGACTAAGACAGAACGCCTCGTACCAGTATAATATAGTATAATAAGGGCTTATATATTTTTAGGTTAAGGTATATATTGCTATGGGCCAATGTTCTTAATTTTTAAGTCCTTGATGCCTGAAATAAAGTTATTGTATTGTATTGTATATTGTATAGTCGCAGCACAGATATAGCAGTATTGTTTATGACTCTATTTTGCGCTGGTATTCTCTGAGATGGCCCTTTCCCGTTCAAGCCGATCCCATTCGTGCTGCAACAATGTTATAGCTGCAGCGTGGCCCTACTAAATAATATGCTATAATAATATGTATATGCTTTTGTTTCGATTGTGTTCTGGAAATGTATACCAACTACCATAGTGGATACTTTTACTTCATCAGCTCATAAATGCCCACTGATGGACTATCGCGGGCTCTTTTTTCTTTTGCAGGGACGATTTGCTTCAATCGTCACGCTTGGCAGATGGATTGACGACGGCAGTACCAGACGTCTTGCAACTTTGATACTGCTCACCATCCCTGCTCTGGATATTTTACGCCTATAAACGAGATGGTTGCAAAATGTAGGTACCAGAGAGATGTACAAGATCGTGGCAAATGGAGGTCCGTAGTCTCTGCCTACCCCTCTGAGTAACAGGTGAGAGTTGGTATGTTCTTACTTAAAATACTCCGTTAATGAGAACTTACAGAAATATCTTTCACGAGATCCAGGACGGTGGGCCAGCGTGGCTGATCGCGATCACTTTATTTTTGGTGGCGCTTTTGCAGGTTATGTAAAAGATATTTGTACAGCCGTGCCTCGCTCTACAATTACACATGAGTGACTGATAGACTTTTTGCCACTATAGAATCACAGAATACCAAACCTAACAAATATTTCATTAAAAAACATTTTCTAAGTAAATATTTTTTTAATCTGTATATGCTACGCTAATTTTTATTTTAGCTAACTTGCAACGTCGTACTTGTCTATTTTACTGATTGATATAGTGCTTTGGTTGAGATTGAACTGTAGGATTGGATTTGTCAATGTTGATAATGCTATTCAAATATTCCATTTACAGCCGTGAATTGTATAAATTCTCTCTCTCTCTCTAATTCACTCCCTCTCTGTAATTATTTTATTCAATAATTCATTACATAGCCTATCAAAGTTACAGCTAAACATAGACATCCCTAAATATTATCTCTGGTGATTTTGCAATAGTTGCCACGTTTGGTAGGCGGTAAACCAACCGCAGTTTTGTATGATTTTAATTTGTTATCAGGAATATGCTACTTGCCCATCTCCTCTTTAAATTTTCTACTGTTACCTCTTACGATACCCACGGGAGGAGATACTTGTAGGGTAGAAAATATTCTCACGCCGCCACCACGCAGATTACGAAATATTTTAAGCAAATCATGTTGTTTTACAATGCAATACAGGGATGTTATTACGTGATCGGGTTTCATAAATATGGCAGAATATTTTTTAAATCAGATCACGTTATAACATCCGGTAGTCTGTTAATGAAAATTACTGTTTGATTTACTGCAAAAATATAAATGAATCACAGCACAAGGGAAAATATTCTTGTAAAAATTGTAATTTAAAGTACTATGAATTTTATTATGTTAATGTACTTAAATGGCGGTAATTACTTTCGCAGTTTGTCTGTCTGGAAAATTAAATTTTTAATAAATATTAACACATCAAGGAACTAAAATAATACAATAATTTCACATACTGAATTCTACTAAGACATAGATATAGTGTATATAAGAATCAAAGCCCCGAAGTGAATTTGTTTTAAAAGTCGGCTTTTAGTTTTTATTTTCTGAATCTTGTGTGGACTAAGGAATATCACAAGTCAAAATGTCGTCTAAATGGTTACGTCAAAACTTTATCCCCGATTTTTCTACAATTAGAAAGACTGATGTCCATATAAGTAACTATTAAAACTAAAAAAAATATTTACAACACGTTATCATATTCAACTTGCACTTACTAATCTCATACAGTCCAGTCAAATAAGGTCTGAAATCAAAATTTTGGTACTCAACTTTGCATTTTTGATATAATGTAGTTAACCTCTGGCAAGGGTTGAAAAAAATTGTCAAAAGTGTTTTTTCGTAAATACTCGAAAATGGTAAAAATAAGACAATAAAATTCATATCGAAATGAGTAAAGCATAAAATTTTAGATAGAAAAAAATCATAACACCTTTGTGATTTTTTCCCCGGTAAAAATTAACCGAGTTAGGGAGGATGTAAGGTTAAGGGATGAACGTAAATTTTGAAAAATAGGCAGTACGATTAGACAAATAACATTTTTTAATATTAAAAAATATGAAAATTTTATAACTGTATAATTATTTTCAATCGTCAAAGTTAGGAAATTTTACGAGGAATGTAAATAAGACAAAAAGAAATAATTCATTAATGTTTAAGCATTAAAATTTCAATTACTAAATTTCAAATTGTTATATTTTATTTAAAAATAAAAGTAAATATTTGTCTCCAAAATTAAAGATTACATTTTTTAAAGAATAAAAAAATTATTTGTTTATTGTTCGACTACCTACGATTTTACAAAATTTATTTTTATACCTTAAACTTAAAACCCCTCTTATTCCGTAAATTTTTACAATAGGAAAAAAATCATAAAACCTTTTTTATAAAAATTTTAATAAATTTTATAAAAAAAGTCAGAAAGTTGGCGGCGTGTCACTCCCGTCCTTTGGAAAGCACATAAAACCATTCGTCCTGCAGCTGATCTCTCTGCAGTCGTGTCGGATTGATGTCCCAACGGATTATGAACGTGGAGCAATAGCAATTACGCCTGCGGCTAAAGTCACGTAGAGAGTACATGATATAAAAGAAAAAAAAAACAATATATTTCATGAGCATGTTTCACTTCTGTTCAGGTAACATTAATTACTTTAGTTATGTTTCTATTATACAAATAAATTGTGATGTTTACGAAATTAATGCATACCACTTTGTTGAGTAAATTGGCTTCCCCTGTCTAAATGGCATCATTAGCGGTAGCGTATTATGGAAAATATGTACTCGTATTATGTTTCACGTCGAAATCGGTATGTACATTTTAACGTGTCGTTATTATATTTTTGCTTTATACATAAGGTTAATATATACATCAATTTTAATTAGTTTTCTTTTTCAAACAGTAGTTAATTTTGTATAACTTTTCAAACTTTTACTAACGGTGACGTCATAGAGTTGACTGAACAGTTCCCTACCTTTGTCAAGTACAAAAAACTAATATTAACCCACGGAAGTATATACGAAGTACATATATTTCCATGTATTAACCACACTAGCCGTGACATTAACCAACACCAACTTAGTAAAACCTATGGTCAAGCCAAAAAGGTAGGTCAGGACATAGACAATATGTTTTTAATGAAGTTTTAACTTAGAGTCATTACTATCTTCTATTTTAATTCTTATATTTCTTATCCAAAAATAAAAAAAAAATTAACAATTAAAATATCGCATTATTTGTTTGAAGGTCAAGTAAGCGCTAGAGAAACGACGATTGCAAGACGTTGCCCATAAATAAAAAAATTATTGTTAGAAAATTGTATTGATGTCCAACGTCCATGACAGCGAAATCCGACAGTATGAACGGGACATATTATGAAAAAATACCGATACGTGTACAAAAATATACATAAATCACAGTATTTGTCTTTGTACTGATTAATTTAGGTACCACTAAACAAATACAGCAATTGTTATTGGAATGTTTTCCTACAAAATGTTGTGTGTATTTTATTTTATTCTGACCTAGAAATTTAGACTGAATTGAGGGTTCCTATACCCAGCTACTCAATGTAAAGTATTCAGTATTCGATTCATCGAATCAATCCGATGTTTTGTTAATTCATCATCATCGAGTTAACATCGATGTTTTTTGTTCCAAGAGGCGAACCTACTAGGATAACATTGTTTTCGCATGAGCGCCACTTTGCGAACAATCGTCAATGCTTCGTACATTTTTGAAAGCAAAGGTAAATCGCTTTTACTTAATCGTCGGTAGGTAGCTCCAAACGGGAAACGTGGGGAAGCCGGCGATCAGGAAAGTAACGTTGATATTCTCTACGAGACCCAGCAACGTTGCCGTCAGCAAAAATATATTAGTAGATGATGTGGCATATTCTTTATTAGGATATGACGCCATTCTAACTTCGACACACAAAAACAGTAACAATAAACAGTCAGTAACAGATAATAATAATAACGATAACTACTGAAAACAATAACAAATTAATTAACATGATGAGAGTTTATTAGAAGGAAGTTTAAACACGTGCTTGGGCAGCGATAGTAGAAACTAACTAACGATCTAAGGAGCGGCTAATTAAAAACGTAAGAAATCAAAAACGAAAACAGTTAAACTAAACCGAGACGTTGAATTTCCACAATTTGACAAGAAATAATTATAATTTAAAATTTTAAAATTTTGTACCGACTTCAATATAAGTTACTAAGAATACTCAATGGCTATTGGTTTGACATTGTTTAAATTCAAATGGGATCCCACGAGAAGTATCAGCTTTCAAATAAAATAGGAATCATCGGAATCGATTCACCCAGTAAAAAGTTATGAGGTAACACACATAAAAAAAACATGCAGTCGAATGGAGTACCGTCTCCTTTTAAGAAGTCGGCAGAAAAAGAAAATATTTCGTTTTAAATCGCTAGATATTGGCCTGACATCATTTCGCCCTACGGATTTGCTCCGTAATTAGCCCATTTTATGACGTCACTTGAAGGTGTAATAGATGTCAAATAAATTCATGCATTTTTTTAAAAACAATAATACAATCCCTTTATTAAAGACCTCTAAACAGGAAAGAAGGGTTTGCAAATTAACAATCTCGCAACAGTTTTAAACTTGACTTGCCTTATATGCGAATTCTGCCAATCAACGCTCGTTTTCGTTACAGAGAAGGAAAAGAAATATGAGCCACGTGTAACACCTAGGTCTTCGACATAGTACCGTTTGTCCATTTGATAGAGTCACGCTCATCACTCAAGCGTACGTGGCAAGAAAACACGTCGTCTCGACCGGGGTAAGACCAAGCTCGCACAGCAAGTATGCTAGTATGCACGTATTTCACACTAGTAAGTGTGAGATACGTGCATAAGATCACTATAATTCGTATGGTGAATAACGATTACTATAGATCCCATGTAAAAGTCGGACGTTTTATTTATATAGATAAATAAAACATAGTCTGTTATTATAGTCACTAGCTTTATATGTGAAGTACCTGCAGTCCGTTACAGCAAAATGTGTGCTGCAGGTAATTTCTGCGAAATCATTTATGACTTGATGATAGAAGACTGATGTGTATATTCTACAAAATCAATAAATCATCTTGTACTGTCATTGAAGTAAATAGTCCAAATTGCGAAATAAATGGTATTCAGTTGGGGCTAGTTATTACAAGTGCGCAGGATGACGTATGGTTTTAAGTAGCGTTAGGTCTGTGAGCAATAATGGTGAAGATCAATGGACGGTTCAGGCTTGCGAGCTATCTCTGCTCAGTTAGAATCACATCGAAACTCGTATTCGGAAATTCACAACTGAAATACTGAAATCAAAAGCAATTGAAAGTTAAACAAAAGAAGATATACAATTTTTGAATTTAGAATATTATAGCTTTGTGTATAAAAAGTCTTATTCCCGAATCTGGAACCATGTACGTTTCGTTTCAATTCCAAGTGTTAATTTCTTTGGAACAGAAACTTTATATTTTAACCCAAATTACGCGAACTGAGAGTTATTTATTGTTCGAACATACTAATATAAAAATTCTAAAGGCAAGAAAAATTACAGAGAAGATTGCACGCTGTATCTTTCTTTGTATAGAGCTATAGAGAGTGAAGTTGCGACGGTAGAGTCTACGGAATAATGAATTAGTGTTGGTAATTTTCTGGACATATCACAGTGTTTAAGATATCGTATTACTATTATTTGAAATGAGGAAGTTTAATTTGATTTAAATGAAATATGTAATGCATGGACTTTTACAGGTTCGTAACGGTAACGGTAATGGAAATACGTAATATGATTTTTGTTTAAGTTTGTGTTTATAGAAAGTTAATTAATAATTTAAGTGTTTGTTTTGAACTGTACTTGGGGTTGAAAGAAGGAACAACAAACACAAGTGAATTCCGACTGTCCACCCTATCTGGAGTGGATAGATGAAAAAGCCTTTGCGAGTATCCAACCTAGCGTGGATTTTCCAAGGTGGGTCAACGAAATTAACCAGGGTTACGCTTGTACAGATAACTAGCGTTAAATATTGTAACGTATGATGCGTCTTTGAGAACGTCTATAACGTCTTTGAGAATCAAAGACACTAATTTTATACTGGTAACGAGGCATTCCATCTTAATCTTTATTTTGAATTAATAACATATATACATAACATATATACGTGCCGTGTAGTGGCGGTCAAGAATATCCACTATCCCATATCCTCCCGTGGGTGTCGTAAAAGGCGACAAAGGGAAACAGGCAGGAGATGGGCAGCAGCATCTTCCTGATAATAGCCAAAATTACAATAAAAAAACTGCGGTTGCCAACCCGCTCGCCAAGCGTGGCAACTATGGCAAATACCCCCCAATGACTAAAGCAACAAACAGACGGCCCCCAGTCCCCGGCGGCCCCGCTATTCCTGGCTACGGTGGCGACCATAATAACGGCGGGGCAGGGGGTGCTAAGAATCTCCGGTGGAGGTTCGGTTGCCACCTTAGACGACTCGACCTGGCAACGTACAACGCACGCACCCTAAGGACTGACGAGAAGATCGTGGAGCTGGAAGAAGAGGTAGACAAGTTGCGCTAGCATATTATAGGATTATCCGAAGTCCGAAGAGAGGGGGAGGACACGGTAATCCTCGAATCCGGCAACTTGCTCTATCACCGGCAGGGCGACCATCTGTCCCAAGTAGGTGTCGGATTTATCGTCCACAAGTCTCTCGTTAACAACGTTGTAAAGATCGGGAGTGTGTCGACAAGGGTTGCGTACCATATACTCAGAATCACCAAACGGTATTCGCTGAAGGTCATACAGGTTTATGCACCAACCTCGGCACCCCCCATGAGAAGGTGAAGGAAATGTATGAGGATATCTCTAGAGCCATGCATTCCTCCAAAACCAAATATACGGTGTTAATGGGAGACTTCAATGCAAAACTAGGCACAAGAGAGAACGGTGAGCTGAAAGTAGGGAAATTTGGAATAGGGCAACGGGACCCAAGGGGCCAGCAGCTGGCCGACTTCATGGAGAAAGAGGGACTCTTTATGATGAACTCTTTCTTACAGAAGCGGCCCCACAGGAAGTGGACCTCGTCGAGCCCCGACGGTTCGACAAAAAATGAGATTGGACTTCATTATGACGACCAGACGACAACTGTTCAGTGATGTCTCCGTGATCGCGAGGGTGAATACTGGTAGCGATCACCGAATGGTTAGAGGCACACTGAACCTATACGTTAAGTTGGAGAGGTCTCGTCTAATGAAGCCAACGCTCCGTCCCCCTCGTGCTCTGTTCCAAAGTCCCGAAACCTTTCAGCTCGAGTTACAAAACCGTTTTCAGTGCCTAGAAGACTGTAATGAAGTGGACGATATGAATTACAAGCTCGTGGAAACTGTCCATGCGGTCGGAGCTAAGTTCTGCAAGACCCGCCGCAGAAGAACACAAAAACTCTCCGATCACAATCTTAATCTCATGGCTGTTAGACGGGAGATGAAGCTACATTCTTCAACAGACTTGACAGCATACAGGCATCTGAACAGACAGATCTCCAAATGCATGCGGCGGGACTTACGCAACTTCAATACAGCTCGTATTGAAGAAGCGATCGAGCGGAACCAAGGCTCCAAAGTCTTTGCCAGAGATCTGTCTGCCAGAAAGAGCCAACTGTCAAAGCTGAAGACGGAATGTGGCCGCATCGTTTCCGGGACACCTGAGATTTTGAGTGAGATTGAGAGGTTCTATGGGCAGCTGTACACGTCATCGTTGGAGCCACACGCAAATGTGAGTAACGATCCAAGAGCGAGTCTCATCCGACACTATTCCGAAGATATCCCGGACGTCAGTCTGAGCGAGATTAGAATGGCTCTCCAGCACCTTAAAAACGGTAAGGCCCCAGGCGAGGATGGAATTACAGCGGAGCTTCTAAAAGCGGGTGGAAGACTGGTACTTGAAGTCCTTCAGAAGCTCTTTAATTCCGTCCTTCGTGGTGGCATTACACCGGAGGCGTGGAGCAGAAGTGCGGTGGTCTTGTTCTTCAAGAAAGGTGACAACGCTCTCTTGAAGAACTACAGACCGCTTTCCCTTCTGAGCCGCGTCTACGTGCTGTTTTCGAGAGTCATTACGAATCGTCTCGCGCGCAGACTTGACGACTTCCAGCCTCCCGAACAAGCCGGTTTCCGAAAGGGATTTAGCACCATAGACCACATACATACCCTTCGGCAAGTTGTACAGAAGTCCGAAGAGTACAATTTGCCACTATGTCTGGCGTATGTGGACTATGAGAAAGCCTTTGATTCCGTCGAAATTTGGGCGGTGCTGCAGTCCCTTCAGCGGTGCCAAGTTGACTGTCGGTATATCGAAGTGTTGAAGTGCTTGTACAGTAGGGCTACGATGGCTATCCGAGTACAGAACCAGAGTACGAAACCTATCCAATTGCAGAGAGGTGTAAGACAGAGTGACGTCATATCCCCGAAACTCTTCACCGCTGCATTGGAAGACGTTTTCAAGCTTCTGGACTGGAAAGGATACGGTATCAACATCAATGGCGAGTACATCACTCACCTACGATTTGCCGACGATATAGTCCTTATGGCAGAATCGCTGGAGGGCCTAAGCACTATGCTCAATGACCTCAATAGTGTTTCCCAACGGATAGGTCTTAAGATGAACATGGACAAAACAAAGATCATGTTTAATGTCCATGTCACACCTATGCCGGTAGTTGTTGGGAGCACTAAGCTCGAAGTTGTTGACGAGTATGTTACCTGGGGTCAAATAGTCCGACTAGGTAAGTCCAACTTCGACCGAGAGGTCAATCGATGGATTCAACTCGGCTGGGCAGCGTTCGGGAAGCTACGACACATCTTCTCGTCAGACATACCTCAAAACCTTAAAACGAAATTGTACAACCAGTGCGTGTTGCCAGTGATGACTTACGGAACTGAGACGTGGTCCTTCACTGCTGGCCGTATGAGGAAGCTCAAGGTCGCTCAGCGAGCTATGGAGAGGGCTATGCTCGGAGTTTCTCTGCGTGATAAACTTAGGAATGAGGATATCCGCAGTAGAACCAGAGTGACCGACATAGCCCAACGGATTAGTAAGCTGAAGTGGCAGTGGGCCGGCCATATAGCTCGAAGAACCGACAACCGATGGGGAAGAAAGGTTCTCGAGTGGCAGCCTCGTACCGGTAGGCGAAGTGTAGGGCGTCCCCCCACGATATGGAGTGACGACCTGGTAAGACATGCAGGAAGTCGATGGATGCAGGTGGCTCAGGACCGTGCTTTGTGGCATTCTTTGGGGGAGGCCTATGTTCAGCAGTGGACTTGTGAAGGGCTGTAATGATGATAATGATGAACATATATACATTAACATGCTTAATAGACGATTGACATAGGTGTCCATGGACTAGGGTATTTATTCACATAGGTGGTAGGACCCGTTTCTTGCCCATGAGTTCGTCTGGGTTACCTTTTATCCGTTAATTATTTCTGCTACCAAATAATTTCGTACGAGGTAGAGCCATGCTGCAGCTATATTAATAGTATAGTTGTAACACGAATGGGACGGCTCGACCGGGGAAGGACCACGCTGTCCGAGAATACCAGCGTAAAATAGCAGCTTAACGCTGCTGTGTTTCGTATGGTGAGTGTAGACGGTGACCCTTTTTACTGGAAAAGACGCATTCGATCTTAGTCCTCACGGCTGACAACGCATCTGCATTTTGTGGACTGTATGCTCGTTTGTCAAGCTACCAAGTAGTAGTAGTCTGAAAGGTATACAGAGCCAATATAATATCAAGCTGTAATGTACTCCATCTTAGTCCTCAGGGGTGACAGCATATCTGTAGCCATTTTTGTTTCAAGTTGCATTTTTGTTGGCTTGTCAGTGATAAGAAACGATGCCCCTTGTTAATGGTAAGGAAGCATTCCATCTTAGTTCTCAAGGGTGAAAAGGTATCTGCATTTTGAATCTTAATGAAGGATAAATGAAAGTATCTTTGTACTCGTATAATCGTACTACAGCATCATCACGTGAATTGTGTGCTCGTTTGTCACCCTAAGAATAAGAAAACAGATTGCAGTAGTCATCTACTATCAGGTGGCCTGTTACTTCTTTTGTCACTTCAGTTTTATTAAAAAGGAAAAATTTAATTAAAGTTCTATCAATAAATTAAATATTTCCAATTTTCTTTACATTTTATTGCTTAGTATTTATTTGTTTAGAACTTTATTGTTCTAATTAATAAAAGGTTATAAAGGGCGGACTTAATGCCAGTTAGCATTCTCTGCCAGTTAACCCATGGCGTTGTGAGAAATTAGTGGCAAATGACTTAAGTAACTAAGTATAATAAATTTATATAGATATAATATTATATGCATTCAGTGTACAAAATTAATAAACCTATATTAATCTACTATTAGTAATATTCCAGGGAAACTCTCATAGGTATTACGTAGATGTAAGCTTGTTCCGGCTTAAATACTCTGTTAGGTACGTGCTTTTGTTTTTGGCACAGAGTACAATAAATCTCAAGTTACGAAATAATTAAAATATATACTGCTCGTACTATGGGCATGTTGGTTAATTTCATGACCGCATCACGTTCAGCGTTTGGCTTGCAATAAAGGAGGGTGATAATGGAAAGCCATTAGGATAGAACAACAGAGTTTCGTTTGTTGTCTGCAAATACGCTTACATAACATTATCTTAAATAATTATAACTGATAATTACTGATCATATAATTTTTGCTTGGAACATCTTTTTTTTTTAAATCTTTATTGATTATAGAGGGTTTGATCTATTAGATCATGTCACCCTCATAGGTACACAATCAAATACATATAATCAACAATGATAAATTCACGTAAACAATAATACAAAAATTATCTGTTCTTAATACCTAACAATACTAGTTTATAAAGTTTTCTAGCCTTATCCGACAATGGAAAAGCTAAAATACTGTTACACAATCCAACACTATTTTTGTCAAAACCTAATAGTTTTCTATATGCTTCGTTCCGTTCACATTCCATCATAATATGTATAGTATCTTCCAGAACTCCACATTTGACACAATTTGGTGAATTCACTTTTTTCATCATAAACGCAAATTTTTTTAATGGAATATGTCCAGAACGAAGCCTCATTGCTGTAATAATTTCTTGCCTTCCCATATTGCATCCTTCAAACCAAAGGAAGCTGGAAAGATGCGGTTGTATCGTCTTGTACCAAATACCTTTTGACAGTGACCTTTCATCAAAGTATTCGGACCACTTTTCTGTACAATTTTCTCGGACTTTAGATAAGAGTTCGGAGAAATAAGGAACACAATTGAAATTATCCCCATCACTTATCGCCTCTTTAGCAAGAATGTCTACCGCCTCATTTCCCTCTAAACCAATATGGGAAGGCACCCATTGTAAGACTATCCTTTTATGGTTCGATTTCAATGTTAAAATATTACTTAATATGTCGTAAGCCAATGGAAAACCGCGACACAGTAAAGTACATCTTTTTAAATGTTAAAGGGCACTGCGAGAATCAGTTAATATCAACAATTTATCATATTTCAGTGACTTGACATAAGATAAGGCTTCCGCAATTGCTATGAGTTCCGCATGCATAACTGAAATTTCCTTACCTAAGCAAAGCTTAATGTATTCTTTGGTTTGAATGTCTAAAAATGCAGCACCCGTTCCTTCTTTATCTTTAGAGCCATCGGTATATATTTTATAGTAATTTGTAAAGTTTTCAGTTAAATGTTTTCGACATAAAGTTTGTAAGTAAAGGGGATTGTACTTATGTGCGTTAACAAATTCTATTTGAGGGATTATAGAATCAGATAAATCCAACTTGCTAATCCACGAATTGAGTGAAAACATTTCTAAGTAAGGACTTGAAAATATACGAGTTTCTTTAAATAATCTATGGGTTGTAACTAGCAGTGGGGTTTTCCTACGTCGCCAATAGAAGCTTTCTTTACGTTCATCAAGGATACATAATAAATTTGTAACAATATTTTCATCAATAGACTTACACTTTAACCAAAATTTACCTGCTAAATATCTTCTTCGAATAAACAATGGCTGTAAAAGCAGTTCCGATTCCAATACATGGATAGGAGTACCTTTGACAAACCCACCAATTATCCGTATACACTGATTATGTATTATATATAGTTTTGTTAAATGTGTTTTGTGGCTATTATCAAATAAAAAGCTAGCATAATCCAATCTACTACGTATAATAGCTATATATAAGCGACGCAACTGAACTGGATGTACTCCCCACCCTGGTCCTGTTAAAACTTTTAAAATATTTACAAACTTAAGGGCTTTCTCTTTTATTTCCTTTATGTGCTTGGCCCATCGAAGAGATCGTTCTAACCATAACCCTAAATATTTAATGCTTTCAACGATTTTAAGGCTTCTTTTGTTAGCCGTTATATTTATGTGTTCTTTTACGCGTCCATTCCTAAATATGCATACTTTACTCTTTGATGAAGATATTTCTAGTCCTAACTTGAAAAATAAACTATTAAGAGTATTCAGAGCTAACTGTATATCAACAACTCCGTTACTAATACTATCACAATTCTTATATATAACAAAATCATCCGCATATTGAGATATATAAACGTTCTTCACGGTTTTACATATATTAAGAGTAGCTACATTAAACAAAAGAGGAGATAACGGATCTCCTTGGGCTAGACCTCGCCCTGTAAATCTACTGATACACATGTTATCCACATATATTTTAAGATGTCGTTCATTAAGGAAACTACTAAGATATTGACAAATTTTCGTTCCTACATTAAGTTGATCTAAGGTGTGCAGTAATGCATTTATGTCAACATTATTATACGCATTGTCTAAATCTAAGAAGCATCCTATCGTGGACTTACTCTCTGTAAAACCTATTTGTATCCTTGATACCAAACTACTAAGACTATCTAAGCAGGATCGGGTTCTCCTAAAACCGAACGTATTAGGAGAAAAGACTTTGTTTTTTTTCCAGAAACCATTCTAGTCTCCCTTTAATAATTAAATGAAAGATTTTGCATAAGCAAGACATAAGTGATATCGGGCGCAAGGATGATACATCATTAATGTCTCTTCCTGGCTTTGGGATCGCTATAATACCAATATCTCTCCATTGTGATGGTACGAAACTGTTTTCGAGAAAAGCATTGTACAGCTTGATTAAAATGCATTTGCCATTAAATGGAAGGTGTTTCAACATTGAATACGCTATGCCATCGCATCCAGGAGATGTATCCTTTAATTTAATACATGTATCAAGCTCCTGAATTGAGACCTCTTCCTCTAGTAACATGTTACTAGAACTAAAACTAGCTGGTTTTGGTGAAGCAAAATCTGGCGTTAGACTGCGAAGAAGTATTTCCGCTTTTTCTCTATCTATATGGTGGCTATTATGTGATCTAAAACCTTTCATCCATCTCATCTTTTGCCACATATCCCTAATAGTTGTTTTTTCATTTAACGAATCACAAAACCTCTCCCAATTACGTAATTTAACCTGACGAATTAACCTCTGTGTGTCTCTAATTTTGTCTTGGAGTATAGCTAAATTCTGAGGTGTTGAGTTACGTCTAAACCTGGCCAGTGCTTGTCTACGAATGGCTACTGACTTCGATATTTCTACATCCCAGTAAGGCTTAGGTACAAATTTAGACTCTGGGTTTTGATTTATTTTAATAAAAGGGATATGAATGTCAGCTGCTAAATTCAAATATTCAAAAAATATATTGTAACATTTTTGAAGGTCAGTAGTATATATTGGGAATTGGTGAAAAAGTTTTTCAAGAGTATTCATGTATCTGTCCCAATTTGCTTTTTTAAAATTTCTTTTAAGATCATACGCTAACCGTGTTTGACATAGAGCTGATATTTTAATCATAAGATGATCACTACCTAAAGTCTCTCGAAGTACATCATCATCATCATCATTACAGCCCTTCACAAGTCCACTGCTGAACATAGGCCTCCCCCAAAGAATGCCACAAAGCACGGTCCTGAGCCACCTGCATCCATCGACTTCCTGCATATCTTACCAGGTCGTCACTCCATCTAGTGGGGGGACGCCCTACACTTCGCCTGCCGGTACGAGGCTGCCACTCGAGAACCTTTCTTCCCCATCGGTTGAAACCTTCCAATAAAAGTAAGTACCTTCCAATTAAATTTATAGACGATATCAGACGTAATGAGCGATAAATCAGGGGATGGCGCTTGTAAGACTCCATTCACAACTCTAATTCGAGTGCTTTCTCCATTATTTAATACAGCAAAGTTAGCATCTAAAAGAGCATCAAATATTTGTGAACCTCTGTTATCAGTCTTGTACGACCAGCTTGAGTGATGAGCATTGAAATCCCCAATAATCAAGGTTTTACAACTAAATGTCGAAAATAATTCATCCCAGTCTCTTTGGCAGGTACGCACCGACGATGGACAATAAATAGAAACAATATTTTCTAAATCCTGACAGTTAAAATTTTTACGTAAATAGCTTCTATGCCATCATTATTTAATTGCAAATGTCCCCTAACCGTTTTAATAGATTTGTGTGCTAAAACAGCAACACCGCCATAAGAGTCATTTCTATCATTACGGTAAATATTATAATCTTTAATTTTAATATAAGTTTCAGAATTTAACCATGTTTCGCTTAAGGCTACGATATGTATTTTTTCCTTAGTTAACAAAGGCTCTAAAGACATTAGTTTAGGCTTAACACTTTGAGCATTCCACTGTAAGATATTAAGGTTTACTGTATTACATTTAAGGTTTCTATCCATTAAATAAGTTTAAAACAGTTTTCAACATTGGCCATTCCGAGATATTGTCTACAGTTACCAAAATTAACCACTCAACACCTAATTTTATCACTTTGTAAACTTTCTCTTGCAAACTAAAATTATTAAAAAATATTACTTCCTTTAACCTCACAAGTAGCTCACTAAAAGATATTTTACCAGAAGATTTGTTGTTATTTTCCTCACTATAGCTAGTATTAGGTTCAAATCTATTACTGTGTAATGCCATGTCACGCTCTGTATTTTTTTTCTCCTTTTTTGTTTGGTGTCGGCGGGACGAAGATACATTACTTTCACATTGACTAATATTATCTTCGTTATGCATAATAACATTGGCTGTCACTTCTGCAAAAGTAGGAACATTCTGGGTTGTAGCCGCTTCCCTCTTCGGTGTGTTATAATTATACATCTCCTGCTGGATGTTATTATGTTCTGTAAGTTTTACGTCCGTTTCTCTATGTGGTGTTGGCGTAACATAGATTGTTAAAGCCCTCCTGTATGTGCAATTGAACTCGGCCATTAGTTCTCGCAACTTCCTTTCTTTAAGATAAGCAGGGCAAGACCTAGCTAAAGCCATGTGAGCACCAGAGCAATTGATACATTTGAATGTTTTGGTATCACAATTCTCGTGTCCTCCCCCACACTTGGGGCAGATTGTTTTCTTGAATGGGCATAACTTGCGAATGTGACCCTACCTCCAACATTGTGAGCATTGTGTAACAGGATATACATAAGGCTGAACAATTATTTTCATATCGAAAATATATACGTATGAAGGTAGGGAAGACCCTTTGAAACAAAGCCGTATGGTTTCACTTGGACACCAACCTTCCTGTTTCGTGTTACTTCGTCGCTTAAGCCTTTTTACGGATATTAATTCTGTAGAATCTGAGCAAGATATATTTTTCATAATTTCTTCTTCAGATATTTCTAACTCCACGTCTCTTATAATTCCATAAGAGTAGTTAACCTCCATCCAATTCTCCATCCCATAGAAATAAATGTCGTACAGGTACTTAATTTCTTAACGCTTTCCTCGTTCGGCAATTGCAACCTTACTTTAAAAGGATTTAAATACTTAACTCTAATTATATCAGTAATTCCGTTTTCTTTGAATAACCGTGCCAAAGCAAATTGCTTGGGCAGCTTTTCAATGCATGTAATATATACCTCGATATCCGTTTCTCTACGTAAGTTCTCATCCTCGAGCAGTCGTTTTTTCTTCCCCTTTCCCTTCACAATACTCCACTCCTCATCACTCTCCTCCGTTTCTCTTATTCTTTTTATAATCCTAGGCGTATTTATATCAATACTATCCCGCTCTTCCACTTCTAATTCTGTAATATCGTCTTGGTTATATATAATATTATTGTTAAATTCTTCATTTTCGTCCGTCATTTTCGTTTATACTCGCAAATGCTACGGGTAAGCCTGCGCGGAAGCAGGCCGCGCGGCCCTACCTACACGCGTGAGTAAACAATGAACAGCAATCTATACGTAAACACTTAACAATGCGCGTGAACGCGTGCTACTCGCCTGAGGTCAGACGCAAGACTGTTGGAACATCTTGAAATTTGTTATAAAACTGGATACGAAATACTCTATAATATACGTTAAAGTTGAATAGAAAAAAGTTTCGATTGGGATTCATTAAATTTGGTGAAAAAAAGGTTAGTTGCGGCAAGAATTTATCGATTTGCCTGAAAATAAAATGAAGATATCAATCTACAATAATATAATAAAAGCTTGGAAATTAAAAAAATGCTATATATGGGTTTATAAACAAAAAAATATATTGAGATATTTAAATATATTATCAATCGGTCTGTGCGACATCGCCACGTTCTTTGTAGCGGCAATTACGTTCGAGTCACAAAGTTGCAATACCTGATTAAAGCTGGCTACTGCAACCAATTTTTTGGTGTCCTCGTGACAAATGAGCAAAAAAGAATCAAAATGCACATAGGTTGTAAACTCTCAGACTAAGATGGATCACCTCATTGCCAGTTAAAAGGATCTCCGGTTCTTGCCACTCACCATACGAAACACAGCAGTATTAGACCGTTATTTTACGCTGCTATTCTGTGCGAGCGTGGTCCTTTACCGGTCATACTGACCCCCCCCAGACGTGCTGCAGCTATAGAACGCTCTTGCAGTTTTTTACCACACAAAATATATGACATGTTGACGTTGTAGCTTAGTTTATTTATTATTGCATTTAAAAACAAGGCTTTTAGTTTTTTATGGATTATTTATAACATATGTATACACTACACGTCTCTTATATCCGAGGATGTGGACAGAGTCTAAAAACCAGAGAGTTATTAGAACATCGTTTAGAAGAAAATATGGGTTTTGATAGAAAGTTGTGAAAGAATTGATACTTAGGTCCCTAAGACTTTGGCAAAGCGGATGCAGTTGGCTGAGAACCGTGTTCTGTGGAATTCCTTGGGCAGGCCTACGTTCGGCAGTGGACTTGTAAGGGACTGTAATGGAAACGATTAATACTATTCATTCATGCATCATTCACTCCAGCTTATCCAAAGTTCACTGATGAACATAGGCATGCCCGGTTACTTGCCTCACAGGGGAGTTTATCCATAGTGTTGTTAGGCAGCTTAGCAATTGCAGTTTTATTATTCAATTGATATCAGGAATATGCAGCTACCCATATTCTGATTTCAATTTCCTTTTGTCGTCTCTTAGGATAACAACGGGACGATATGGGTGTCCCGTGGGTGTGGGTACAACTACTCGTTATTTATGTTGTAATTTAAGTTACATATTATAATTATAATATTTTGAATATTATATTATGAATTTCACATATCTTATTTTGCTTTTTATTAAACATGCATCGTGCGAAACAAATTTCAGTTATTATAATCAACATGCACGTACATTTATTTAATACCCAAAGGAGGTAAATTCATGTAGTGATAATAATGCACATTAATGTAACGTTCCACAGCTTACACGTTTTAATGAACATGCAACAGCAAACTAAATTCACTGTGAAGAACATAATGGTGATTAAATTTCCTTTCCCGGCTCGTACTATGTCTGTGTTAGGCTTGGTTCAGGTTGAAATTTTCGCTAATAAAGCTCTTTTAGTTTTTGTAGGAAATTCTTGTATACAAGTAAAGACTCCAGCTATGCAGAAGGCTATGCTCGGAGTTAAAGAGGTAATGGGCCCGTCATGAACAGATAACCGATGTGAAAGAAAGATACTCGAGTGGTAGCATCGTACCGGTAAGTGATATGTAGGTCGGGCCCTCACTATATGGAGTGACGACCTAGTAAGTGATGCAGGCAGTCAATGAATGCATATGGTTCAGGACCGTGGTTTGTGGCATTTCTTAGGAGAGGCCTATGTTCAGTTAACTTGTGAAGGGTTGTAATCATGATGAAAATAATAGATTTATAATCAGAGTCGTAATATTTTTATCCAAAATTGACATTACAAAATACTTTTTGAAAGTCAATTAAGATACAATATGCCTTGCAACTGCCTACTGCGGGAGACCTAATGAGAGAAGTCATGAGACTTACAAGGAGGCTATTTTTTCAACTGTGACTTTAATCTTATTAAATGTGCATATATAATATGTAAGCAGAAGTTTGACTGTCTCGTTGGTCTAGCGGTTGTAGTAGTGCAACTGCTGATCATGAGGTCCCGGGTTCGACAACCAGGCCCGGGCCGAGCAAAAAAATATCAGTTATTGAGTTTTACTATCAAGAAATTCTCAATAGGTGCCCGGAGTCAGAAACTTGGCAGTGTCTCACCCCCATGCCTCGTAAAGTGTGTAAAGCCGTTGGTGCTGCACCTGATCTCTCTGCGGTGGTTTACCATTCCATCGGAATAGTAGAGTGAGGGAATAGAGAGTGCACCTATGATTGCGCATACACTTGGGTACTATAATCCTGTCCTGAGCCGATGGCTAGTCTCCGTTGAGACCGCCGTAACCGAAATTCGTTCTGAAGCTTATTATTAAGCAGAAGTGAAAAATTCTAAGAAACCTCATTATTCGCCTCTTTATTTAACCTCGCTTCTTTATTTACTAAGTGTCTAGGTGTCCATCTAAGCATGTACAATCTTCAGAGATGATAACACATCTGCAACCTTCTTTTGAAGTTGTCTGCAGGTGTCTATAAACTGCAGTAGTTATTATCATCAGATGGACTGTAAGTTTTTGTTACGTCAGTTCTATAAAAATCATTTAAATAACCGTCTAATAGTCCTTTCTAAAGTGTTAGATTCACTTAAAATGTATGGATAGGCATATTAGTAATATTATACATCGCTATAACATATCATATACCTACAGTTTTATATACAGCTATAGCTTTTAGTTTTATGAAGCCTGTACTTTTAACAGCAACTTCGGATTTATTCTTTTTTTAAAGCAAGTACTTTTAATAGCAACATCAGATTTACTGCGCGTGATAAAAATATGGACATGACACATTTTGTAACCGGTATTGAAATAGTTTCTTAAATTAATAATATAATATTAATATATATTTTGTGCATATTCACAGACTACAAACTGTACAACTGTACTGTACATCTGCATTTCGCGTATATATATATTTATATATAAATCATCATCATCATCATCATCATCATAATTACAGCCCTTCGCAAGTCCACTGCCGAACATAGGCCTCCTCCAAATCGTCACTCCATCTAGTGGGGGGACTCTAGATGCTTGCTTCCCCAGCGGTTGTCGGGTTTTTAGAGCTATATGGCCGGCCCATTGCCACTTCAGGTTACTAATCCGTTAGTTTATGTCGTTATGTCGTTACCTCTTTTTGAATTGCGGATACTATTACGCACAGACAACTCGAGAATAGCATGAAGGGTCATAGATCGCGGAGAAACTTTGAGGTTATTCATACAGCCAGCATTAAAGCACCACGTCTCAGATCCATAGGTCATCTCTGGTAACACACACTAGTTGTACAATCTAGTCATTGAGCGTAGTGCGTCGCTCCTCCAGCGGTTCAGCGTACAGGTGAGTGATGTACTCGACATTGACGTTAATACCTTATCGTTTCTAGTCCAGTAGCTTGAAAACGTCTTCCAATACAGCGGTGAAGAGTTTCATGGATATTACGTCACCCTATCTTACACCTCTCTGCAGTTGGATAGGTTTCGTACTCTGGTTCTGTACTCGCATAGCCATTGTAGCCCTGCTGTACAAACACTTCAGCACTTCGATATACCGACTTTCAACTTGTCACCGCTAAAAGGACTGCAGCACCGCCCATATTTCGACGGAATTAAATACTTTCTCATAGTCCACATACGCAAGATAAAGTGGCAGATAATACTCTTCAGTCTTCTGTACTAGTAGCCGCAAGGTAGGCATGTGGTTTATGTTGCTAAAGCCTTTTCGGAAACCGTCTTCTTCAGCAGGCTGGAATTTGTGGAGTCTGCGTGCGAGACGATTCGTAATGACTCTCGAAGACGGCACGTAGACGCGCCTCAGAAAGGAAAACGGTCTGAAGTTCTTCAAGAGTGCGTTGTCGTCTTTATTGAAGAACAAGACTACCGCACTTCTAATCCAGGCCTCCGGGGTATTACCACCATGGAGGACGGAATTAAAGAGTTTCTGAAGAAATTTATGTACCGGTTTTCCACCCGCTTTCAGAAGTTCCGCTTGAATTCCATCCTCGCCTGGGGACATGCAATTTTTAAGGTGCTGGAGAGCCATTCTAATCTCGCTCAGACTGACTTCTAGGATATTATCGGAATATTGTTGGATAAGACTTGCTCTTGGATTGTTACTCACGCTTGCGTGTGGCTTCTACGATAACGTGTACAGCTGCCCATAGAAATGATGCAGACACATTTGGCCTTCAGCTTCCACAATCGGGTCTTTCTGGGAGACAGACCTCTGACAAAGACTTTGGAGCCCTGGTATCGTTCGGTCACTTCTTCACTGCGAGCTCTATCGTTTGTGCAGTATAAAGTTCATAGGAGGAGCTATGTGCAAGAGCTTCTGCTTGAGTCATTCTACGAGTAAAATCATGCTACGAGTGCTTATTCTAGATAAGACAGTGTCGTGCTTCTGTTCGTTTTAGTAATTCTTCTGGTACAGGCAAAGAAAATAGTGTTGCTAAGAGGCTGTCCTGTGTTATTGTGACGGGGACATATTACGGTTTGGTCGAACTGCAATTGCTCTATACTGAATGTATAGTTCGTTACGCTGTTTTAAATCAGAATGCCATAAATATATATCACTACAAGCCACTGAAGTCAATTATAAAAGTACGTCAAATCTATTATCCCCTTACAAAATATAGTTATAAGCCTGTATTGATTGTGAATGGTAGTTCGACCATATCGTAATATGTCCCCGTCACAATTACACTCTGGTGTAACTTGAAGAACATAATTACATGATAAAACCAAAGTATGAAAACTAACAGCAACACTACGCATCTGAATGCTCTCTCGCATGGCGCCTACTATGAACTTTATACTGAACTTTATACAAACGAATGGTGGTTTGTCGATATACCCTCAATTCTACCTCGCCACCATTGATCTGACGCTTCGCTAGAGTGACGCAATCTCTCGCTCACTCTCGATCCAGCGACACTCTATGGACACGCCGTCACGGCTAAACCTGATATTCGACCGTTCTCTGTAATTTTTGTCATGAATTCCTACAACAAACACTATTAATCACCATTTTATCCGCTTGTCCATCCTGACATAAATAGATACACCGTCCTTATCTTTGGACATTATATATTTAGTTTGACCTCATGCAAACTAACATTAGCTATGACGTCATTTCGACCTGTCGTTATCTCATATATGACAACATGGACCAGGCAAAACTAGTACTGAATACAAACTAAAGTAAGCAAACAAAAGTTAGCAAACGAAAGTTATCAATGGCCGCCGGACACCTCGCCAGTATGCTCACACTTCGACGTGTCGTTGCGGGTAAGAATACCCACTACCCCATATCTTCCCGTGGTTTTCGTTAGAGACAACAGAGGGAAACTGAGGCAGACAATGTGCAGCAGCATCTTTCTGATAATAGCAAAGGCAATAAAAAACTGCGGTTGCCCACCCACTCGCCAAACATGACCACTTTGACAATATACCACCATGGCGATCGTTACCAAGAGATAGCCCCCACAGCTGGCGGCCTCGCTATTCCTGGCTACGGTGGCGACAATGGTAAAGTGTAAGTATAATTTGTGTTTGCACGTGGTTTAAATAAGTCCTCCCGTAGGGTATGAATTTTGAAAGATCACTGCAATTAATCATAAACGAATAGATTACATATAGCATGAAACATTGTCTGTAACAATAATAATAATAAAAAAATATTTGGAGGCGAAACGCCAAAACATTTCGGCTATGTTACAAGTTAAGTTCAGCGCCGAACCTAAATCTCCCAAAAGACTAATTTAAAGCGTTCAACAAATTGCGCATCAGACCATCACTCTCGATTCTCTATCATGAAAAAATCCTATGGTTATATAGATATATTGCTTTATCTGCGTTATAATGGAATTTGCAGTTTCCTTAATCTTCATTCGCGATCTCGAATTTATTTTGTTTGTGTGTTTGTTATCTGTGGAATAAAGTTTAGTATTAGGTATTAATTTCGATACTTACACTTTTGTACCTATAAAATAAGTATTGGAATGGAAGGCTCCGTGGCGAAATGGCTTGGCATTGAGTTGAGGCGTTATTCTACAAAAATATTTCTTCTGGGTCTAGACGTTTTTCTTTGTGCAATTTATGTGTTTTTTCTCCAAATTTATATGGGACCACCCCTGCAATATGTATATATTGCAGGGGTGGTCCCATATAAATTTCATAAAAAAATAAAATAAAAATGTATCTATTATAAACAAAATATTAAGTATGTCACATACAAAAACAAAGAACATACGCACGATGCCATACATTATAAAACTTACGTCTACGAGCATTGAGATCCTCCTCTTTTTTAATGGCTAATAATTAAAGAAAAGATATTGTAAAGCTTACATTTACCGTAAACCGGAATATTTATACATTTAATTTTCCAACATAATTCTATCTATGGCATAAATCACATGATGACAAGTAACATTAACAACTTCAACTATAACTCCCTCCGCTCGGTGCCTTAAAGACGGCTATTTGAAGCCGTTAATTCTCCGATTGTCTAGTTTAGTTGACTTTAATTTACGAACATGTATTTTGTTTTCTTTAATACACAGATTTAAATAAAAAAAATCATAGATTTATTTACTTACAGAACCCAAAAAATATATGTTATCTAAAATTCCAAAAAATATAAAAATATGGTTTTGCAGACGTTTTGCTTTTTACACAAGTCATGTAAACACACATATATGTCATGTAAATGCCGCGATGATTTTTTAAGGATTCACTCCGGACATTTTACAGTTCATCCATCCATCCATCCATCACAGCCTATAAAAGTACACTGCTTATTCACATAGGTCTACCCCATAGATTTTGCATAAATTTTTTGACAGGGGTTGTTAGGACGATATGGGATAGTAGATAAACTTACACCGCCACTACACGACATATTTCACGAAATTTTACAGCATAAATATATTTACTAATAACTCAACCACAACGCTACTTATCGGATTATATGTTTTTGGATTTTATTTCTCTACATCAAACCAAACCAATTTTTTTTAATATAACTTTATATTTATGGACCTAAATAGTCCATAAATATATCTTCTTAATAGCTTCTTTTCTTGTTAATATCTTCTTAATAGCTTGTAATATCTTGTTAATAGCTTGTAATAACTACAACGCCACCTAATGGTTAAAGCATAGCTATGAACCATCGTCTGGATAAAAGAAATAAATTACGTGAAATTGACAATCGGTCAAGTCGTTCGGAAGTTACAAGATCACTAACAGATACACCAACGCAACGCTTTTGTGTGATCTATTAATGTACGAGTAACTCTATTTAGATTTAAGATAATCATCAAAAACCATTTATTTTTTCAATTTTTCGATTTCTCCAAATTATAAATTTTCTCAGTTTTTCAGATAAAATATAGCCTAGATTACTCCTGGCATTACCTTTTATCTGTTAATGAAGTTTCATTACAATCGGTTACGCCATTCCGAAGATTAGCCTGGACAGACAGACAGATAGACAGACAGATAGACAGACAGATAGACAGACAGACAGACAGACAGATAGACAGACAAATAGACAGACAGATAGACAGACAGATAGACAGACAGATAGACAGACAGATAGACAGACAGATAGACAGACAGATAGACAGACAGATAGACAGACAGACAGATAGACAGACAAAAAATGTTTAATCCATTCATCATGAAATCATATTTAAATGAAATTTAAATTATCTCCATAGGACAATAATATGCAGTTATTTCGATATTACAAACAGATGTCTAAATTTTGTTTATATATATAAAGTAGCAATCTGCCCCGTCATCTTCTGCTTAGGGTCTAAAAATGTGGCGTTAGTTAGATTTAAGATAATCAAGGGCCGATTGTTACATCAAATGTTCGATTTTTTCTTCAACTGAAAATCTTTAAGGTTTTTTAGATATCTGTCCGTAAAGTATCATTACAATAGCTTCATTTATTTCTGTCAGACAGATAGACAGACCCAAAAAAACTTTAAAATGGTTACTTACGTCTTAATAACATTTTTTTTTATAGGAGGGGGGCAAACGAGCATACGGCAACACGAGGGAAATTGAAGGAGCGTTTCCAGGCTTTTAGAAAGGAGTAAGTTCTTTACTTGAAGCTCCCTAAGTCGTATTGGTCCAGAAAAATCGCTGGTGGTAAACTATTCTACAGAGAGGTCGTACGCGGAAGAAAACTCCTAGTGAAACGTACAGTAGTGGATCGCCAAGCATCCAGATAGTGTAGATGTTTTGCCGCGACGTGCGTTCGTGAAAATTTGGCGGCTGGGATTAACCCGAATAATTGCTCACAGAACTCCCCGTGGTAGATTCGAAAGAATCACAAAGAGATGCAACATCTCTTCGCAGCGCCAGTGAATCGAACTGGTCAGAAAGGACCCGGTCGTCGAAGATTCGAGCCGCTCTTCGCTGAATGCGGTCAAGTGGAAGGAGCTGGCACTGGGGAGCCCCTGTCCAGAGATGGGGACAGTATTCCATGTGAGGTCGAATCTGCACCTTTTGAAGTAGCAGGCGGTGTGCCGGCATGAAATACTGTCCCGCTCTGCTGAGCACGCTAAGCTTTTTAAAGGTAAATTTGGCCTTCTCTTCCAAGTGACTGCGAAACTGCACGTCACTCGATATGTCGAATCCGAGAATTCCGATACTGACTGAGGCAAAAAGGGGAAAGCATTGAAACGGAGAAGATACGACAAAGGGGTTCTTTTTAGCGGTAAACGCGTAAACTTGTAATTTCGAAGGATTAAAATGGAATAGATTTAATCGCCTCCAATCCGAGACTATGCTCAGTAAAGACTAGACGTCAGACATAAGTTTGTTTCGATACTCAGCGACGTTTTTTCGAAAAATATTAGCACGGCTGTATAAAGAATCACCAGTGCTGTCATCCGCATAGAAATTAATGTTACCGGTTTACAAAATATCATTGATATGCAGAAGAAACAGTGACAGCACGCAGTCTTGTTGAACACCAGCGTTAATAGACTATAGTCGGAGCATGCACCGTCGACAACGACCTTGGTGCTCCGATCTGCAAGAAAGCTAGTGATTCAATTGCACAATTTTGCGGGAATCCATAGGAAGGGAGCTTTAAAAGAAGCGCTTTGTGCCAAACTCAATCGAAAGCCTTCGCAATGTTCAAACTAACGGCCAATGCCGTCCCCCTTGGACTCTACTGCCTCCGCCCATCTGTGAGTCAGGTAGAATAGAAGATCACCAGTTGATCGACTCCGACGAAAACTGTATTAGCAGTCACCTCACTAATCAGCTGGTGATCTTCAAGGTACCGCATGAGCTGGCAGTTTATAATGAATTCCGTTATTTTGAAAAACATGGAGGTGATGGCGATAGGCCTGTACTAAGACGGGTCTGAACGGTCGCCTTTTGTATGGATCGAGTGGACGATAGCCGTCCTCCATGATTTCGGGACTACGCCTAGGGAGTAGGAGTACCGGAAAAGACGCGTTAGAAACGGTGTTAACTCTGGAGCACACGTTCTCAGCACAATTAGGGGGTATACCGTCAAGCCCACTTGACTTATTGATGTCCAGGAAGAAGATTGTGTGAACCACACATCCGGCATGGAGCACTCAAACCGCGAGACTTAGCACCAAATATCAATATCAAAGTAAAATAATAAATCAAATTTTTTTAAGCAGTGTTTTGCAAATGTCCTTTAGTATTTCATTATAATTTCTTATCATTCCGGGGCAGAATGTAACTGAATTGAAAGTGTTAATGATGATATTTTAATATCAACTTATGAAATGCAATGCAAAAAACAAATTGTGTCCAGATTTGTGCTTAAAACCTTTAACAACAGATTTTATAACCAATAAACTAATTATGATTTTTTTTTATTTTTAAACATAATGTTTTATTTACGTACTTTATGTTAAATAAATGCGATGACAATCATATGAAATACCACCGAGTATACTTTTCGGTTAAATGTTATACGAGTTTATAGTCTTAGCTAGCAATAATGATAATTACTAAGCGATTCATACATAATATTAAAATTAGTAAGCAGTACTTCAAAAATGTTGCTTATTTTAATGTCAGCCTATAGTGGACGGTATGTGATCATAATAAATAAAAATAACTTTATTGTAGACCATAAACAAAAATTTGTTTTTTTTTTTAATATAGGAGAGGGGGCAAACGAGTATACGGCTCACCCGACGGTAAGTGATTACCGCCGCCCATGAACAACTGCAACACCACGGAAATCGCAGATGCGTTGCCGATATTTTAAAAAGGAGAACGTTCTTTTTTTGAAAGTCCCTAAGTCGTGTCGGTTTGGAAAAATCTTTGGTGGTAGTTGATTCCACAAGGAAGTTGTACGAGGAAGAAAACTTCTTTTAAATAGCAAAGTGGTGGACTGCCAGTCATCTAGATGGTATGGATGGTATCGCGAGTTTTGTCGCGATGTGCGATGGTGAAATTGTGCGGCTGGAATTAGTCCGAACAATACCTGAAAGCACTTCCCGTGGTAAATGCGATAAAATACGCAAAGAGATACAAAATCTCTTCGCAAAACCAGTGAGTCAAGCCGATTGGAAAGAGTTCGGTCGCCACGATTCGAACAGCTCTGCGCTGGGTGCGATCAAATGGAAGGAGCTGGTACTGGGGAGCCCCAGCCCAGAGATGGGAACAGTATTCCATGTGCGGCCGAACCTGCGCCTTGTAAAGTTGCAAGTGGTGTGCCGGAATGAAATACTGTCCTGTTCTGTTGAGCACACCAAGCTTTTTAGAGGCTAATTTGGTCTTCTCTTACAAGTGACTACAAAACGTCACTCAATATGTCGACTCCGAGGATTCCGATACTGGCTTAGGCAACAAGGGGAGTGCCTTAAAACTGAGTAGATACGGCGAAGGGGTTCTTTTAGCGGTAAACGCGCAAACTTGTGTTTTCTTGGGATTGAACTGGACTAGATTTAGTCGCCCCAAGTCCGAGACTTTGTTTAACAAAGTCTCGACTTCAGACACAAATTTGTCCCAGTACTCGGCGACGTTTTTCCGAGAAATATTGTCACGGCCGGTGTATAAAGCATTACCAGTGCTGTCATCCGCATAGCAATGAATATTACCAGCTTGCAACATGTCATTGATATTATAACGAGTCACCCCCTCTCCTCTATACTTATACTTGTATATCTTTAGAATCTGCATCTATAAGATATATATAAATATATCTAATTTACGTGATCAGTATATTAACCATATATTGATCTTTCTAAAGTTTTAAATATAGGCCGTTTAATAAATTTATGGCGTGATCGTCTTAGTTAGGACCCTTATTTACGTTGTTTTTATATCGTAACTTAGTTATTTTAGGTGTATCTTGGAAGAATGAATATTCACAAGAGCAATCGAAAGCTGTTGGTAGCGTCTTATAAGCTAAAGAACCCCGCTCACGAAGACAGACCTCAAAAAGTTAAGAACAATAAATTGTCCCTATCCCACTTGTATCTGGTTCACAACAGTCAATTCCTTATTAATTAATCCCTTCCCGCTTGGAAAAGGCTCACAATATTTATATCCACATCCACATAGATATCCACATTTATCCTCAATAAAGAATCAAAATGCAGATGCGTCGTCATCCAAGAGGACTAAAATAGAATGCCTCTTTTCCAGTAAAATGGGTCTCCGGTTCTCTACACTCACCATACGAAATATAACAGCGTTAAGCTGCTATTTACATTGGTATTCTGTGAGAGCGTGGTCCTTCCCCGGTCGAGCCGACCCATTGTTGCTACAACTATACTACTAATATAGCTGCAGCATATCATATATAGCACATCTTCGAAATGCATGTACTACATAATAGATCGTAGTGCTGATGATTTCGTAAAATATGTAAAAAATAATCGAGACGAATTAAAAGGTGACATGTTTACAACACTATGTACATTTGGTAGTGCTGCCATCTGGGCTGCTGTCTTTAGAATTGAAAATGAGTCAATTTTTGATTAAACCTTCTTTTTTTTTCGTCGCTTGTATTCAACCCAGTGCGTCCGCTATGTTTTCAACATTAGTAGAATAGGGCGTAATCCTGACGATCTAAAACGTGTCTCTGACGAAATTGATAAAGATTTTGAGAAATAAAACACTATAACTATTGACGCCCTTCAAGTACAGTACAGTTTTATGCTTGTACAGTTGCTGTACAAGCATGAAAGAGGCTGTATAACTGCTGAATTACAGCTGTTATTTGGTGTGCTCCTTACACTACAGATATTATAAGTAACTTATAAACACAAACGTTCTAAATTGGTTTTTGAATGTGATTACAAATTAATATAAAACAAAAATAACGTTTATTGAATGATAGCGACATTTAATGTACCTATGTACATATATTTAACATATTAATATTATATTCGAATTCGAGTTGAGTTCGACGATAATAATTGGTGAGTTGAACGTGCCAAATTAGATTTACGGTAATCTTGTATATGTTTTCTAACGAAAAATTGCCGCGCCAGCAAAATAACAAAATAATATAAGTACAAAATAATAAATACTAGTTAGAATAAAAAAAATGTATATGGGGGCACATTGGGTAACAGTGATTATTAGTCAAACTGAAATAATGGTATTGACTTAGGCCAATGTCTAATATTCCCAAATTTATATTTTTAATTTTGTTTTTATGGGTCTTAAAATGGCGAAAATTTGCTAAACAGCGTAAATGCTATTTCCAGGTTCTTATAGTCTTAGTAGCTGTACTATGTATGTTATGGAATATATCATGCAGCTATTGGTTTTTAATCAGTTCTATAATAGGATATTTTTATTAATTACACTTTATACATAACATGTAACTCTCTTTAGATATACGTATAAAAGATGAAAAATATTGTCTTGTATAAAGGTGTTCGATAAATTTAATTTAGATTTAACATGGTCTTTTTACTGCACCAAATCTTTTTCTTTTTTGCCACATATGGATAACAAATTAGTTTTGTTCACTAGCACAATATAAACACGCATGCAAAATGGCGATATTCTGTCACTTATATAGATTTAAGTTGTACTACGGCTGTTATTTTTTTTTAAGTTTATATCACTCTCATAGACAGAAGTCATAAAAAATACAGTAGATTTACAAAAGTGTACAATAACACCATTAGAATAAGTTTTAGAAGACAGTTTGCATACACCATTGTCCAGAAATAAGGTTATAGTGATATTATAATAATGCTTGGAGTTGTATAAGCAAGGGATAGTATGCAAAAAACAGCTTTAATGATAAAATCAGATTAAATTGTTGCATAATACTTAAAGGTGTAGACTAGAGGTTTCATATTCTGATTAAAAACACTAAGCTTACTTAGATCCCATAATACAGAGTTTATACAGCTTGAGCTGTATAATAAATCATAAACCACTCTTATAAGGATATAACTCCTTTTCTGTTTCTCTTAGTAGATGTGAATTGGGGCTTCTGCGTCACTTGCTCTCGCTTCGCTCGAGCTACATGCCGCAGAAGACCCCAATTCTCTCCAGTAGAGGTGCAAAATTTTTAGTTTTACCAAATTAACGTCTACATACTCACAGTTCTATCCTGCGGGAACAAGTGTACTTCCACTACCAGTTGAGTTATTGAGCATTATATTCAGAGCGTTTGCGAGATACTGATGGTATTGACGCATCTATGTTTAATTTCTAATAATACAACTTGTTTAGCCTAATTTCAATGTGGTTAGTGCTAATAAATGTTTTAAGCCATTGCATAGCTTTTATCGAGGGCTTTGAGTACGGCGACAATACGGAATCAAAAAATTCCGTAACGAAAAACAAAAACTTAAAACCCGAAAACCTAACATCGTAAATCCATTACAATAAATATATTAATTAATTTGCAGCCATCCGCTAACTAAATACAATGATGTGCCTTACCTGGATTGAAGAGCGTCTCACACCCTCCCTTAATTATATCATTATTGTTTTATTCTCGTAGCGAGTGCACGTTCATTACAACGCTCGTCAAATATCATCTATATTGGTGAGTTTAATATTTTTTTTTTATTATTTAGAAATTCAGTTGGCAGTACCTATTTTTGACTTTATACTTGTTTTTGTTAATTGCAGATTATGGCCAACACCGAGGAACACAATGATTCTAATCCTATCAGTAATCTGTATTACTATGCACAGGATGTGGATAAATTTACACTAAATTATTACAACCGAAAGGAGCAGCTTCACGATTTACCACCAAATAGAATAGCTATTAATGAATGAAGAGCTGCAATCGAAATCAAAGAAATGTTACAGGAAGAAAAACCATTCTAAAGAATTATCATCATCATCATATATTATCTGCCGAGATAAAGATAAACGAGGTCATCGTCTGATTAAAATCAGCATTTGCGAACTTAACGAGCAAGAAGGAAATGTCATCCGCGATCTAAATGCTAACATAAGTGTTAAATATGTTGTGGATTCAATGTATGATGAAGTGTTAGATGCTACAAATTGTCTCATAAAAAATAGGTGAAAAATTATGCGAGAACTAGTAATTTAAGTAATATAGCTTGTAAAATATAATAAAAGTTATACTTTGAATTTTATTGTTGTCATTATTATTCAATTGTGTAGAGGAAAAACGAAAAGACATTTATTGTTACAAAGAATGTATTTATTAAAACTAATAAAAAAGTTATAATAAAATATAGTTCGGATTTAGAATTTCTTTAATTTATTATTTTATTTATGGTTTATTATTTCGATTTTCGATTTTATCTGAATTTGAATTTAAATGCTTTAGTTTTTATTTCGATTTTAACTGAAAGCAACAACACATAGATGAGTAACACTGATTAAACTCAATTTATTTTAATAAAATATAGTTCAGTTTTAGAATTTCTTTATTTTATAATTTTATTTATGGTTTATTATTTCGATTTTCAATTTTATCTGAATTTGAATTTATTATTTCGATTTTCGATTTTATCTGAATTTGAATTTAAATGTTTTAGTTTTTATTTCGATTTTATCTGAAAGCAAACAACACATAGATAAGTAACACTGATTAAACTAGTAAACTAGCCCTTAGTTAGATATAAAACTGAACGAACGTTGTGATAATCTTCTTTGATGCATGATACCAACTGAGTAACAGCCTTCCACGTTGGGGTTTTCTCATCGACAGCTGATTTAAAGCTGATCAGAGAGTGCTGCCAGCGGTCGGTTGATGGAATAGCTTCCAGCTCGCGGAAGTTAGAGATACGCGCGTGTATGTCTGTGTGTGCACGCGTGCGTGCGTGTATTAGTACGTAAACGTGCATTAAACTGTTGTATTTTTATTTTAATAACGGAAAGCCAATACTACGGAAGCGATGTTAGCAGATGTAATCTGCAGAATTCGTATTGAACTCGACTTTCTATTCTCAAACGCAATTTGATCGGCTGGAAACAAAAACAGAAATCTTGCAGCTGGCAGAGCGCCAGTTTAAGCCGCAAGGCAAAAGTAATATTTATATTTTGCATACTCAATATTTTGAACTTTCCAGGCGGCTTATCACAGGCGATTATAGCTGAATAAACTTCGATCTCATCGATAGGTATTATCATTGATTGACCGTAACGATATGCAGTATAATGAAGTGATAATTGTATGTATATTAGCATCTTCTTAAATAGGTGGTAAGACTCTTTTTGTGGCTAGGAGTCTGTCTGGGTTAAGTACCTATTTTAGCCGCCACAGAGCAATATGTGCAGTGCGGAGTTCCGGTCTGAAGAGTACCTACTCTATACTCTTAGAGAACAGGCTGTGAGACTTTCCATGTTAGTCCTCAGAGATGAGAACGCATCTGTAGCGCCCTCGTTTGAAGTTGGTTCCAGGTGGCCATGGACTGCTGTAGTCACTTTCCATCAGTTTGATTGCAAGGTAAGCATTGCATCTTAGTCCTTAGGGGTTACTGCGCATATACGATTTGATTATTAATCGGAGATAGAAATGGATGTCTATAGGACGCAACATCCACATACCATTAGAAAGACTGTGTACTCGATTATAATCGCCTTTTTCAATAAAAATAGATATCAGCGGTGACAGAAAACTGTATTATAGTTCCTAATAAATTATATATGATGGACGTAGGTGTTTTTATGTGTGTTTTTAATTTCATTTAATTTTTATTTCATCATAACATTGTTAATTCAACGCAAATACATGTAAAAAGGTTATATTATTATAAAATTTATTTTTCCTCAGACTGCACACTCCCCGAAGCACGCACAAGACGACCTACGCTACTACATCAGATTTGATGGACCCCAAATCATGGCAAATAAACACCAATTCCTACAAATTATAATTCGCGAGGCTATTGAAAGCAGAACCATCATAATTTTTATGGAGAATATGGTTGTCTAAAGTTAAATCCCGACCCAAGCCAAGTGGTGTGGTTGTGTCGAGACTAAAAATAAGTTAATAAAACGGGATAAAATCCATAAAAACTAATTAGTTTCTATGTATAGTATTCGGGTAAACAAAAACAATCGTTAAATGGACACACACACACACACACACACACATACACACACACACGCACACACGTGCATACACACACTCGCACACACGTGCACACGCACACACACACACACACACACACACACACACACACACACGCGCGCACACACACACATACATACGCATACACGCACACACGCACAAAACAGACTCACACGCACACACACACACACACACGCGCGCACTACTTCGCGTACACGTGCACACGATCAGACGCGCGCAGGAGGGCACGCACGCACGAACGCTCACACACAAGTAAGGACGCACGCACCATACGCGAACACGAGCATGCGCACACACACACACACACACACATAGCGAGAGAGACAAATACACCCACAGAGACACACAGACACAGGACGGACGAACGGACGGACCGACGCACACACACAAACACACACACATACACACACACACATACACACACACACACACACACACACATACACACACATACACACACGCACACACACCGTAAAGCCGCTAAAATCATAATTTAATGTGTTCACGCATTTTTAAAATATTTCTTAGAGATACAGGTTTCCTAATGATACAGTGCCCGACCCGACGAGCCCGACGGTGGGATTCAAACCCAGAACTCGCAACAACAAATAATATTTTGTAATAACTATGTAGCAGCACAATGCTGCTGTGTTTCGTATTGTGAGTGTAGAGAACCAGAGACCCTATTTACTGGAAACGATGCATGCCGTCTTAGTACTCAGGGGTGACAACACATGTGCATTTTGATTCTTAATCAGAATACAAATGCGTTGTCGATGTACATAGGTGTCTATGGGCCACATCATCCTCTTATCATCAGATGGACATCGTGCTCGTTTGTCACCCTTATTCTATAAAAAATAGCAAAATTTATTTTGCTAATGGACAATCTTGAAACGGTTTCAAAATCTTCATGGCTTATAATTTGTCACATACCGAATTCGGTAACATTTAAACGTATCAACTTCGGTGTCCTTCTTAAAATTTTATAACACAATTTATCGTTCACCGGAGATGTTTGTCAATATTTCGTTCAACATAAATTTTGTTTAAAAAGTTTTTACTCAGTTCGCTATATACTTTACTGCAAGATTTTTATGGTTGATGTACCGTTAAAATTTGCAAATGAAGTATTTTTATTTTTCTTCTTCATCCACCAGTTTGCGCATTTGGAGAAATAGAATGTAATGAGTCACAAGATATTTTAATCAATACCAACGTTATTCCGTGTGGTGACAACGTAAGAGCATCAACCCCATTTCAGACAGTAATTGAGGGCCAACGATTTTTTTCTTGGCATTTATTGAAAGGATTTCCTTTCTTACATCTAACCTCGATAAAGTCAAGTAAATGCAGGAGGGTTACCAACCCTTACTTATCCGTAAAAAGGTTAAAAGTTTAAAATTCTTATTAAGCAAAAATTGTTTAGTAAGGGTTATCATACGTGTAGCCATGACCCCTGGGATCATGCTCTCTATTAGTACTCTATTAGTAATTAAGTGATCGCTACCGTGTTTCTAAATATTTTCATACTATTTGTTTAAAATAATACAATGTAAATTAATTTTATTTCAGAAAAGGTCCCGCTGAGTTTCTGGTTGGCTTTTGCCAAGACGAAGGTTTTTTCCCGGCCATAAATAAAGCTTGAATGACTTTCAATTACAATTTTTTTGTTATCTATATTAAATAATTCTATTGTATTAAATTCGAAGATTGCTTTAGCAATACAATATTATCGTAGTAACTCCTAAGTTATAACAATAACAAAGAAGTTCAAAGCGTAAAAATGTATTTCTGCTGATTGTTTAGCACGTTCGGAGAGCGTTACAAAGTATCGTAGCTAGGATTGCTACACAGTAAGTTATTTTACTTTAGCCGTGCTATTGTTATTCTTTTTGCGTCTTATATTTATTTGTAAGAGCAATATAAATAATAATATGTTAATCTCCTCCAAGACACCGTGGTAGTTCAGGGGGTAAGCGTTCGCCTTTCAATAACCCAGCTAAGGAGTTTGATTTTTTTATAGAATAAGGGTGACCAACGAGTACACCGTCCACCTTATCAACTCAAAATGCAGAAACGTTCTCACCCCTGATGGCTAAGATGGAACGCCTCGTTTCCATTAAAAAAGGGAAGACCCTTTAGGAGTTTTCTAAACTCACCATACGAAACACAATGATCTCCTTATGTTGGCGACGCGACTAAAAACAGTTTATTTACTAAATTCCTGTGAAAAATAATAAACAAAGTAAAACGGATCAAAAAATGCTATTTAATTATGACGAGCACTTCATAAGAAAATAATCTATATTAGAAGTGAATAAATTCACTACAACGTCGAACGAAAGTCCGGGGTTCGATTCCCCGGTCGAGCGTTAATTTCATGAAAGTTTGTTCCTGAAATAATTAGTCATGTATTATATAGTATGGGCTGTGTAATGCGAATGAAAGTGTTGTATTAAAATAGATACTTGTTTTGTATGGAATATTAAGCACTTGAGATTAATTTCGTTTTTTGTGATATCAGATAAGAAACATTATTACTGATAAGGATAACGTATGTAAACCGTGGTGTTTCATAATAAACAGAGATAAATGCGATCTAGACAAGGAAGGCACTAGCGTCCGACTTGTTGGGGGGAGAGGGTCCGAGAGAGAGTTTCTCGGCCTGCGGACTCGAAAGCGAGAGGGAAGTGGGGCTGCATAGGAAGCTGCCTCACGAATAAGATGATTTGGGTGAGACCATGAGGCTTTGAAAAAGTTCTCATAGAGTGACTTTGGAAATTGTTGAATTGTGGGGAGCTCTAAGTCTCGGTGGAGGTCAGCGTTAAGAACGTACCAGCGTTCGTAACCCGACGACAAAAACAGTTTTGAACTATTTGGAGTTCGTTTAAGATTTTAGGTTTGGCATGAGCAAAATGGGGGCCACGTATGTCATAACTGGTCGTATAACCTTATATAGGGTTCGCTTATTTCGGAGAGACATTTTACTGTGTCGGCCCAGCATGCTACTGAGCCTACCCAGGTAAAAGCGCGCGGTGTGAGTTACTTTCTTAACATGGGACACGAAAGTGAGCCTCGTGTCAAGAGTGACACCTAAGTATTTGGCGGTCGTATGCCAGGGGACAGGGCATCTTTTATGTTTGAATTAAACAGCGGAGCTCTTCGCCATTTTATGCCATTTTTGGAACTGAGCTCCTAAGTCACTAACTGACTGTTGGATCTTGTTCCGTATAAAAGGTGGTGGGATACTTTTACAATAGAGGGCAGTGCCGTCTGGAAAGAGGGAGAGCTGAACACCATTCGACGGGATGAGAGTGTCGTTGGTGTGCAGTATATATAAAAGAGGGGCAAGCACGGAGCTCTGAGGGACACCGGAGGCCTATTTTATAAAATTTAAAGATAAGGCCTTCATGCCAGACTCTATCCACATTTCCACCAAGAAAGAGGAGAATATGGAGAGGTTAGTTAAGGATTATTTTAGTTTGGAATCTTTGGGCGTATCTGCGCGTAAGCCCACGAACGACCCAAAAGAACGTGCGTTAAATATTTTGAATAAAACTGTACGTCGTATACCTGACAACAGGTATGAAGCTAGTTTGTTATGGCGTAAGGATGAACAACGCATGCCATCGAATAGAGCGCAGGCTGAAAGTCGCCTGATCAATATCGAAAAGAAACTCGATAAGAATATCGAGCTGAAGAAGGAATATGGAAAGCAAGTCGAAAATCTCATTGTTAACGGGCGCAGAGAAGGCGAACTATATATATTTTCATTTCCCCACGCACGTGGTATCTTCCTCATTTTGCGGTGACGTATCCGCAGAAGAAGAAAATAAGACTTGTTTTCGATGCAGCCGCAAGGACAGGCGGACGTGATACGTTGTTGACCTGACCTTACTGGTTGAAGTCATTATTCCGGTGTTCTGCTACGATTCAGAGAAGGAATCGTGGCAGTAATGGCAGATATTAAGTAGATGTTCCTGCAATTAAAAATTCGCAAAGAAAACAGGAACAGTCTCCGATTTCTGTGGCGGCACAATTGTGATGCGCCACCAGAAGAGTATAAAATGACGTCACTTTTATTTGGAGCGGCGTCATCTCCATGCACCGATATTTATGTGAAAAATAAAAATGCGCAATAGAAATAAGCAATAACACACATCTCTATCCAGAAGCAGCTTCTGAGACGGAAAGCAATTTTTATATGGATGACTACCTACAGGCATCTCCCAACGTGACGACGGCCGAAAAGATAGTAAACGATATGTATGAATTATAAATATGCTTCTTTCCAACTGAGGGGATGGGCTAGTAACCGACCGAGGTTTTATGTAAAATGGAAAATATATACATATAAGAGCGAACATGCTTCGCTAGGTGATAGGGAGCACGCAGAGCGCACTTTGGGTTTGATTTGGAATATCAAACGAGATACGTTAAGTTGTAATACACCTATGGAGGTGATAGAAGATTTACGACCGCCTACGAAGAGAGATATAACGAGCGCTGTGTCAGTCCTCGATTCTTTAGGACTCGCATCACCCATAACGGTATAAGGAAAGTCGCTGATTTAGCAAGCATGGAGATTAAGCATCTCTTGGGATGATCAAGTTCCACACGAATTGGACGTGTTATTGTGCACATGGTTATCGTAATTAGTAAAGAAATTAGGTCATCTAGAAGTACCTAGACCCGTTGCTGAAGGCGTCAGCAGGGGGAGTTGCACACTTTCACGAACGCTAGTGTAAAAGAATCACACTAATCGCTGCTAAGGCAAGAGCAGCACCGTTGAAGCAGATTTCCATTCCAAGGCTTGAATTACAAGCAGCTCTTATGGGCAGCCGATTAGCTGCATCAGTTAAAGAAAAGAGCAAATATGAGATATCTGAACGAGTATTTTTGACAGACTCACGTACAGTGTTGACGTGAATTAAGTCAGATCCTCGTGCTTTCAAACCATTCTCTGCTCATCGACTGGCTGAGATCGAAGATCACAGTAGGCCATGTGAATGACGATGGGTACCAATGTCAGAAAATGTGGCAGACGACGCCAATAGAAGTTTTCCTTCCACCTACGATGAGAGTCATCGCTGGTTTCAAGGACCTGAATTCCTCAGGCTAAGTCCTGATTTATAGTCCATGCAAGTGAACCTAACAGAATGCTTAGAAACGGGTGAAAAAAAGTCACTAAAAAGCGTGAATACGCTAACAAAGGGAGAGCTGTTAAGACTACCTGACTACGGACGATTTAACAGCTTTAGAAGACTCCTTGGGGTACGCACTTTACAAGCGGTAGAAAAATTCAAAAGATTAGGAATGTCGGTTAAAGGACCCGACAATCCGCCGGAAAAGTCGTTTATGTGTTCCGACGAAATTTTAGCAATGTCGGTTAAAGGACCTGATAATGCATTGGAAATAGCGCTTTTAAATAAAATAAAAATAAAAATGTTTTATTTTCAGGCATCGTAGGCCCATAACGTGTTAGTAATAGAAAATAAAACTTAAGAACTAATGTTAGTAAATACGAGTAAAACAAGACAGAAATATATGAAAAATTTGGGGGTTTTATCAAGCTTCATTTAATAAATGTAGCTTAACAAACCTATCCAGTGTCGGGCCATCTAGCCGTTCTGCAAAGACCCTCAAGACAATATTCAAGCTTCTCCTCACTCTGTGCATTAATGATCCCACTTTTTTACGCATGATCGCAAAGTAATCGTCAGTATGCGCATCGGCGAAAATGCCTGATACATTACCATAAGGTGAAAGCCCCAACAACAACCTGAAGGCATTGTTATATTGTATACGCAGGGTATTTCCTGCCCTTTGGGTATGATTGTCCCAAAGGCAGCTGGTGTAAAATAATTGGCAGAATGCCTTGAACGGTGTAATTTTAACTGGAACAGAGCAAGCAGCAAAACTTCGAGCCACCATGTTACTTCTCACAGCTTCTGTCAAAGTCTTCTGTCACAATATAACCCAGATATTTGGATTGGGTTACTCTCTGTAAAAGTGAACCGTTAAGCTTTACTGGAGGGACATATGTTGGACTTTCATTTCTATCTCTGAAAACCAACAGTTCACTTTTATCAGCATTATATTTCAATCCATGTTGGTCAGCATAATCCTCACAAATGGCAAGCAACTTTCGCATTTCACATAGTAACGGGCTCAGCAGCACCATATCGTCTGCGTAACTCAAGTTGTTTAGACTTACTCCGTCTAAATGGCAACCAACATGTGTGCTGCTAAGCTCGTCAATCAGCTTATTAATATAGATATTAAAAAGCCTCGGAGAGGTAAGATCTCCCTGCCTCACATCGCACTCATGTTTATAAGGGTCAGACAATGCATTGGACCACCTTACAAAGTTTCTTTGCTTGTCATACCACATAGATAACGTATACACTAATGAAGCAGGAACTCCCGCCTCCCGAAGCCTTCCCCATAGAATATTGTATAGTTGGCACCGGTTTTAACGCGTCTTTTCCGGTACTCCTACTCCCTAGGCGTAGTCCCGAAATCATGGAAGACAGCGTTTGTCCACCCGATTCCTAAAAAAGGCGACCGCTCAGACCCGTCCAACTACAGGCCTATCGCCATAACCCCCTTGTTCTCCAAAATAATGGAATCCGTTATAAACTGCCACCTCATGCGGTACCTTGAGGATCACCAGCTGATTAGTGACCACCAGTACGGTTTTCGTCGGGGTCGATTAGCTGGTGATCTTCTGGTCTACTTAACTCATAAATGGGCGGAGGCAGTAGAGCCCAAGGGGGAGGCATTGGCCGTTAGTTTGGACATTGCGAAGGCCTTCGATCGGGTTTGGTACAAAGCGCTTCTTTCGAAGCTCCCTTTCTATGGGCTTCCCGAGAAATTATGCAATTGGATCACCAGCTTTCTTGCAGATCGGAGCATCAAGGTTGTTGTAGACGGTGCATGCTCCGACTACAAGCCTATTAACGCTGGTGTTCCACAAGGCTGCGTGCTATCACCAACGCTGTTTCTTCTGCACATCAATGATATGTTGCAAGCCGGTAGCATTCATTGCTATGCGGATGACAGCACTGGTGATGCTCTATACACCGGCCGTGCCAATATTTCTCGGGAAAACGTCACCGAGTACCGGAACAAACTTGTGTCTGAAGTCGAGTCTTAGCTGGACAAAGTCTCGGATTGGGGGCGACTAAATCTAGTCCAGTTTAATCCTCAGAAGACACAAGTTTGCGCGTTTACCGCTAAAAAGAACCCCTTTGTCGTATCTCCTCAGTTTCAAGGTACTCCCCTTGTTGCCTCAGACAGTATCGGAATCCTTGGCGTCGAAATATCGAGTAACGTGCAGTTTCGTGGTCACTTGGAAGAGAAAGCCAAATTGGCCTCTAAAAAGCTTGGTGCTCAGTAGAGCGGGACAGTATTTCATGCCGGCTCAACGCCTGCAACTTTACAAGGCGCAGGTTCGGCCTCACATGGAATACTGTTCCCATCTCTGGGCTGGGGCTCCCCAGTGCCAGCTCCATCCACTTGACCGCATCCAGCGCAGAGCGGCTCGAATCGTCGACGACCGAGTCCTTTCCGATCGGCTCGGTTCATTGGCACTGCGAAGAGATGTTGCATCTCTTAGCATTTTCTTTCGCATTTACCACGGGGAGTGCTCTGAGGAATTGTTCGGATTAATCCCAGCCGCCAAATTTCACGAACGCACATCGCGGCAGAACTCCCGATACCATCCACACCATCTGGATGATTGGCAGTCCACCACTGTGCGATTTAGAAGATGTTTTCTTCCTCGCACAACTTCCTTGTGGAATAGTTTACCACCAGCGATTTTTCCGGACCAATACGACTTAGGGACCTTCAAGAAAAGAGCCTACTCCTTTTTAAAAGGCCGCCAACGCATCTGCAATTCCCCTGGTGTTGCGGTTGTTCATGGGCGGCGGTAGTCACTTACCATCAGGTGAGCCGCATTCTCGTTTGCCCCTCCTATAAAAAAAAACAGATCAAAGGCTTCTTAAAGGTCCAGGAAACAAGCATATACGGGTGTTTTTCAGTCAGTGTAATATTTGACAGTGTGCTTCAATGCAAATATAGCAGTCTCAGTGGAAAGTCCCGGGCGAAAACCAAACTGTGAGTCGTGAATCTTTATGTATTCACTGAGGCGAGAGTCGAGCACACTGTCAAATACTTTGGCTATCACGGTCACCAGTGAAATCGGTCTGTAATTAAACTTGTCTGCTATGTCTCCCGTCAGCATCACATAATATAAATACAATTTTGTTATACATATTATCCAACAGAACTTTGTTCTGGATTATTACAGAATTTATCTGCACATAGTTCAAAAACATTAGGAAAATCAAAATTTTTTAACTTATTATTACACAGAGAGTAATATTTATTTATTTCTTCTGTATTTCTTTCTCCCTAATGAATACTATTATAAGTATATTGTACAGCACATTTTTTTTCTCTAATAACAATTAAATTGCATTTTAGTTTTAATGGAAAATGATCTGACCAAAAAGTATCACGGATAATCTCAATGTTTGCAATTGTTTTTGCAGCCGACTGTGCAACAAGACAGTGGTCTAACCAACGCTTATACCCGTGTAAGTCACTTATAAATGTATACGTTGGCGATGACAAGCCCAAATAATCAATATCCGCACATAATAAATCTTCTTCGGTACAAAAACTAAGAAGTTCATTACAAAATAACTCACCCGGGTGGGCATTGAAGTCTCCTAAGATAAACGCTGATTCTATATTATTATTTTGTATTATAGAATACATTTCACTGAGACATTCTGTAAAATGTGGTAGGTTTCCACCGTAGTCAGTTGGCATGTATATGTTTATAACCATAAAACTTCGGTTATTCACCTCAATTTTAAAAGCACAAATCCGGTTGTTGTCACTTTGCACCACACGCACGTAACTAAATGCACTTTTACGCCACAGTATGGTAAGACCTCCGTATGGTCTGCCTTTACAAGAACCAGCTGAAGTTAATTAATAACTGAATTCTTGATCTATATTTTCTAGAAAGGAGAGATCGTGTGGATATAATCACGTCTCTTGTAGTAAAATAATATCACCCATCCTGCACAGTGAACGTATATATCTCACAGATCTCTTCACATTTTTACAATTAAATGATACTATGTTAAATTTCGATGCACTATCCATTTTTTTAGTGCATGTTATGCCACCACTCTGAGACAAGTTATTATTGTCTCTTATTCTGTTCCTAAAATGAATAAAACGTCGAAATTTGATCCCATCTGGCCATATTTGATCATCTAGAAATATGTCTAGTTTATTTTTATTTACATATATATATATAGTTTAAAGGCATTGTATGGCCGTTCTTGTTTCATTGAAATTTTCTCAAGTGAAACTGTTTTGGAGGTTTTGTTTTTAATGTATTCGCAAATATCCTTTTCCGCTGTCTCCTTGTTTACATTGGATATAAACAAGGGAATTTTTATATCCGCCGCTTTGAACTTCTCAGAGAGGTCCGTGACTGCTTTCCCCGTTTTTCCCGCAAACCGGTTTCTATACCTTCTTTTTTGAACTGTTATCCATTCATCATTTGATTTGTTCTGTTTTCTCCACTCACCGTTACATACAATTTGCGCTATAGTAGGCTGTTTAGTTTCAGTCTTCGGTATATGGCAAGCAGGTGACTCAGACAATGCCGTGCACATTTCGTTATCCAATAACATCGAATTAATCAGTGCGGCCGCACTAGACTTCTCGGCAACTTTGGTGCGAACGAGTAAGCGATATTCGGATGGTACACTGTGTTGCGAATTCGAGTGCCTCGGCAATGAGTCATTACCTGCCGGTGATAAACCGACCGGGCCACTATCAAGCATGTACCCACCTCTTTGTTTCATATTGATATTACTGGTTAAAAATGATGCCACTGGCCTGTTTGATTCCAATTCCTTCTTCATCTCATCCAATAGCTTCACTGAAGCGTAATTGTTTTTTATATCACTAATTTCGTTACGCACATCGACATGATCAAATGTAATGGGCGGTAACTTTTGTAGGTCACGCGCCACAAAGACCGGCATAAGATTGGGTTCAGTCACTTTAAAAACACATATCATATCTTCTAAATTTCTTTGATTTTTGCCTTCTTTTCGCCTGGATACTTTCTTCTGATTACTTTTTATCGAACTAAACAGCAAGTCCTTGGCATATTCGACTTCCTCCTCAGAAAACGCAGATGCACAAATACTAATTAAGCTTTCATGATCTATCATTGTGATCTTATTTTGAATAAATGATAATAGTTCACTTATAACTATACTCCAGTTAAAACATTTTAGTGTATTCACAGTTTTTACAGACATTGTCACGGAGTTACCAATTTTTGTCGCTTAGTTATTTTAAAATTTGATGACTTTTTGTAGTTTTCGGCGACTGAGCTAATTTATCAATTTGGAAGTTCGTTCAAGACGAGTGTTTCTATTCGGAAATAAAATGCTTGAAAACGGGTGGAAGCGTTGAAAGAAGTTCACGCTTAAGCAAATTATCTTTAGAACTAGGAGAAGATAAGCCCCTCCGTTTGAACGGACATTTACCTTTCAAGTCTAATTTGACAGAATAAAGTAGAAAACCTGTCGTTTTAGACGGTAAACATGAAATAGTTAAAATGATTATTAGAGAAGCTCATCATCATTTCGGACATGCCAATCACCAAATGGTGATGAATGAGGTGAATCAAATATTTTATGTCTTGAACTTACGTAGTTCGTAGTATGTGATACCACTAAAGTGTTTAAATTAAGGAAAAAAATAAGGTGAGGTGTAGATACAAAAAATATAATAACGCAATAGATTCACTCAGCCCAAAGTTACTTAATAAGAGATGTGATAAATTAGCTAAGACCTGCTACAACGCTTATATAAAATGTGTAGAAGATAACATTGTCACTATTTAAAAATGTTTTTTGGTCTTACATCAAAAATAAACGGCATGGCAATAGTAAGTAACCGAGTGCAATGTCTAATGGTAGTGTAATGATAACAGATGGGACTGATATATGCAATCATTTTGCCTCACATTTCTCCTCAGTATACACCGTAGACAATCCTAATGGTCTTAATAAATGTGACTCAAATAACCAATATTTTACATATTTAGATAACAATAATTATCATTTTGGCCCTTTGGTTTTGGATGGAAAAACCACACACTTTGGTTTTAAAAAAATTAAAGGGCTTAGACCGAAAAAAAGACCTGGTTCAGACTCTATTTCACCTTACTACATCGCTGAATGTGCCATAGAACTGTCTACTCCTCTTTGTTTCATATATAACAAATCCTTACAAACAGGACGCTTTCCAGATATGTGGAAGCTCGCAAAAGTTGTCCTTATACATAAAGCGGATGACGATACTTTAGTTAGTAATTATACTCGTAGACCGATCTCAATATTATTAACTTTTTTCCAAATATTTGAATCATTAGTATGCCCCTATATTCAAATTATGCAAGACAGTTTATTACAGATGATCAACATGAATTTGTCAAATTTCGTTCGACTTGCTCTTACTTAGTTACGTTTGTTGAAACATTGGTGAAAACTGTAGACATGCAATAGCAAATAAATGTAATATATACTGATTTCAGTAAGGCTTTCGACCGAGTTCACGTGTTATGCTTTTAAGAAAGTTAGAAGCTTATGGTTTTTCTGGTCCTATTCTCGCGTGTTTAAGGTCTTATCTCGAAGGTCGAAATTATTTTGTTGTTTTTAATGGATTCAGTTCCGACATATTTCCCAACACACCAGGAGTACCCCAGGGATCACATTTGGGGCCAGTTTTATTTAATATTTTTATTAACGATATCCCTAATTGTTTCTTACATTCCAATTGCTTTATGTATGCTGATGACTTAAAATTTTGTAAAATCTTAATAAATCGTCAGATATGTTACTTCTTCAGGAATATTTAACTAGACTTTCTAAATAGTGCGATGTCAATGGGATGAATCTTAATCTAAAAAAATGTGTACATATTAAATTCACTCGCAAAAATAATATTTTCCCATCAGTTTATACCCTCAATGGTGTAGTTATCCTTAGAAGTGGAAACTGTTAAGAACCTAAGTGTAGTATTCGATAAAAAGCTCACATTTATACCACAACTAGAAAGTGTAGTTAAAAGATTATTTCAATCATTGGGTTTTGTTATAAGAAATAGTAAAGAATTCCGTAATGTTACCACAAAAAATCTTTTATACTTCTCAATTGTTAGAAGTACATATATTAGACACAGTCTGGCGTCCACATTATTCTACCCATAATCTTCGCCTAGAGCGCATACAAAAAAATTTTTTTTGTATGCGCTCTTAACACTAAAATTTCTTTTACTTTTCAACACGAAAAGCATATAAAATGGCATCATATTATGTAGATAGATTAAAAACATTTCAAATGGTTTCACTGTCAAAACGCCGGGATATTCTGGATGTGCAACTTTTATATAAAATATACAGAAATAACTTAGATTGCCCTTTATTACTACGTAAATTTAATTTTCGTATCCCAACTATATATCCTCGCAAATTTATTACTCCTCTTTCACCACCTCTTCGTAGAACTGTACTAGGTTTTAATTCCCCAATACCCAGACTTCGCAGACCTTTAAATACCTATAATAATGTAGTAGATATACACCATGACTCTTTTAACGTTTTTCGGCACAAAATTTATCATAATATTAATGTTTCTTTGTAGTAAATTTATTTATTGTATAAATTTAATAATTTTGTTTTATTTTTTATTTTAAGTTTGTGTCGTATATTTTTTAGCCATTTGGTAACAGCTAATAGGAAATGCTGTGAACACTAAGCACGTGGTGTTTACCTGTTATTGAATGTGCACTTAGTTTATATTACTGTATTAGAATTAAGCATTTATTTTCTAGTGTAACATTTGTTGGTGAACCAAATAAATAAATAACACTGTCAGTGGAGCAGGACATACAGGTCAAAGTCACAGATCGTGCCACAAGGAAACCTACCTCTGGAGAAAAGCTCATCATGAGCCACCCATCACGTGTTCAGCCGTAGATTATTTAGGATCTACGAGTGGTCTATAGGAAGACGACGCGAAAAACGTCGGGGAGTTTTTTTCACGTTTCACCAGAGCAGTACATCTGGAGTTGGCAGCATCATTGACAACAGCGTCAATGATAATGACGTTAAGGCGGTTTATCGCCAGAAGAGGAAAACCAGCCGTTATATAGCTGAGGGCAGATGGCGCTGGCACATAAGTAACATCGTCTCGTTTAAATACTTAATTTAAAAAAGTTCCAGTGAGTTATTTTGTAGTGTTATCTATGTGTGAGAACGAAAGATTTTATGATTTTCAAATCCGTTGTATTTGAATGTGTTGTGACAAAATACTAGTTTTGCCTTTAATATAATAGTTCAAAAGACGCTTGACATAGTGAAATTAGGCTAAACTATACCATTAGTTATCTTCAGTACTTTAAATAGTTTATAGTATATAGTAATTTTAATACTTAATCTTGTGACGGTTATATACCTACTCAGTATAATTTAAAATTTATTCACATCTCATAGGGAATTAAAGATCTGCGTAATGGCGCCTTCTAGAAGTAAATCATAGAATCAAAATAATCAATGTTTTTTCACCCGCTCAATTCAATTACCTTACTACTCGAGTTTACAACTGTAAAGAGAAAGACGGCGCCTCCAACTATGAATAAAGTCCTTTGCATAGGATGTTCACAAGAAATTGTTAGTAGACAGTTTTTAGAATGTTACGTTTGCACCAAGCATTATGACCTTCTGTGCGCAAATTTATGTGAAAAACGATTATTTAATACCATGACTAGAGAGCATAAAAGAAAATGGAAATGTCCGAAGAGTGACAGCACAAACACGCCTATTAAGCAGGATTTAATGGATTGCAGCTGTACGAATGTCCCTTTACGTGGTCGCGCTAATAAGCCGAGTCCATCGGTTCCAACTGCACATACCCCAACGATATCGGATATAGAGTTTACTGAATTGGTGACTGAACTAAGATTACTACGGCAAGAGCTAAAAGAGATGCGCAATTATATGCAGGAATTAAAGGCCACCATCACAAATCTTGTTGCGGGTATTAATGGATGCAACCAACGACTCGACAGCCTCGAGGCTCGAGTGGAGGCCGTGGAATGTCATCAGTACGGTAGAAAATTAGATGACACCTCTCATTTAGAAAACTTTATTGCTGATTTGAAGGCGGAACTCAACGATCGGGACCAAGAGTTGCTGTGTAATGATATTGAGATCTCGGGAATACCAGAGGAAAAAAACGAACGATCCTTTCACCTGGTACTGGAAGTAGCTACTAAGTTGGGAGTCACTCTAAAGGAGCGAGACCTCGTGAATGCGGAGCGTGCGGGGCCCATTCGGCGTGCAGTGGACCAAAACGGTAGTGTACGGCCCCGTCCCTTGGTGGTGCGCCTGGCGCGCCGCGCGCACCGGGACAGTCTATTGCCGACGGCACGCGTTCGTCGCGGCACCACTACCGAGGGCCTAGGACTCGATTCTGCCGTTTCTTTATTTCATATCAATGAAAGATTGACCAAAGTTAACCGGCAACTGTTTTATAAGGCACGCGTAGAATATAAACACGCTCAATGGAAGTACACTTGGACTCGGGAAGGGAAAATTTTTGTGCGTGAAGATAACGGTGAATCACGACATCGCTTATGTAGAGAGCACGATTTGGTTAAAGTTTTTGGGCATTGAGTACGTTGGGTCATGTAACTAAAATTGGTCTAAATAATGACGCTTGTATTTTTTTAAGTCAATTTCATTTTAAAATAAAATACCTACTTTGGTTTCTTTTTCTTATGCATAGCTTAATTATTATTTATGGCTGCTGTTAACTGTATACTTGTCTTTAATAAGTAACTAGGTATTTGTATTTCTATGAATGTGTTAATCTTTGTGTTAAACATTATTTTCATTTTTATTATAAGTTTTGTAACCCCCGCTTTTTTGAAAGATTAATTCCATGTTTTATATTCATTGTTGTAATGTTTTATTTTTCTTCTAGTGAGTTTTTAATTTTACCCTCAAAATATCTATTTATTTTTATTTTATCTTATTTTAAGATTATTTGTTTGTATATTAGTATGTCCTTAGGCTTAAAATAGTATACTCATTTGTTAATGTTTTTGTATATTAAGTTATTTAACTCTCTCATTATACATAAAGCGTTGAACCAAAAAACATTACAAATATACTTGCATTATTTAGATTTGACATTTTACACATTCTACACATCTATATCGAAACATGTAGTATACTACACATTTACATTACGTATTAGGGATTTATACTTTATTATGTTGGTGCCATTTAACACTTTTGTATAAGTTCATCCTATGCTGTAAGTACGTTCAAATTGTCTATGCGTTTGTTTTTCAATATGTAGTAAAGAGAAGACTGTTAATAGGTTTCTTAAATGATGGCTCCCTAGGCACTCGCCATAATGAGTTTCTCGTAGCAATGTCAAGGTATCAGGTAGATGTAATGGCTATTTACGAAACTTGGATAAGAGAGGAGAAGGAGGGCCGTGCACCCTCACCGCCGGGATATCGGTTTCTTCACGTACCGCGACCCACTGCATTTCGTGCACGTGGTGGTGGAGTCGGATTTTACGTTATTCATGGAGTCAATGTTCGTAAAATTGTGCACCCTCCTAGCAACTTTGTGGAACAAATGTGCCTAGGAATAAGCATTAACGGCATCAAAGTAGCGATTGGTACGGCCTATCTTTTCATTGATGCCCTTACGGAATCCGTTTTTTTCTTTGGTAAATTGGAATATATTATCTTGATCGATGATTTTAACATAAATCTTCTGAAAATACAGGAAACTAACGTTAAAAAGCTGCAAAGATTCTTTGATTACATGAATCTCACTTAGTTTGTTCTAACATGACTCTTTATAACGTAACCGTCGATTATATTCCTGATTTTTGCAGTCATGCATTTTTAACTTGTGAACTGAATATTAATAAAATCAAACAAGCGCCTAAGACAATTATCTATAGACGGTTAAAGGATATAAATATAGAAAAATTGTCTTAGATATCAACTGTAAAGAATAGGAAAATGTTGTAAATGGCGATGTTGATAAAATGGTGGAAAGATTTCAACAATATTTTGCTCGAACTATAGAATATGCATGCTCCTCTTAGATCGTTTTATATAAAAAAAATATTCTTATCCGTGGATAACCTATACTGTAAAAGAAATGATTGAATTGCGCGATGAATCACGTGCTAAAAGTAGATTTACGAAACTTGATATTCATAAACAATATTACAAAGAATTAAAAAACATTGTAAGGACGGCAATTCATAGTGAAAAATCTGCATATTTTAATAATTATATTAATACGATACAAAACCCCCGTTATTTGTGGAAAAATATCAAATAAAACGTTGCTAATGTTAAAAAAAAAGACATTGAACTGTCAACTCAATTATGTAATCGAAATAATATAAATCATTATTTTCTTGAGCTTTCCGGCAATGATGAAGTCAGTATATCACATTTATCTAGCTATGAATTTGATAGATTTGGGCCTAACACTTTTAAGCTTAACACTGTTAATGAAACAGCTGTTCTCAATATAATAAAATCTTTAAAAAAAATGCACAAGGTCATGATGGCATTACCCTGAACATGATATTGTTAACTCTACCCCGAAATTTAACAGTTATTACTAGAATAATTAACAAATCTATTGAAAAAGGTGTATTCCCAAAGCAATGTTAAGTAGCTTTAGTAAAACCGACTCCAAAAAGCCCATATCAAAATGACTACAAGTATCTTCATCCTATAAGTGTCCTGCCCTTTATGTTAAAAATTCTGGAAAGAGTAGTCTGTACACAGATGACGGAGTACCTTGAGGCTAATAATATTTTGCCTAAAAAGCAATCTGGATTCAGAAAGTCTCGTAGCACTGCAACCGTTCTGATGGATGTAGTGGATGATATTCTGACTGCACAAGATGTTGGAGAGGGTACTCTGTTAGTTTTGCTTGACTTTTCCCGAGCTTTTGATGTCATTAACACCACCTACTCTTATCAAAACTGGCTTATTATGGATTTGATAATTTAACAATAAAATGGTTTGCAAGTTACCTCACTAATCGTACTCAATTTGTTAAAATAAATAAAGACAATGGGTCAGAATGTATATCTACTACGTTACCAGTTCCAAGAGGTGTAACTCAAGGCTCCATTTTGGGGCCTATACTTTTTATAATAATAATAATAATATTTTTATTTATTTCTCCCACTTTTTACACAGTTACATTTCTTACATAAATAGTTTAAGAGATTTAGGTTGTTGTGGGAGGCAGGAGCACAAACTAGGTTACCCTGTGCTATGGGTTTCCTGGCTCCGCCTCTTGGCTTTATTACAATTTGATGAATATATATCTAGACATGAAGTGAGCGTTGCCTGTGAAGATTGAATATAAAATTTCTAAAGTGTAAATAACAATAATACGCATACTGAATATATATAGCATGCAATATGTTTTAAATTAAAGTATATAATCAAAATGATATTAAAAACATATACGTATACATATATAAATATACGTGTGTGTGTGTGTGTGTGTGTGTGTGTGTGTGTGTTTCTATCTCACTATTCCGCTATTTCAGTAAATTCTCTGTTTCTCCGTAATCTAATTTCATAAGCCAATCTGTTAACATTTTTTTTAAATTTATATTTTGTTAGTTGAAAAATTGAGTGTTGTTTATTAATTTTATTATATAACCTGCCTATACTGTACTCATAAAACTTTTGGGCGAAAGTGATTTTGCTTGTATCGTTTCGCATACCTTATAATCTCTTCTCCTGTTTTGTATTGAATTAGTTGTGAACTCAGTGCAAGTGTGTTTTTTTTTAATTGTAGACAATTTATATAATTTCCGTACTGTAAGCACTTTAGCTTCCCTGAATAAACTGGTAATTGAGAAAAATTTTGGCTAATAAAGTGCAACTTTTAGAATCATTCGTTGAGCTCTTTCCAATTCAAGCATGTGTGTTTTATTGGAATATCCACAAATAGTAATACCGTAGGTTAATATAGATTGGCACAAAGATATTTAAACAGTTTGTAACAAAGTCCAATCTGTGACATGTCTTAAGTTTTTAAAAATATAAGTTAGTTTTCTGACATTTTGGGTTAAATTTCTTATGTGTGCTTTGAATTTAAGATTCTTATCTATTGTTATACCTAAGTGTTTAATTTCTTGTGTATTTATTATATTAAAGCAGTTGCAGTTTGTACAAGGAAATTGATAACATGAATGAGCTATAATTTTATAATTGTTAATATATTTTGGTAATTTGCGAATCGAAAACGTAATATATTTGGTTTTATCGACATTAAGTGAAAGTGAATTTATGGCTAGCCACTGACAGACGGTATTGAAATCTTCTTGTGCAATATTAAAAACTTCTTCCCATGAATCCCCATAAAAATTTAGTGTAGTAATCATCGGCATACCATATTATTTTACAATTTTTTATATTTAAGTTACAAAGTTCATCAATGTAGCATAAAAACAGCGTTAGGCCAAGTATACTGCCTTGTGGGATGCCGTAACCAATTGGTTGTTAATCGCTTACTATGTTACCTATCCTAACACGCTGTGTTCGATTATGTAAATAATCCATAAGAAGAAGCATTATTGTTAATCAAAACGACTACACCATCGTTTTGATTGCAGTTAGAAGTTGTACTAAAGGTAGAATATCCTGGCATATAAGGTAGGTTAGTAACATGTGAGAGCTAACATTCAGAGAGAATTATAATGTCAGAAGTTAATTCTATTCTTCCCAATAAAGCATTAAAATTATTATAATTTTTGTTTATACTCCTAATGTTTTGTTGTGAAATTTTTAGGTATAAATTAGGCTTTAGTATAACATTTTTGCAATGTTCCGGTTCGCATACTTCAAGTTTCGTTATTTCATAGTCATCTATAGTATTAATAATATTTAAGTCCTCGAACGATCAAAATAAATAAAATCAGGCTACTGGTAAAGAGTTTCACAAACAAGTTTTTTAATATTTTACAAAATATAATTTTTAGTTTTATGCATGAAGAGTTTTCATGGACTTTTCTATGTGTAAATAAATACGTCTTTATTATTTTTATAATTAATGTAATGCGATGAAGTCTTAGAAAGTTGATTATAGTTAAAGATGTGATTACAGTACCTAAGAAAGATATGTTTTGAGATTGTATACTTGCGGGTACATAAAAAATACATTTTGTTAGCGTTTTAGTAAGATTTAAGGTGTATAACAACATTTTTAGTTGATTGAATGAATTATAGTGTAAGGCAGGTAAAGTAAATAAATAAATTATATACAAAAATATAAGTATGTATGAGATACCTATGATACAAATTTTTATGATGTATTTAAATTATTGAGTTCTTGCTCGTTTTTTATACGAAATAGTGCTTCGACTTCTTTCTTCCGTAAATATATGGTACCTGGCGTGGTCCAACAGAACTTGTACTCGTTTTTTGCAGCAAAATCTCTTGCAAGAAAATGCAGGCGTTTCATTTTAGGTGTTAAGAAGTCCGTAATAAATATTGGTGTACGTGGGCCCTCGAAGTTTAGGTGCTCTGTGCTGAGCCCTTTTCCATTGTTTTCCGTTTTAAACATTTTTAATGAATTTAAAAATTTGTTTTTGTCATAACCGATGAAAAGTCTACTAGAATTGAATTTTTGGACTTACTTTTCGTATAGATTTTTTGAATATTACGTATGTTTGTTTGTTCCAATTTATTAAATTTGACAAAAAAATTTTGTCAAATTTAATATAATGAACTTCCGCAAAGTAACGCCTGATTCTATTAATTATTGTTCCAATTTAATTTTTAACACATTTCCAATCGATGTTACCAAGTTTTGCAGATCTTGGTCTGTTTCTCTTTTTATACTCGGTATATTTCTAATTTCTATGCATGACGCACGATTGTTTCTCTCTAATATTTCAATTTTATTTTCTAGATTTTCAATATAAATTTTGTCCACTTTTTTGTCATGAAGTAATTTATCATACTTATCTTTTAAACTGTCATATTGTTGAGACAAAAACTCAAGTGTTTTGGTCCTAAATTGTATTAATTGTTTCTAATAGTGTTGCGTAATTCTCGTCCTGAGTTGATGAAAAAATACTTTCAAATTTCTGCATAAGAAACTCCATATCATCGCCTTGCTTCCGCTTCTGAGGTCTCATAGTTATATTTTTGTCTCTCGATAAATCCGGGGATGACGAGGAGCAGTGTAACTGAATTTTAGACGGTGAACGTTCAATTGGCATAATAAAGAATAATATAAACTCCTTTCTGTTAAATTTATATACACAGCGTTTTCTAACACTTTGAGGCGACCTATTTACAAAAAAAGTGTAGGCCTATTTGTAGTGCAAGATGTGACTTTCCAACAGCAAAACGATTAATCCGATTAGTTTTTTTTTGTAGAATAGGGGGCAAACGAGCATGCGGCTCACCTGATGGTAAGTGACTACCGCCGCCCATGAACAACCGCAACACCAGGGGAATTGCAGATGCGTTGCCGGCCTTTTAGAAAGGTGTAAGCTCTTTTCTTGAAGGTTCCTAAGTCGTATCGGTTCGGAAAATTCGCTGGTGGTAATTGATTCCACAAAGAAGTTGTGCGAGGGAGAAAACTTCTTCTAAATCGCACAGTGGTGGACCGCCAATCATTCAGATGGTATGGATGGTAACGCGAGTTTTGTCGCGATGTACGATAGTGAAATTGAGCGGCTGGAATTAGTCCGAACAATTCCTCAGAGTACTCCCCGTGATAGATGCGATAAAATACGCAAAAAGATGCCACATCTCTACGCAGTGCCAGTGTATCGAGCCGATCAGAAAGAACTCGGTCGTCGACGATTCGAATCGCTCTGCGCTGGATGCGGTCAAGTGGAAGGAGCTGGCACTGGGGCGCCCCGGCCCAGAGATGAGAACAGTATTCCATGTAGGGCCGAACTTGCGCTTTGTAAAGTTGCAAGCTATGTGCCGGCATGAAATACTGTCTCGCTCTGCTGAGCACGCCAAGCTTTTTAGAGGCCAATTTGGCCTTCCCTTCCAAGTGACCACGAAATTGCACGCTGTTCGATATGTCGACGTCAAGGATTCCTATACTGGCTGAGGCAGCAAGGGGAGTGCCTTGAAACTGAGGAGATACGACAAAGGGGTTCTTTTTAGCGGTAAACGCGCAAACTTGTGTCTTCTGGGGATTGAACTGGACTAGATTTAGTCGGCCCCAATCCGAGACTTTGTTAAGCAAAGACTCGACTTCAGACACAAGTTTGTCCCGGTACTCGGCGACGTTTTCCCGAGAAATATTGGCACGGCCGGTATATAAGGCATTCCCAGTGCTGTCGTCTGCATAGCAATGAATGCTACCAGTTAGCAACATATCATTGATATGCAGGAGAAACAGCGTTGGTGATAGCACGCAGCCTTGTGGAATACCAGCGTTGATAGGCTTGAAATCAGAGCATGCACCGTCTACTACGACCTTGATGCTCCGATCAGCAAGGAAACTGGTGATCCATTTGCACAATTTCTCGGGAAGCCCATAGGAAGGAAGCTTCGAAAGAAGCGCCTTGTGCCAGACCCGATCGAAGGCCTTCGCTATGTCCAAACTAACGGCCAATGCCTCCCCCTTGGACTTTACTGCCTCCGCCCATCTATGAGTTAAGTAAACTAGAAGATCACCTGCTGATCGACCCCGACGAAAACCGTACTGACAGTCACTGATCAGCTGGTGATCCTCAAGGTAATTCATGAGCTGGCGATTTATAATGGACTCCATTATTTTGGAGAACAAGGAGGTGATGGCGATAGGCCTGTAGTTGGACGGGTCTGAGCGGTCGCCTTTTTTAGGTATCGGGTGGACCAAAGCTGTCTTCCATGAATTCGGGACTACGCCTTGGGAGTAGGAGTACCGGAAAAGACGCGTTAAAACCGGTGCCAAATCCGAAGCACACGTCTTCAGCACAATGGGAGGGACTCCATCGGGCCCACTCGACTTGCTGACGTCCAGGGAGAAGAGTGCTTTGCGAACCGAGCGCTGTGTAAATCGCACATCCGGCATGGAGCACTCACATCGCGGGATGGTCGGCGGTGTGTTCCCCCCGTCATCTAGAGTCGAGTTAGACGCAAAAAGAGAGCACAACAGATCGGCTTTCTCTTTTGCGGCATGGGCCAGTGAGTCGTTCTCTCTGTGCAGAGATGGAAGGAATGGCTGACAGAAGTTCCCTTGGACAGCCTTGGCGAGAGACCAGAATGCACGGGTTCCCGAAGGAAGGTGAACTAGCTTCTCGCCAATTCTGCCGATGTGCTCAGACTTTGCCTTGGCAATGACGCTTTTGAAGGACCTGGAGGCGGAATTAGTAGGTAATTTATAGCAAAAAAAACGAGATAGCAGCACTTTTAAAAGACCTTTTGTCAATAAGGGCGTTATTCCGCTTGAAACATTAATTTGGTTAGGTGGGCGTGGTTACGCAATTCTTGTTTCGTAAAATTTTGGTAAAAGTGCTATCTCACTCGCCAGTATATCTTCGCTCTGTTCAGATGCAGTACAACATTTTTGTACTACACTTGCTTTTCTAGTCTCCTGGTATCTGATAGATTACTTACAGTTTCACTATTTAATTTAGGCAAAATTAATATGTATATAAAAAAAATATTTATTCCGGAAGTTATTATTTAAAAATAAGTCTGAGGAAATAAAACTAGAAAAATGGCAAAAATCTATAGTTGAACGACTGTAGACACGTCCGCTCTGTGTGGAATCCAAGAGGAAAGGGGATATTATATATATATATATATATATATATATATATATATATATATATATATGTATATAGATTTATATTGTATAGCTTAGATATAGTGAACACCATATAAAACTGCAGTTATCATATATATGCTGGCAACCTTCAATTAAACATGTCTTTTAAACCCAGTGACACAAATATTGCAGTAACAAAAATCAATTCAGATTTGGACCACATAGCCGTGAACGTAACAGTGTGACCAAATAATCTGGTATTGAACCCCTTTAAATCTAAGTATATGTTACTGAGAACACATACCCAGACAAATACTATTCTAACTTTCAATCCGCAAATTAATATCAAGAGTAATCCTTTAGAAAGTGTATTGAAAGCTCGGAACTTAGGTCTCGTTATGGATGGAAGGTTGCGTTTTGAGGGTCATGTACAAGAAACCATGCGTAACTGTTTCTATAGACTCAAAGTCTTGTACCAGATAAGAGAATATTTGACAGCGGACATGCGTATTAGGTTGTTCGAAGCACTCATTCTGTCGAAGCTAACTTATGCGGATACAGTATTTGGTAAATGTTTGCTCGCTAGAACCAAAAGATTAATACAAGGAGTTCAAAATCCTGTGCCAGCCTGTGCACGTTTCTACTTCACAATCCCTAAGAGATCACACATAACCCCAATTTTAAATCGACACGACCTGATGAGTATGGCTACTAGACGTACCTTCTACCTTTCGTCATTGCTTTTTGGAGTAAAAAATACCGGGGAACCATCATACTTGTTTCAAAAGCTCATTTTCTCGCAACTTGCGGTTAGGACAGTATCACGACTTACATACCCTAAGCATCACACAGCTGCCTTCCGCGGCAGTTTCCGCTTTGCTGCCACTAAGTGCTGGAATGACATACCCCCACCGATCAGAAATAGTAAATCAGTTGCCACTTTCAAAACTTTATTAAAAAAGTTTCTGATTTTAGTACAAAAATCTAGCAAATAGGCATAAATGATATGGTTTACAAATTCGATGCTAGTACCGTACATGCACGCACAAACGCACGCACGTACTCACTCACTCACGTACGCATGCACACATCCACTCTCTCTCTCTCTCTCTCTCTCTCTCTCTCTCTCTCTCTCTCTCAATACACACACAATTTATTTTATTATTCTGTGTGTCTACCACCATTTGTTATTACTACACTATAAATATATCACTGGTACATGATATTTTATATTTTTGTTAATATTTTTTCTCTCAGCCAGGAGGGCTCCACTGAAAATTTGCGTTACGAATTGATGTATGTATATCTTCAATTCGTGACTTAAAGCTGAGTGGAGACCATTTTGGTGCATATTACGTTATTCCTTTTTATATTTTTGTTAAGTTAAAAAAATCTGTTTTATCTGATTAGTTTTGTTAGTTATAATTTATGTGCCAAATAAACTTCTTTCTTTCTTTCTTATTTCTTTCTTTCTAATAACGGAACGAATTCTAAAGTTGCGAATAAAGAATTAACGCAAGCATGTGAGGAGTGCTATAATAGCATGAAAGATGAGTCCTGTAGAAAATATATTAAGTGGAAATTCATACCACCTGGAGCACCACACATATGGGGTGCTTGGGAAAAATTGATAAGATCAATTAAGACTGCGTTAACCGCAACGATCAAAGATAGAAGTCCAAGAGAGGAAGTTCTGCATACTTTGCTCTTGGAAGCAGAGCACACCGTTAATTCCAGACCTTTAGTTACAATTAATATGGATAGTCCTGAAGAGGGTTTGAAACCCAATCATTTTCTTCTCGGACGCTCATGTGGAAATCGTCCACCTGGGTTAACAGTGGTAGAGTCACGCAACAGCTTTTGCTGTCGCACGGATGGGCCGGCTCGAACCAGGGTAGTACCACGACCTCACAGAAAACCAGCGTGAAGTAGAGGTTTACCTCTGCGTTTCGCTTGGTGAGTGCAGGTGGCCGGAGGCCCTTTTTACTGGAACTGAGGCATTCCATCTTAGTCCTCACGGGTGACAACGCATCTACATTTTGATTTGTAACAGAGGATAGATGTAGATGTCTATGGGCCGCAGCAACCACTTACCATCAGGTGGACTGTGTGCTCGTTTGTCACCCTTATCCTATAAAAAAAATTATGGAGCGACACCTGACAGGTCAATTCAGCTGGAAAGCCACTTAGAGGGTAGCCGACGATTTTGGACGAAATAGCTGAAGGAGTACATGCCTGTTCTGTAACCTCGAACGGGTGATAATGGAAAGTTCATAGAACCGAAATTGGGCGATATTGTCTTGATGTCTTGATTCGTTACAACGAAATACATGGCCAAGAGGCAAGATTCACAGGACATTACCAGGACAAGACTGTCACACTAGGTTGGTTGCCGTCATTACTAGCACAGGTATTTTGAGAAGACCTACGTCCAGATTAGTAGTCTTGGTACCCGCGACGCCTCCCATTTGATGGTGCTGACGCACAGGGGGAAGATTGTTGGCGACGCGCCTTAAACAGTTTATTTACTTAATTCCTGTGAAAAATAATAAACAAAGTTAACGGATTAAAAATTGCTATTTAATTATGACAGGCACTTCATGAGGAAATAATCTATATATATCGAGCGTTAATTTCATGAAAGTTTGTTTCTTAATTTAGTCATGTATTATATAGTAATCGTCCGTGTAATGCGAATGAAAGTGTTGTATTAAAATAGATACTTGTTTTGTATGGAATATTTAGCACTTGAGATAAATTTTGCTTTTTGTGATATAAGATAAGAAATATTATGACTGATAAGGATTACGTATGTAAACCGTGTTGTTTCATAATAACAGAGATATTTGCGATCTAGAAAAGGAAGGCACTAGCCTCCTACCGATGTAATAGGAGTCGTGTAGAAATTGGTAGATTACTATGAGATTTACATCGTGTAGTGGCGGGTAAGGATACTCACTACCCCAAATCTTCCCGTGGGTGTCGTAAAAGGCGACAGAGGGAAACTGATGCAGAGGATGGGCAGCAGCATCTTTCTGATAACAGCAAAAAAACAATAAAAAACTGCGGTTTACAACCCACTCGCCAATCGTGGCAACTACGGAAACATACCCCCCATGAAAGTAACGAAGAGACGGCTCCTAGTCCCCGGCGGTCCCGCTATTTTTGGGGAGAGTGCTCGGCAACGTCGACCACGTTGCGTACACTGTTCCATAGTTGTATTTAATTCGTTTTACTCGATTAAAGTCAATTATTAAGTGATAAATATACACTAAACTATCAATACAAGTGTTTTCAATAGATTGTGACATAAGTGTCTTCTATAACTCTTAAAAATCAGCAAATTAAATCAACTAATTTCTTACAACGAACAAAGTAAGTGTTAATTGCTACTGCTTTATGAATCATCTCAGCACGTCTTGTGACATCACTCCTACCTACAACGACGGAGTATTGCTTCGGCCTACAACCAATAGCAAGCGTTCCCGCACAAAACATCGGACGCATTGACCATTGAGATATAGCTGTATCGCTTGCTTAAACACAACCGTAATATTTTTAAATAGGCCCAGCGCGGTCACCCACTGTCGCCGAAGTGAACTAAATATTTTCTTGTGCGACTTTGTTGATATTGCTTACCTCACGCTTGCGCTTTTTTTATTATAATTAGAAGTATTATAATGGCGAGTGTAAACTGCGGCGCTTGTTCAGCTAATATGGATACTACATCTTTGTTTATGAAATGTTATAGATGCGAAACAGGTTATCATATATTGTGTGTTAATGTATCGGCACAGGAGTACAACTCTTATTCTGACGAATATTTAGCGAGCTGGCTTTGCCCTAACTGTCTATGTAAGGAGCCAAAACTTGGCAATTCAAACACTCCAATTTGTGCATCCCCAACGGGTTTTTCTAATAACATCACAGCTCGCCCAACAAAACGGAAGGCCACCTTATCACCAAATGTTGAGATTAACCAGGCTCCCTCAGTAACTTCTATTAATAATAACCTTGTTTCGCTTACCTCGGAAATAAGATTATTGCGAGAGGAGTCCAACAGTATTAAGGGAATTATGGAAAATCTATCGGCCTGCCTTCTCAAGTGTACTACAAAACTGGAATCACTTGAAACTCGCATGGTAAGTGCTGAAAAAACTATTCAAGAGGTTAAAACATATGGATTAAAAGTGGCCGAGCTTACTGCGACTATATCCTCTCTCCAGGATCAGATCAATTCTCAGGCTCAATCAGCTATTCGAAATGAGTTAGAGATTATAGGACTCAATGAAAATCAAAATGAAAGTCTTGAGCATGTAATACTAGTTATCACCAGCAAAATTGGGAACTCTGTGCAAACAAATTACAGTCTTACTCTAACTTCACATCACTAGGCTGTAACATAAGAAGTATACATCACAATTTTACTGACTTCCTAGTGGTTCTCTCGAGAATTAATGTACAATTTGACTCTATTATTTTGTCTGAGTGTTTTTTGAATGAAGGGACAGTCATACCACAAATTCCAGACTACAAATCGTTTCGTACTAATAAATTTATAAATAAAAATGGCGGTGTCGTTGCGTACATAAAATATGCATATAATGTTTTAGTATCGGAACCTACATTAGATGATGCAAATTGTCTGCAAATAACAATAGAAAATATACTTACACTTTTTGGGATTTATCGATCTCCTTCGTTCAATAATCCGGACCGTTTCATACAATCACTTGATTCTACGATTAATTCAAACACTAAATTTCCTATTATTATAGCCGGTGACATTAATATAAACCTGCTACCTGACGAATTAAACTCTCATCTATCTGATTATCTGTGTTTAATGGCTAGCTATGGACTTGTGCCAGCTACAACCATACCCACGAGAAACAACGCTTGTTTGGATCACATCTTTACTAATTCTACAAAACCATCAATTGGTATAGTCTGTGATTCTACATTAACTGATCACAAATTAACAATGATAGGTTTAGGGTTTCCTAACAGAAAACCGATTCAGATTAGCAGAGTGAGATCTATAATTGATTTTGCTGGGGTTCTTACGGATTTGAAAAACAAAGACTGGTCATTAATTACTGGTGCAAGCGATGTTAACGAAGCGGTGCTTAACATTCATAATCTGATTGAAACGTCAATACGCGTACAAACTCGTAGGGTAAGGGTTAGTCGCTCAAAATTCAATCTCAGGCCTTGGATTACTCCTGGCCTAATGAGGTGCATGCGTCATCGCGACAGGCTACATAGTCGAGTAAAAAAGAACCCCAATGATCTCGTTTTAGAATTAACGTACAAACGGTATCGTAATTTCTGCAATGATTTATTACATAGAGTCAAAGCGAACTATGAAAATTCAGAACTACATAAACATAATAAGAACCCTAAAAAACTTTGGCAATGTATAAAAAACATTTGTGAGATACGCAAAGGAAATATCGATGCAATTGAACTCACTAAAATTATGGGAGACGCGCGAGACTCATTGAACGCATGTAATCAACACTTCTCCACAGTAGGTAAAAAATTAGCTGATAAAATTCTTAACAGCTTACATATTACAGAGGAAACGTTGGCTTCTGAATTTAATAATCAACTTTGTCATCAGAGTTCAATGTATCTCTTTCCAACGGATACAAACAAAGTCTCCATAGTGATTGAGTCACTTAAAAACGATAGTGCTCCCGGTTTTGATAGTAGTACGTACTCCTTTATTAATAAAAACTATTAGAAATGTTATTCTAGAACCTTTGACGCACATTATTAATGTAAGCTTAGCAAGTGGGACCATTCCAGAAAATTGGAAATTAGCTATTGTCAGTCCAATTAACAAAACTGACTGAGTCCAAAAGACAACCCGTATAACTTTAGACCAATATCTCTTTTGTGTATTTTCTCAAAAATACTAGAAAAAGTAGTTAACAAACGTCTTGTTTACTACATTGAAAAACACAACATTCTTTCTCAAAGACAGTTCGGATTTAGGCGAGGTAAATCTACGGAGGATGCGGTAGTTTTGCCAACAGAGCTGATCACGGATTATTTAGATAATGGGGGAAGCATGTATCGTCGTCTTTTTGGATCTCGCCAAAGCCTTTGATAACCGTGTCTGTGCCTATCCTATTGAAGAAATTGGAGGTCATGGGGATCAGAGGTACGGTCTGGAATTGGCTCCATAGTTACTTAACGAACAGGAAACAATGTGTCCAAGTACAAAATTTCAGAAGTGACGATCTTCCTGTTCTGTATGGCGTCACACAGGGAAGTATTTTGGGTCCGAGCCTTTTAGCTATCTACATGAATGATATCCTAAATTTAAATATTAATAATTCGGAACTGATTTGTTAAGCAGATGACACAGTGGTGCTTTTTCATGATCACAGGTGGAAAAAAGTGTATAAATTGGCTGAGCACGGTCTTGCTCGTATAGCTCAATGGCTGGACAAGAACCTCCTCACCTTGAATACCGCTAAGTCCAAATACATAGCGTTTCATAAGACTCGGGCTTCTACCTACCTTCAATCCTTCTTCTATAGTCAATTTAAAAGTTCACAGATGCACCACACCAAATTCTCCTTATGGTGTCCTATCCTATACATTCCCAACGTGCAATTGCCAAACGATAGGTGCTGCGGAAACAATAAAATATTTAGGGGTACTGGTTGACTATAACCTATCGTTCAGTTTCCATATTACCGATTTGGCTGCTCGAGTTCGAAAACTAATTTCTGTTTTCAAAACTTATACGTAACAGTGCCAACATAAATTTTCTCAAAATGTTATACTATGCAATGTGCCAGTCCATTGTGCAATACTGTATTACAGCATGGGGAGGTGCTGCAAAGACTCATATGTTAAAAATAGAAAGATCGCAACGAGCTTTGCTTAAGGTCATGCTTAAAAAGCCAGTGCGATTCCCCACCAGAGAGGTCTTTAATTTGTCTCGTGTGCTATCTGTTCGCCAATTGTTCATCCTAAATGTTATAAAAAGATGTCATAAAAACGCTCCAAACCTTCCTAACTATCAACATCTTTAAAAAAAGGGTATACAAAATACCCGTCCCTAACCCTAACGTGATAGGTGACTAGAAAAAACGTCTTTTTCTAGTCATCTATCACGTTTACTACATCCATACACTTATAACAAAATATGTTGATACCATAACATCAGAAACCTCAACACCTCACAGGTCTGTCACCATATTAGAAATTGGCTTATGACGTTAACATATGAGGAAACTGAAGATCTAGTCAAATGTTACTAGAAGCGTACACACAAACACAAACGCAAACACACACACACGCACACACACACAAAGAGTAAAATTATACTGCACTATTATATTTACACTAGGAAAACATGCTATTCTTTTTCGTTAGACTGTGTACAATTCTTTAGATAACTTGCGCTTCCGGACCCCAAGATACAGGATTATCCTAGTTTGGGGGTCTAATAGAAAATATTTGTTTATCTTGTCTTGAACATTGTTTAAATGTTTAACTCACTGTTATTACATTTGTTAAATCTATATGTCAATAAAAACATTTATTATTATTATTATAATTCCTGGCTATGGTGGCGACCATAGTAACGGTGGAGCAGGGGGTGCCAAGAATCTCCGGTGGAGATTCAGTTGTCACCTACGACGACTCGACCTGACAATTTATATCGCACGCACCCTGAGGATTGACGAGCAGATCCTGGGGCTGGAAGAAGAGATAGACAAGTTGCGTTGGAATAACATAGAATCATCCGAAGTCCCAAGAGAGGGGGAGAACACGGTACTCCTCGAATCCGGCAACTTGTTCTATCACTGGGAGGGCGACCATCTGACCCAAGCAGGTGTCGGATTTATCGTCCACAAGTCTCTCGTTAACAACGTTATAAAGATTGAGAGTGTGTCGACAAGAGTTGCGTACCTTATACTAAGAATCACCAAACGGTATTTACTGAAGGTCATACAGGTTTACGCACCAATTTCGGCACTACCCAATGAGAAGGTGTAGGAAATGTATGAGGATATCTCTAGAGTCATGCATTCCTCCAAAACCCACTATGGAGAAACAGGGACTCTTTATGATGAACTCTTTCTTCCAGAAGCGGCCCCACAGGAAGTGGACCTGCGAACCCCAACGGTTCGACAAAGAATGAGATAGACTTCATTATGACGACCAGACGACAACTGTTCAGTGATATCTCAGTTATCGCGAGGGTGAAAACCGGCAGCGATCACCGAATAATGAGAGGCACACTGAACCTAAACTTTAAGTTGGAGAGGTCACGTCTAATGAAGTCAACGCTCCGTCCCCCTTGTACTCTAATCCAAAGTCCCAAAACCTTTCAGTTCGAGCTACAACACCGTTTTTAGTGCCTAGACGATTGCAATGCAGTGGACGATATGAATGATAAGCTCGTGGAAACTGTCCATGCGGTCGGAGCCAAGTTTTGCAAGACCCGCCGCAGAAGAACACCAAAACTCTGATCACACTCTTAATCTCATGGCTGTTAGAAGGGATATGAAGCTGCAGTCTTCAGTAGATTTGACAGCATACAGGCAACTGAACAGACAGATCTCCAAATGCATGCAGCGGTACTTACGCAACTTTAATTCTGCTCGTATTGAAGAAGCGATCGAGCGGAACCAGGGCTCCAAAGTCTTTGCTAGAGATCTGTCTGACAGAAAGAGCCAACTCTCGAAGCTGAAGATCGTGTGTGGCAGCTTTGTTTCCGGGACACCTGAGATTTTGTGAGATTGAGTGGTTCTATATGCAGCTGTACACATCATCGTTGGAGCCACACGCAAGTGTCTCCTTGAAGTCTTTCAGAAGCTCTTTAATTCCGTCCTCCATGGTAGCATTACACCGGAGGCGTGGAGCAGAAGTGCGGTGGTCTTGTTCTTCAAGAAAGGTGACTAAGCTCTCTTGAAGAACTACAGACCGATTTCCCTTCTGAGCCGCGTCTACGTGCTGTTTTCGAGAGTCATTACGAATCGTCTCGCGCACAGACTTGACGACTTCCAGCCTCCCGAACAAGCCGGTTCCCGAAAAGGCTTTAGTACCATAGTACCACAGACTACATACATACTGTTTAGGCCTTATCGGGACTTTGTAAATAAAATAAGTGGACTGTCTTTAACTATAGATTTAATGACGAAAAAAAACTCTGAACAAACACAACGCAAATTGAATACTGAAGTGCCCGTCTGCCAGCTCCTGCCGCGTCTCGCAGCTGAGTGTCCGACAGAAGCGCCTGCGCTATCGCAGGGTCAGCGACCGGTCCGTGCCCCCCGCGTCCTCCACTTTTGGCCGAGGCGCGATGACGTGCGCCGACTATTCCCCGGGTTGAAGAGACGTATTCAATCTTCAATTGGCAGAGGACAGATGCAGTTCACAGCACGACGAATGATGCATCGCTTCGTCTTCAACTCAGCCACTCGCGTGACTCCATCTACGCCGGGATAGGTCGTCATGACCCGGCCCAGGGACCAGAGCAGCGGTGGTGTTGTTTTGTACTTGATAAGAACTAAAGACCCCGCCTTCACTTCACCTCCGGAATGAAACCACTTGGATTTGGCCTGCAGCAGAGAGATGTATTCATTATGAAAGCGGCTCCATAAATGCTGTCTGATGTACTGTATTCTCCTCCAGCGAACCAGTCGCGTGATGTTGGCATCAGTCACCTGGGAATGTGGTGCAGATAAGAGTGGTCGTCCAATCAGGAAATGAGAGGGAGTAAGTGCCGAAAAATCGTTAAGATCTGAAGAGAGAGGAGTAAGAGGCCGCGAATTCAAGACCGCCTCTATGTGCGTAAGACAAGTAACCATCTCCTCAAAGGTAAAATGGGTAAGCTTTAAAAGTCTTTTTAAATGATGTTTGCAAGATTTAGCCTCAGCTATTGAATTAAAATGTGGGCTGTAAGCAGGCGTGAAAATAAATTCGATACCCTGTTGTGCGATTTTAGATGCAACACTCGATGAATGCAAGAACCTATGCATTTCATTTGATGCACCTACGAAATTTGTCCCGTTATCGGACGTAATGCTTTGAGGCTTGCCTCGACGCGCCACGAAACGATTTAAAGCGGCCATGTAAGCCTCAGAGGTGAAGTCAGTAACGAGCTCCAAACGTACGGCTTTCAGTGCAGAGCAAACAAAAATGCACATATAAGATTTTGTTAGTTTGCAGCCGCGACCTCTGCGATCGGCCACCAATACTGGCCCAGCGTAGTCAACATAACAATTTAAAAATGGAAATTCGAGATGAGTTCTTGACTGAGGTAGTTGACCCATTATAGGCTGAACGCTTTAAACTTTATGTCTGAAACACTTAAGGAATTTATTCACGATATTTCTAGAAAGGTTTCTACCACCCATGGGCCAATAAGTCTGTCTTATATGTGACAATAGTAATTGAGGACCGGCATGTAGTAGCTCTAAATGTTTCATTTGAAATATAAGCTTAGTAAGTATGTGCTTACTGCATATTATTATGTGATGCTTTACAGTAAAATCGTAGGGGGAGTTATCGAGCCTCCCGCCCACGGATAAGGTTATGATCGTCAATGAACGGAGTCAAAGAAATCAATCTACTATTGCGTGGCAATTTTTGTTTAGATTTTAAAAGATGAAATTCTTCAGAAAACATTTCTAACTGTGAATAATGTATTATTATATTATACGAATTTTGGAGTTCTGTTACGGAAAAAGCGCCACACAATTTATTTTTATTTTTTAGATTATGTATAAATCTTTGTACCTATGCAAACAACCTTTGAGTTTTTGGAAAACTAGAATATTATTCTAATAAGCGATGAATGATAGATGAATATATGGTTGAATGTGAATGATTACTAAGTACATGATGGTCGCTATCTACTACCTCCGGCAAATCGTGTTTCTCTGTATTTGGCATTTTAGACCACTCATTTTCATTACGCAACAGAAAAGAGGGTCCGGACCACCTCAGTGGTGTGTCCTTGATAACATCAGCTTTAAGACCACGGGAAACATGATCCGCCGAGTTGTCCCTCGACGGTACGTAGCTCCAGGTATGACCATAAGTGCTCTCCTGTATCTCGTTGACTCTATTTCTCACAAAAGGTTTTAATTGATTAGCTGGAGTAAAGAGCCAACCCAAGACTATAGTTGAGTCGCACCAGAATTTACATCGGTGAATGGGTAAAGAAAGCGCTTCCTGAACCTTGGTACACAGCCTGGCACCTAACAATGCTCCACATAGTTCAAGCCTTGGTATTGTTGTCGGCTTGATGGGCGCTACACGATTTTTAGAAACTAGAAGTTGCACGCCGATAGATTTACTGTTACTGCATGACCAAATTGTACACACATGCGCCATAAGCTTTTTCAGACGCATCGGTTAAGACGTGTACTTCATGCGTACTAGAGTTTTCACGCAAAACCCAACGAGGAATCTTTAAATTATTTAAAGATGTTATTGTATCTTCGAATGTCGACCAAAGGTTTCTGACCTCGAGCGATACTTCGTCGTCCTAGTCATAGTTGTGTAGCCATAAACGCTGCATGACTATTTTCGCTTCGACAACGCATGGACCTACGAGGCCTAATGGGTCAAAGATCTGACTGATAACTGAGAGGACGTGACGACGACTTTATGTTAATAGTATAAGTAAGTGAATCAGAATCGTAAGCCCAATTAAGACCCAAAGTTTTAGATTGATGTGAATTTAAACCCTGCTTATAAAAATGCAACGTATGAGTATCATACGATTCGTTACTGTTTGTAATTTGATTTAGAATTTGAGGATGGTTTGATCGCCATTTGCGTAAGTTAAATTTAGCGGAAGATAGAACCGATTGTACGCGTTTTGCAATTGTTACAGTCTCAGCTATGGTGTTTCCTCCACTCAAATAGTCATCAACGTATAAGTCACGTTGTATGGCCCGCTGGACCTGACTATCCTCAATGCTATCAGCCAGACTTACCAGGCACTTCGTGGCTAAATAAGGAGCAAAAACGCTAATATAGGTGACCGTATTTAATGTATAGGTTCTAAGAGGTTCTGAAGGATCAAACTGAAAAATAATTTTTGTAGAGAACGTTGGACTGGGCTAAGCTCAATGGCTCTATACATCTTCTCTACATCACCTGAGATCACGTATCTATGTTGACGAAAACGTATTAAAATGGAAAAGAGATCGTCTTTCACTACGGGACCGACCGTCTGAATGTCATTAAGAGACACGCCCGAACTGGTAGAGGCTGATGCGTCGAATACTACGCGTAGTTGAGTAGTGGTACTAGAGCTACGAATGACTCCATGATGTGGAATGAAATATGTGATCACGGAGTTTTAGTCGTAGAAGTACAGTCAGAGTCTAAAGTCATATGACCTAAATGCTCATATTCTCTCATAAATTCACAATGTTTAGTTTTAAATGAAGGATCGCATTTAAATCGCCGTTCCAGGGATAGAAAATGATTTTTTGCGTTTTCATACGAATGCCCTAAAGTTCTAGGGTCCTCTTTTAAGGGCATCGTCACGACAAACCTACCATCATTTTTACGAACGGTGGTTTGGGCAAAAAGTTGTTCACAGGCTCTTTCTTCAAGAGAAAGTGAATGTTTTGACGACACGTTGTCAAGCTCCCAAAATTGAGTTAGGTCTGAATGCTGACAAAGGTGCGATGAAACAAAACTAGATTGATGAGACAAGCCAACCGAATTTAGTTTCGCACAATTTAGGTAGATGTTTCCCTAAATCTATAGTTTTGCTGCCTAAGACATTCCAAAACACCTCAGCCGCTACCAGGATATCTACGACCGACGGAACATTAAAGTTCGGGTCTGCTAGTATTAGACCTGAAGGAATAGGGACGTGATTTATATGTACGAATGAAGACGGTAGAACCTTTGTTATTTCGGGTAAAATATGACACTCGATATCAACAGTAAATACACAGCATAAAGACTCAATTGTGAGGTGACAAGACTGTATACTGGTAGATATTTGATTATTAATACCCGTTACCATGGTGCTCGTATCGCGATGTGACAAACCCAGTTTCTCTGATAGTCTCTGCGTAACAAAGTTGGCGGTACTACCGTTGTCCAGTAGTAGCCGCGCAGTGTACTTCTTACCCGTCCCGCTGATCACGTTCACCATAGCTGTGGATAGTAAAACATGCAGTGGAGTAGCAAGCTGCAAGGAATTGGCTGATAGTGCGATGTTTGACGCAGAAGGCAATGGTTTCGAAAATGGTTTCGGTTCACTAAATTCTAAATGCAAAAGCGTATTGTGCTTTGTTTTGCAATATGTGCAATGTGTGAGTTTACACTGCTTAGCAGAATGACCGACGCGCAAGCAGTTAAGACAAACATTGTAATCATTTGCCTTTTTTATGCGATCCTCTATAGTTAAGTTTCTAAAGGATTCACATTTATATAATGTATTAGCCTGGGAGCAAAGTGGATATTTATTTATTTTATTATATTATTATGTGATTTTTTATTAACTTGAGTGACTTTAGAATTGGAATTTTTATATATATGACTATTATTTAAAGCTACAGTAGTATTCGTCTGAGAAGAATTGATATTTGACTCTACGGACTCTAACCAATCCGCTTTCCTGTTTAAAAAATAACAAAATTGCATTAAAGTAGGATCATCTTTTAAAATATTGTTCCTATGCTCTTCCCAGTCACGACTTGTTGTCAAATCTAATTTTTTAGTCATGACATATATTAATAATGTGTCGCAATATTGAGTTGGCTGATTTAGTTTTGTTAGTGCCCTTACATTTTATTAAGTGTATCTACCAGGTTTCTGATTGAGACACTTTACTCCTTGACTATGGGATCGATATCAAACAAAGCTTGCATATGATTATTGACAAGGAGACGGTTGTTGTTATACCGCTCACACAACATGTCCCATGCAATTTTATAATGATCGCCTTTAAAATCAATATTTTTAATAACTAAGGCTGCGTTTCCCTGCAATGAAGCACGCAAATAGTGGAAATTGTTTATTTCATTGATACTAGAGTTATCGTGTATTAATGACGTAAATGTATCTCGAAATTCGAGCCAGCACTGGTAGTTCCCATCGAAATGAGGTGAATCTGTTTTAGGCAAACGAACAAAACTATTCTTATTAAAACAGTGTGCACCTGAGTCAGCATCTTTGAAACCCGCCTCTGACCCAGTACCGTTGGACGAAGCACCGAGCAAGCTGCGCGTGATGGCCACCAGATTGAAGAACTGACGGTCAAAGTCCTCACGCTCAACCAACGCAGATCCCGCAACATCGGCAAGCACTTCTATGTTTGTCTGTAATTCATCAAATTCTGAATATAAGGTTTCGAATTTATTAAAACGCTCTGCTAAGTCTAGACGTTGCAACTCAGAAATATCAGAACTACTTTTAATTAAATTTAAATAATTGTTGTAAATTATAAGCTTTGATTTTATCCAAATACGCTTCTTCAATAAAGTTTTTAAACTATCTGCCATTTTATTTTTATATAAACACAGCAAAGGAAAAGAAAACGTCGATTACTTAAGGATAAAAAAGATAACTGCTGTGCGAGAACAAAAGGACTGTTGCGCGCAGGTAAAATATGAATCAGCGCAAGGTCAACGAATGGGCACTTGAGCGTTTGATATTTGTAACGGAATAAACATTTAAATTTAAACAAGCGAACGTTGCAATGACAAAGCAATTTTTAAAGCACTGAAGTTAATTAGGTACCTAGTCATTAAAAGTAAATGACATATTACTTATATAACTTAGCCAATGAAATATGTAGAAATGATTTTCTCGGCATGAAAAAAAAGTGGAAAAATAACTAATTGGAACGAACTCACTCAAATACAGTTTTTATACTTCCAGGATGACATCAGCGTCTTCAATGATGACGCAGGCTGCTACGGGAACGACTTCCTTGTTCAATATATGTGGCCGTGGGTTCAAAGTTCGCACGGTGACCGTTGACGATGTCGACGTTAATTACGGCAAAAAATTGGTAAATGTTTTGCGATCGAAGGACCATATGTTTAGGCCTTATCGGGACTTTGTAAATAAAATAAGTGGACTGTATTTAACTAGAGAAAAAACTCTGAACAAACACAACGCAAATTGAATACTGAAGTGCCCGTCTGCTACCGCGTCTCGCAGCTGAGTGTCTGACAGAAGCGCCTGCGCTGTCGCAGAGTCAACGACCGGTCCGCGCCCTCCGCGTCCTCCACTTTTGGCCGAGGCGCGATGACGTGCGCCGACACATACCCTTCGGCAAATTGTACAAAAGTCCGAGGAGTAAGATTTGCCACTATATCTGGCGTATATGGATTATGAGAAAGCCTTAAATTCCGTCGAAATTTGGGCGGTGCTGCAGTCTCTTCAGCGGAGCCAAGTTGACTGTCGGTATATCGAACTGCTGAAGTAGAGAAGTTTGTACAGTAGGGCTACGATGGCTATCCTAGTACAGAACCAGAGTACGAAACCTATCCAATTGCACAGAGGTGTAAGACAGGGTGACGTTATATCCTTACATATTTACTTAGAGAAATATATTTAGATAGAGAAAATGAGGTTCAGGTAAGAGAATATTAAACGATTTATATTATTACTGTATCAATAAGTGATAACGTCAGTGTAACAGACGTATCTGGTTAGTGCGTATATATACTTAGCGCTCCGTCTCTATTTTCGCATACATGTCCACTATAAATTGGTTAAGCAACCCCCGGAATCTTTGCAGATACGCAAAAAGATTATGCCTTATCTGTAACAGGTGCGAATAAAATTGCAGAGCAGATATTTTTTTTATTAAAATTGGTCTCCCTGGTATAAGGATTAACTTGATAAATTCCGAAATTGTACCCATTTTCACCCTGACAATATGTTAATGGATATTGTAGAGCATCATAATATCGATGCGTTTTATAAATCTGTGACAGTCGATCGTCATGTGTGTGCAACACGATGTCACGTCTATCGCACTCCTGGTCAACTAATAACACTGCCACTTCATCAGTGACAGGAACGTTGTGCCTACCGCGGTTTTCAGTAACAGGGTGTCTGTCAGCGTTAATAGCTATTTTATAATTGTTTATTAAATCTTGTTTATTAAATCGATTACAATGCAGCCCTAAAACTATGAACGTATGGATTTATTTGATGTAGCATTCTTTGAAGTAGGGATATGAGTTTGCTATTGAGTTGTGGGAAGTTGTGATTTCGGATATTAGTCTGTTCATTATAATCTGATACAAAATACATTGAATATTTTACTTAATGTCTATAGAGTTTTAGTAGTATTCTAAATTCTAATCAGTAATTCTCAATGAGAAAACCAAAGACTATAATATAATCACTCAAACAATAACAATTGAAATAAGACTACTTTCTTTATAACTCATAAACTCATAATATATATCATTTATTTTAATTTATTAAGTTGAAATTGAAAATATGTAATATCTACATTAGTTCTAGGTAATGTATGGTTATTTGTGAGACTGTAACTGCACTTCAGTCTCAATATTATTCGGAGTATCTTAACGCTGCAATTCAGAAAAGAATGTAATTTGTACAACGCCATCTATTACGTTCTTTGTGAGAAAACTTTTTAATTTAAAGAAAAAAATCTTTTTTATTGTTTACTGTGTTTTAAGTATAAATTTATTATAATAGAACTTTTTTTTACACACAAATCTTTTTATTAGTTCTTCTGAGATAATATGGCGCCATTGAAGAAATTCGAACCTACATTTCAAAATAATAATCATAACTTTCGATAGAATTAACAAAATTTAATAAAACAAAAATTAAATGTAACTTGAAGATACGCTTTATGATTTTCTTAACGATTTCTTTAAAAAAATATGTTTACTTTAGATGTGATGCGTTCATAAACAAACAGACAGACAGACAGACTTTCATTTCCCCATAATGATTTTAGTGACAAATATTCTATACAATGTACAGAAAAGGTTAAAACATGTCATCACCATTTTTATTATATGTATTGTATATATTTAAAGGGAGATGGCGCTACTAACATCAATCAATTCTAAAAATAAAAGAGATTAATTGAGGAGATTGATACAATATTAGAACTTTATTAAACTAAGTTTGTATAAAAAGGGTTATTATAATATTAATGAATTTATAGATGATAATAACCCCTGGAAATGAGGTGATCGCTACCAAGCTATTTCTAATTTGTTGTGTTGTTAATTTGTGTAACATACATGATTGTAAGCTGTTATTTTAAAAAAAAGTCCCGCTGGGTTTCTTGCTGGTTCTTCCCAGGACAGAGGTTTTTTTTCGAACCAGTGGTAATCATACAAAAGAGTGACTTTCAATAAGTATTATTTATAATCTATATTGAATAAAAAAGTTTCTGTTTCTGTTTCTGTTTCTGTTATATATATATATATATATATATATATATATATATATATATATATATATATATATATATATATAAAACATAAAAGAACTTAAAAATCAGTATCTGCATAGTAAGCAAAAAAGAAAGTTTGATTCTCGCCGAAACCAACGCAATTGTTAATAGCTCTTTTAAAATATGATTTACCACATAGAGTAGGTTACGGCACGGCAGTAAAGAATAAATGAGTCTGTCAATACGCAGTGGAGTAGCGAGTAATATAAGGATTAGCAGTAAATATGAAAACTCATCTACAGGAAAAACCACAACCTGCCTTTTTGTATTACATTTGCACCATACCACCATCTATCGATGAAATTGGTTAACTATTTTACTTGAGATTTAGTTAATAAGATTATAATATATTTATGTATATTTTATTTAAAACGTTATTTAATACTTTTGTTTACTGCGTTTTAGATATGATTATATGATTATAGAACATTATATTACATAATTCAATTATGATTTATGATATGATATTAGTTTAAAATGCACTTGATGACTCAACCATCGCCACCGTTGAACAAATTCGTACCTATACTTCGTGCTCATACTTCAGAATATTTAGTTACACATATTCTGTCTTCGAGACAATTAAAGGGGAAGTATATGTACAGCAGTGTACTTGTAGACTATAACTTTAAAAGCAACTTATAGAAGTAAATCTGATACAGTGCGTCAGTACAAACTTTAGTTAATGATCATTTTAAGTTAAGTTTTTCAAGCCAAGGAAATAACTAATAATTTGTTACATACACGAGCAATGAAACCCACACAGACATCAAACGTGAAAGTTACGCTTCTCATTTTTTAATTAAACTATAGTTTAAGATCCTAAACTCTCTGTAGAGAAGTAAAAATATTTTATTGCGAAAGAAAATTGGGCTCTATGAATCTAACCGTATTTAGTCTAGCCAAAAAATAGCCACTTGCTTTAACAAGCTCAAGGCAAAAGAACCTCTTTTACCTTGGGCTTCTGCTGCCACTTTTAGCTATTTTTCTTGCTGGACCTTCAAAGGAGGTATCCAAAGGAGTAGAAACCGAATTTCGGTTTTGGTCCAAAAATTTTGGGGGGCAAAACTGGAACCGGAAAATGTTTGCTACGTATGTCATATCGGTGCAAAAATATAATGTTAGAAAATGGCCATACCCATCAAGAGGGTAATAGCGTTCATGTCTTAGTCGAAAGATATGCTAAACCCCTTTTTGAATGGATCACATAAATAAAAATACGAGACAGGACAACCAAATAATACTAATGTCCCCTACTTTATAGCTATACGTTGCCTAATTCCAAAAGACTGTGTTACCAGTTTATCACACACGACCACCATATGCAAGATCATATTGCCGAATGAATCTTGGGCGTCGGGGTCAGCTCCAGAGTCCAGCAAGAGGTTGTACACAGCTTCGTTTGCACAGCATGCAGCCCAGGCTAGTGGGTACTCGCCTAGATACGCCAGACCCTCGTAGTTTGTGTGACGATGAGGTGGAACTCGTTGTTGATCACGAGGAAGGAAGAAACTTCCTATTATAAAAGAAATTATTTGATAATCCTTTGTAACAATGGTATAATTTCAGAGATTCATTATGATTTCTATATAAAAATTCTTGTAGAATCCCATGAATTTTGTTACCCTGATCCTGAATCAATTCCGAATATCTTATTATATAATAGTTATTTTAATTTTTCTTCGTTATTCCTGAGAATTTGAAGGTACTTTTAACTACATGGACAACAGTTGAATTTACACAAGCACTTAAGTACATAACTGCTTAATGTAACAAACTTGAAAATTGTGTAACAATGATACAGCCTATTAAAATATATTGGTCTTTTGAGCAAAGTACTAAGTGAGATGTTTAGGATAATTTTTATTTAAATTTGATATTTTGCGTGTTAAATATTTTAGAAACAAGAAAATTATTATTTTAAGTAGATTCCTATTTAATAATAAATGACATTGTTCTGCCTACATACAATGTTCGCCTAAGAACCAACAGTGAAAAAAAAACCTTTTTAAGTCCGAAATTACACATAATTGTATGTAAGAACAGTAACTCCTGACGGACACTTCTCAAAACATAGATATTGGCAGTTATCATAGAGATTTTGAGGTTATGTTTTATTTTTATGAAACATTACTATGGACTTATACGGTAAATAAAACTCAGGCTGTGATTAGGTAAACTTATCGCATAACAAACCAAATGCAGATTGTACTTAGATACCGAAAACATTTGCAGAAATGTATTTTATCAAACGAAACGAAAACGATCGCACGTCTAAAGCCTATCTATTTTAAAGTCTTGCCATCTGTCAACGTTATAGACTTTTTTTTTGCGTGGCATAATGAAACACTGATTTGGCCAATGAAAGTACATTGTAAGTGTATTGTTATTTTAAATGAAAACGCATGATTTTACTGTATCCTAGTTCCTTGTGGCATATATTAATCTGAGGTATATTTTCAAATATTAACGTTTTTATATATCTGAATTTATGACAACTTTTGAAAGATGTCAGTGAAGGTATTGTGCGATTGGCCTAATCACAGGAGCCCATAAATGCAGCACATTAGTATTAAAAATAGGTACAAAGTTTAAAATCTAAAATGTCCTTCTTATTTTGATTTCACAATTCAGAAGTATTTGTTACATCTATTGAATGTTATCTAATACATAATAAAGGATAATAATTTTGGTAATTGTCAAATATATGTTGGTTCTTAGGCGAGTTTCTACGATGTCCTTTCCTGATGGATTGTGGAGATGGAGTGTGATGTCAATGGATGCAAGTGGCTCGGGACCGTGCTTTGTGGCATTCCTTGGGGGAGGCCTATATTCAGCAGTGCACGTGAGAAAGGCTGTTATGATGATGATGATGATGACGTAAGTCGAACTTCGATCGAGAGGTCAATCGATGAACCCAACTCGGCTGGGCAGCATTCTGGAGATTACATCTACTTTTCACGTATTGAAAACAAAATTATACGACCAGTCTGTGTTGCCAGTGATGATATATAGATCTGAAATAGGCTCTACACCGCTGGATGTAAGTTTAGGGTCGTTAATTGAGCTATTGGAGAGAGTTGCTCATCCAGTTATGGAGGGCCACAATTCATTCAACGCACTTAAATTTTTATATTCCATTTGAACTTTGAGGCTCTAAGCATGATAAACTTCGTAATGAGGATATTTGCAGCAAAACAAGTAAGCTGAATTGGCTATAGATATGGAGAAGAACCACCAACCAGTGAATATAGGCATCCCATTAACAGACGGAGTGAAAAACTTTGTAAGACATGCAGGAAGTCGATCGATGTAGGTGGTTCAGTACTTTGTTTTGTGGTATTCCCTGGGGAGGACTCTGTTTAGCAGTTCACTTGTTATGATAGAAGTGGAATTTTGAGTAGGATGTAATGATGGTAACGATGATGATTATATTCTCTATGACGATAAATGAAGCAAAAAAAAAAAAAAAAACAAAAAGATGCACTAAATGATCTCGTCAAAAAAACTATTCGTATACTGCAACGCTTAAATATTCACGCGTCCGGCCGCTTCCCAGCGATAGCTTGGGGATTGGACGAGTATTTTCTATGGTCAAATAAAAGTGGATCAGTGTTACAGGGTAGTTGTGAAAAAGTTTTGTGGTTATTTTTCTTAATTTAAAATGTATATATTAGTAGATTTTTGTTAACTTAAAAAAAGTTTTGGACAGAGTCAAATAATAGCTTGCATATAATACATACTTTCCCTAGCTGAGCACAGGCGAATTCTCATAAAAATTTAGATTGTCACAATGCGTGTTAGTGGGCTTCTCATATAATTCACTTCTCATATAAGACCCTTTTTACTGGAAAAGAGGCATTCCATCTTAGTCCTCACGGGTGACAACGCATCTGCATTTTGATTCGCATACGAGGATAAATGAAGATGTCTATGGGCCACAGCAACCACTTACCATCAGGTGGACTATGTGCTCGTTTGTCACCCTATCGTATAAAAAAAATTAAAACATTTTGATTTCCTATACAAGTATCAGCTACACCTAATCATTCATCATCAGTTAAAAGTTCCCTGCTGAATATTGGCCTCATAAAATAATATTTGCACACACCTGGAAAGTATTGCCATAGTTGCAACACTTTCCGGACGTGTTGGCGGGATTCTGCTTCATATATATAAGAGTGTATGATACGGAAACTGCATATCAGCCAAAGTAGTTTATATCAGGTATGAATACGACTATTATATATATATATATATGAATAATCCTTTCCATAAAATTATTGTATTGATATTATTTTTTGTTATGTCTACAAAATCTCAAGTCAATAGGACACCTAGAAGTGGATAAAAATTTAATTCTAATGCTCATAGATACAGATCTACATATAAACATACGTACATAATATTATGTAATATAAACATACATACACCACTGTTGCATAAAGACACAGCGTAAAATAGCAGTTTTATGATCTGTGGAGGACCATTTAAATAGTAAAGAGGCATTCCTTTAGGTTCTCAGGGATGAGAACGCATCTGCATAAATAAAAAAATATAATATAAAAACTATAACAATAACTCATCAGTTTTAGCGGGGACGGTTTTTATATTTTATTTTCATTTTTATCCTTATATTTTACATTTTATATCGACGGTGTTAAGTGAAATTTAATACATCTATGGGCTGAATTTCAATCGTCAGATAAAAGTTATGAGTATGGCTCTTTCTTTAAAGAACATTTCAATAATTATTTTCTGCCGACTTCCAAAAAGGAGACGGTACTCAATTCGACTGTATGTTTTTTATGTGTGTTACCTCATAACTTTTTACTGGGTGAACCGATTTCTATGACTTTTTTATTTGGAAGCTGGTACTTCTCGTGTGGTCCCATATGAATTTGATCAAGGTCAGACTAATAGCTTTTGAGTTATTCTTAATAACTTATATTGAAGTCGGCTGTACAAAATTTTTAATTTTAAGTTATCTAATTAACGAAACGTCATTTATTATTTACGGAATGGAACTCAAAGCCACATTAAACTACCACAATATACATTACTCAATTAAAACTTTGATTTTATATTCCCAACGCTATTTGAACAAGCTGGGAACTGAAACGTGGATAATATATTCACAAGAAGAATTTTCAAGACCACTTTATGTTAGAATATTATGCGTCACCCACGATGTTTCGCGTATATGACGGAAGTAGATACTAATTAATTAAATTAGTTGTTCTTATCGCTTTTCACTTTTTATTTCAATTTGATGCTTTACTGCAATTGCTACTTCATTGTCGATTTAACCTTTATTTTCCGTATCCTTACAATAACATTATTTTTATGTGTGACTAGATTTGCCCATATATTCATCCACAAAAATTTATTCCATGTCCAAAGATACCAATTCATGCTAAGTATCAGTATTTTATATTAATATATTTATAAATGCTAAGGACTGTTTAAGATTTTGTTGTTAAGTGTTTGTTGCATTATCACGCCAACGATTGAGCGGGTTTTATTGAAACTTAATGACTTTTTATATAGTTTGGTGGCACTCGAGCACACAGTCCTGTTGATAAATGGATGCTTTGGCCCATATACATCTACATCTCTCCTCGATTAAGAATCTAAATACAGATGCATTGTTACTCATAAGAACTAAGATGGAATGTTAGAAAGCAGTCAAAATGATTATCCAGTTCTTTACACTCACCATATGAAACAAAACAGCATTAATTTACGATGGTATTATGTGATAGCGGGGCCCTATCTCGTTCGATCGACCCATTCGTACTGCAACAACCTGCAGCGTGGCATTACCATGTAAAATGGTTATATTAAATATATTTGTATCTCAGGAAACTATATTTCCTTAGTTATTAACTTACTTCATGTGTACACAGCTGCGGGCGGTCGCTAGTAAATATAATACAAGATAATGATTTCTTATATTTACGCTAACACTACACATTTAAATAAAACTAATTTTACGGATTTTATCGCGTATATTAACTTATTTTATATTCCCGACGTTTCGGGCTCTTTTCAGCACCCATGGTCACGGGAGGGACTGAGGTGTATGACGTCCCAATGTCATAGTTAACCACGGTTACCTTCAGATTATTTATTATTAGGGTGCTGAAAAGTGCCCGAAACGTCGGGAATATAAAATAAGTTAATATACGCGATAAAATCCGTAAAATTAGTTTTATTTAAATTATACAAGATGTTGATATAATATATTAATGATAACGGATGTTGGTAAATGAAAAATTGGAGAGACAACTCTGACAGATTAAAAATGCTTGTTCCATGAGTCAAGCTCTTTAAGAATTTTTAAGCTTTAAGCGTAAATTATGTTTTTATAATAATAGTACAGAGACACAAACAGACTAGTTCTGCAAAGAATAACACTTTCAATGGTTTATATTACATATGCAATCACATAGTAGTTACTAGAAAAGTAATAAGTAAGCCTTTATAACAGTCCCAGTTGCGGGAGTGGGTATTGGTGGACTTTAGCGGATAGATGGTGTAAATTAAATGCCCAGATACTTAATAAATTAATAAAATTTAAAAAAAGGATGTCAATTGCACAATGATCGTAGGTCAAGTGACATGAGTAGACAGATTTGTATGAAGAATCTTCAAGCGCCTGATGCGGGTGACGGCAATGTTCCCGCGATGGTGTTTTGGCGTAATATTTGCGCAGGCGTTAAGTCTGAACATCCTCCCGGCCGTTGAAAGATCACTTTCAACCTTGAAATTCCTCGGCTGTCGGCAGCTTGCACAGCCTTACTAGAGATCGGCGCACACAACCTTTATTAGTGGTGATGTGTGCCACTCTCGCTGTTCCATCGGATCCCGTGATGAGGCGTAGTACTCTCCCGAGCTTCCAAGAGAGTGGAGAAGCATTATCATCTGCCAAGAGTACCTACCATATCTTCTATGTCCAGCTTTGATGTACTGCCTTTTTGTTCTCTGCTGCATCTCAGACAGATATTCACGCTGCCACCTTTGCCAGAAGTGTTGCTACATTTTTTTTAAGCGTTCATAACGTTGAAGTTTACTTTCCTTAGAGTCACCCAGATGTTACGACGGTGGAGCAGTTAACGGTCTCCCAGTCAGGAAGTGTCCTGGGGAAAGGGAAAGGAGGTCATTTGGAGAGGATGATAGGGCGCACAAGGGACGGCTGTTCAAAATCGCCTCCACTTGTGTAAACAAAGTATTAAGTTCCTCAAAAGTGAGACGGCTATTGCCAACGACGCGTTTTAAGTGGAATTTTGCCGATTTAACGCCGGCTTAAATCGGCAAAATGAGGAGAGTAAGCCGGAATAAACTTAAACTGGATAGAATTTTAACTTGCAAAATCAAATAGAGGGTTTTGATTTTGCTTGTTAAATAATCCTAACTCCCTTGCGGTTGCTACGAAGTTAGTTCCGTTATCACAAAATATTTCCGTTGGTCTGCCTCTGCGCACTACAAAACGCCGAAGTGTCATTATAAATGCATCCTTAGTTAAATTATTCACAGCTTCGAGAATAGAATAGAATAGAATAGAATAGAATAGAATGATTTTTATTCAATATGGATTATTACATAATACTTATTGAAAGTCATTATTTTATTTACCACTGGTTCGGAAAATACCTCTGTCCTGGGAAGAACCAGCAAGAAACCCAGCGGGACTTTTTTTTTAAACATAATTTCACTTAACAATAATTTTTTTTATACAATTTTAAATGAATTTTCATAGAACCAGCATGGTGGCGATCACCTTATTCCCAGGGGTTATTTTCATTCATGTATTCCTTGATATTATAATAACCCTTTTTGTATAGTTTTTCTTTAATAAAACTTTTAAACTTGTTTATTGACAAACTTTGAACATGTTCTGGGATTCTGTTGTAAAAGCGTATACATTGCCCCATAAATGAATTACTAATTCTGTGGAGTCTTGTAAGTGGCATTACAAGCTTATGTTTGTTCCTAGTGTTTAAGGTATGAACATCCTTATTCTTATTAAAGCTATTTATGTTTTTATGTACATACATTACATTTTCATAAATATATTGCGATGCCATTGCAGATGAGATGGATGCAATTTTAACGCAGACAAACAAACAAACACATGTAGCATTTTATTTAACGGATTTCCACGGCCCTTACGATTTACGATCGTGAACGATCCCGCGAAGTCCAGATCCACTGACAAAAACGGATGACCTGGGGTTATACGTTGGAGTGGTAGAATACCCATTTTAGGTATTGCAACGTTTCACCGCGTACACATCTACACCGAACACAGTTATTAACTGTCCGCCATGCGAGATGTCGTCCGTTTACTGGCTACACTGTATCCCTTACAATAGATAATAACAGTAAAGGACCCGCGTGCATATTGTTGACGTGTTCTCTTTCAAAGTGCACTCTTGTTAACCTGTGCGAGGCATGAAGTAAAATGGGGTGCCTTTTCTTATTTGAATAATAATTAGCCGCATCCAACCGACCGCCAAATCGCATTATTTTATTATTTAGGAACGGAGACAAACTTAAAATTTTGCTTTTATTATTTTAAGGATTATTTTTAGTTAGCAGGTCGTATTCAGTTGTGAAGGCTTGAGTTTTAGCGATAATACATAATGAATGCCATGAATCACGTAATTCCTCAACTATTAATAAACCTGCGCGTTTCGCATTGCTATTTCTAGTGCTAAGTATGAATCTTTGCACATAAGCAAATAAACGTTGTAGTTTATTGAGAGAAGAATACATACATACATAAACACTCACGCCTGTCACCCAGAGGGGTAGGCAGAGACTACGGACTTCCATTTGGCGCGATCCTGACACACCTCTCTCGCCTCTTTTACATCCATATATCTACGCATACACGCTCGTCGGTTAAGGGTACTCCTAATCTGGCCCATTTTTAATGTATCGCCGATTTGATCGATAAACCTTCGTCTAGGGCGTCCCTTCCCGACCCTGCCGTTCATATCTTTCAAAATCTAAGAAAGGTTCACTAATTATTGCAGAGTGCACTTTCAATTCGGGTAAAGGATCAGATTTCTTGGTATTCAATACTGGCCATTTGATTTAATTTTTAAGTAAAAAATGTGGGTCCCGACCACCAAAGTGACAACGACATGATGTTTTTTGCATTTACCCCTCTTGAAATGAAATCCGCAGGATTTAAATCGGTTGGAACGTATCTCCATGATAGCGGTGAAGCATGCTCCAATATTTCGCTAATACGATTAGCTACAAATGTTTTCATTCTTTCATCTAGTGATATCACCTTTAATCTAGCCCAGAACCACACTCGAGTCACACCAGTACACAATCCTTGCAAGCTTGTATCTCAAGGAATCGACTACAGACTTAGTAAGCTTAGTAGCGAGCAAAGCGGCACATAACTCTAATCGTGGGATGCTGGTCAGCTTTAATGGTGTTACTTTAGACTCAGCACATAGTAATTGGACGGTGACGTCACCGTTTGTGCTAATTGACTTAATATAAACACATGATTCAAATGCGGATGGAGAAGCGTCAATAAACGAATGTAATTCTATATATTTAGGAGAATCACATAACATCAACCTCGGAATTTATAAATTAGATAAGAATTTTAAGTTGTCCGTAAATTTAGTCCATTCCTTTTTTATTTCGGAGGGTACTGGTGTATCCCAGTCCGTTAAGTTCAGTTTTTCTTTCCATAGCCTTTGCAACATCATTTTAGGTACTATTATTACTGGGCTGAGAACACCTAAAGGATCAAATATTTTGAAGGAATTTGACATTATAAAACGTTTCGTTATAGGTACATCTGGTTCCTGTGTCACCCTTAAAAGAAAATGTAAAGTGTCGCTAGAGGGTTTCCATCTAAGATCAAGAGTACTCGAAGACTCGCTGATAGTTGGACTGTCTTGCTTATTTATGTCAAGGTTAACAGTGGTAGAGCCTCGCGGCAGCTTTTGCTGCCGCACGGATGGGCCGGCTCGTACCGGGGTGGTACCACGACCTCACAGAAAACCAGCGTGAAGTAGAGGTTTACCTCTGCGTTTCGCTTGGTGAGTGCAGGTGGCCGGAGGCCCTTTTTACTGGAAATGAGGCATTCCATCTTAGTCCCCACGGGTGACAACGCATCTACATTTTGAGTTGTAATAGAGGATAGATGTAGATGTCTATGGGCCGCAGTAACCACTTACCATCAGGTGGACTGTGTGCTCGTTTGTTACCCTTATCCTATTAAAAAAAAAAAAAGGTTATCAAATACATACGGATGATTGCTCTTATATTTTCTTAAAGATTAAAACAACCTAATTTTAATGCATTGGATACTGACTTTTGTATGTAAATTAATTGCTGAGGATCATCAGCTCCTGTTATTAAATCATCCACATAAAATTGATTTTGGATGATGTTTTTGATAAGTTCATTATCTTGTTCCTGTCCTAGCTGCCACAAACACCATGTACTGAGGTAACTTGCGCTTGCTTTGCCATAGGTTGAGGTATTTAAGACCAACGTTTGGATGGGGCGTGACTCGTCCTCTCTCCACAAATTTAGCTGCAAGTTCCTATCACTTTCGTTTACAAGCACCTGCCTATACATTTTTTCCACATCTCCAGTGGGTAGGTACTTGTATTGCCTTGCCCGAATTAAGATGGAAAAGAGGGTGTCTTGGACATTGGGGCCTACCATCAAAATGTCATTCAATGACTAACCTGATGTAGAAGAGGCTGAGCCGTCGAATACTACGCGGAGCTTGGTAGACCTGCTCTCTTGACGTATGACCGCATGACACAAGTAGTACTCTGGGCGAGGGACAGGTGAACTATTATAGTTAGAAACAGAGAGATGCCCTAATTCCACCTATTCTCTTATGAATTCTGTGTATTCAGATTTAAGGTTTGGATTACGCTTGAACCGTTTTTCTAAATTAATGAATCGTTTTTTCGCAAGATTGTATTTATCACCTAAACAATCTACTGATTCTTTCAAAGGCAATTTGACACAAAACCTACTTCTTCATCTCTTATGGTATTAACGAGAAAGTGCCTTTCACACTCGCTTTCATCTTCACTTATGATTGACTTCTTTGGAACATCTTCTAACTCCCAAAATTTAGAAACTAACTGTTCTATATTTTCATTTTGCGATGAAGAGACAATGGCGTTATTACAGTGTATCCTATTGCTTGATACTGCTGAATTTATAAGGCCAGAGATTATCCAACCTGAAAACTGTGAACTCCATAACTTAGGATTGTTTGATCCTAGAGAACGTTGTTCGTTGCCTAGAATGTCCCAGAAGAGATCAGCACCTATTAGTACATCTATGGGAGCTGGCTGATAAAACATGGGGTCAGCCAACTGAATATTTTCTGGTGATTTAATTGACTTGATGTCAACCGGCGCCTTTGGTAGGCGACCGGTGACCTCATTTTACACAAAACACGATAACATTGCACTGAAATTACTATTTGTTGCCTTCAATTGAATATCACAACTTTCAAGCACATTCATTGAAGAAGTGTTGCCTATACCAATGACCTTTAGTGTGTCAATGTGGCGAGACTTTAATGACAGTCTGGTCTTTAGGGACTCAGATATAAATGATGATTGGCTTCCGCAATCTAAAAGAGCACGAACTTTGACCTTTTGATGATCAACTGGATTCGATACTACAATGATAGCAGTAGATAATAACACCTGATTTGTATTGTGATTAGAATAGTTAACGATGATTTCATTTTCATCTTGTTCATCAATGAGAGCGAGGTAGCTTGGGGAGGATGATGGACGATGGAGCAGACTAATGTGATGCTCGGTGCAGCCCCATTCACGGCATGGACACATGAGACACTCGCTTTCGGGGTGACCTTGTCTCAAACAATTAACACACAATTTATACTTCGTCACGTCCATCATTCGCTCGTCAACCCCCTTCGCCTTAAACGTTGGACAATCATATATCCTATGACGCTCATTGCAAATAATACACATAAATGTAGTATTTGGTTTCTTGCTATAATTATTACTGGTGCTCGCAAACGATTTACGACATTGTTTTGATTTTGACCTTGCCTTTGAATATAATTATTATTAGCTATAGAACGCACAGGGGCACTGGTCACATTTGACACGCTAGTAACGTTAGACCGATTATTACGATTCAATGACTCGAGCACATCAGCACGGTCTATCATAAATTTATAAAATTGTTCGAGGGTAGGTACGTCGCCTTCCAAATTGTTGCGATATTCCTCCCATTTTAACAACGTATTGATATCTAACTTAGATGATAACATAAATATTATTAGTACATCCCATTTGTCAGTGGGTTGTCCTAGGCTTGTTAAGGCGCGCAAATTTTTGGTCACGTGGTCAACCAAAAATTATAGAGATCGCTCTGATTCCCGTGGAAGCTGTTTAATATTAAATAATGATGTTAAATGATGATTAATCAATATTCTTTTGTTGTCGTATCTATTGCAAATCATCTTCCACGCTTCAGCATAATTGTTGACACCTCCAAATTTGAAATAATCCTGGCCGCGTCGCCTTGCAAATAAGATACGAGGTAATGGAATTTATGGATGTCTGATATGCGATCATTCTTATTTATCAGATTTTCAAAAGTATCCCGAAACTCCAAACAATGGAAATGTGCGCCATCAAATTTGGCTATTTGAATTTGAGGGAGTTTCAACCCTAATTCGTGGGGGTGATTAGGATCATCTATGCAACATGACGCGTTGTGACTCGAATATCACTTTCTAATTTTTCGCTTTCCAATTTTTTGGAGAATTTTTCGACTAAAGTTTTTAACTTTGCTATATTCATAATAATATCTTGCTCAATTTTATCGCGTTCCTCAATTTCAGCCGAAATATTTTCATAATTTAAAACCGCTATTTCACTCTGTAAATCATCAACCTTCATAGACAAAGCTTTAAATTTAGTGAGTTTTAAATCTAAGTCCGTTAATTGAACGTTGTTTAGTTCCATTAAACAGGCAATGTTATTTAAATAATTTTTAAATTTTGTAACTTGTCCCTTGGCGGACGTTCTTCTAGTGATTAAATCACGTAAACTTTGTTTATTCATTTCTTCTGTCATTAAATATGACACTTACGAACAAACAACAACAAAACAATATAATTTAAACTTTCCTTTTTGGTAGGCAGTTAACTAAATATTGATTCTCTTTATTTGAATAGCAATGCAAATCCTGCGTAATTCAATTGAAATGGCTCACGTTCCTTGTTCTGGTGGTACTTGCCGCTCAGGAAACCCGGCTGCGCCCGCTCAACAGTTCGCTCCCGGCCGGTGCAGGAGTCGCGGCCGGCCAATGTAATCCAACGGGATGAGTATGTACTTGCAAACGGCGCACGGCGATGATAAATATTAGCGTGGAATATTCGGGAAATACGCTAAATATTGTATTTATAAACTATACGAAACGAGAAAACCTAAAATACGAAACCAACGTTACTTCGTAAAATAATTTAACTTTATATCAATGAGTGACCTTTTATTGCTTAATATACTTCCATTGACCTATTTTACGGAATAGTTAACATACAATTGAATGATTTATGTATTAATTTAGATAATATTGCAATAAATAGCTAAAAGTTAATTCCTAAAGGTAGAGATTAAATCGGGATTGCTCGCGTGAAATTTACGGTGAGCGCTTAGCTCCTGAGCTATCATGGATTTCAAATTACATAGTCCATGTGTAGTTTGATATAAAGCATTAGTTTATGTATCGTTATTTACTGTATCACTCGGAGTATAAAAGTAGAGCTCGTTCTCACGCATATAAATTATTTTGAAGAAAGCTAATTCATAAAGGTGGTTATAGGAAAAACAAGAGTTCTTTAAGCATACACCAGATGTGTGCTATGACTGTAGTTACGAGCTACTTGTCACGATGTGGTGTTACCACTACATATTGGGAATTAGGTCATCGAGTTACGAAAGTTTCTCGTATAAACTATGTCTTGTGCCGGAGCTCCTCCGTGCTCGCATGGAACTTTGAGTTCAGCACAAAACAACATTGTAATAGCAAACCGTATCTTAATCACTCTGTCTGATGTCCTCTAATGTAGAGTTTTACACTAGTCCCATTCTATCACAGAGCAGTCACAAAGTATTCCAGTGGTTTTGCTATTATGTGGATTATCTCACATTGGGTTTTCATTGCATACGATACTGATCTTCTTTTTCTTTTGGACTCTTAGCTAGAGAAGAAGTTCGTCCTTCTAGAAATGTCTTCATTTTTTTATTTAATATTTTATATGTCTTATAATAAGGGATATAGAAGGGGAAATTAATGTCTAATGGCATTCTCTACCAGTCAACCACCAGTTTATCTTGTTATTGTTTGCACTATCATGGTTTGAAGATACATTTTAGTGCAACGGTGGTCCTTGCGGCATCCTAAACAACACAGTCGTACTCCTTGCCTGGTAGTGCCGTAAGAGTAGGTAATATAAATACATAAATCTTAGTGCTGAGAGGTGACATTGCATGTATCCAAATAACATTAAGTGGACTTAATGAATTCGCCTTCGTTCTCCACTTCAAGATGCATTTAGAACACAATTAAGGTTAGGTTATACAGCAGGTAGTTATAAACAGCAGATGGGTAGCGCCTTAATCACCGGTATAGTCTAAAATATTTCGTGCATAAACTAATATGGAGGCTGATATATGCAAATATATTAATAAAGGCAGCAACCTATCCACATAATATTTGCACTTAGAAATGAACGTGATGAAATTACAAGATTCCAGACGGTACGGTGTTCTAGCTCTACCAAAGCTACGTGGCGTATTTAAAGCTTTCCCATTTATGACGACATCCACCAGTCGTGCATTTAGACTGTCACGTCTACGGAGGACAGCGTTTTTTTTTTAACTCTGACTGATTAATTTAATTTTAGTCAGCTAATAGAGAATCCACGCAAAACCAATTTGTTTACTTTTTTAGGTAACTGAGACTGACTGACTTTGCTAAACTTTACTGTAATAAGTTCCATCATACTTCACGTATATGATAAGCAAAGAAGTAATTTTTGTTAGAGCAAGTCAAGAGGAGTTCGGGACATTTTCAAGAAACACGTTTTCGGGTGTGTTTATTTAGTGCATCCAAATAACACCGAGTGCTATCTTTTGCCTCATTCTTTTCTATCGTAAAAACGGTCTATGATTTACAATATTTCATATACCGAGCACGAGGCTTGATGATGATCAATGCTGTGACTCTAATATAATATTGCGTCAGGATCAGACCATCCTAGCTACATTTATATGTTGTGTTATTGGTTTTTTGATGCATTTGTACGTATTATGGCAAAATATCGAAATCCTTTATCCGATGACTTTATAAGAGAAGTTCAGGGAACCAAAATAGTGTAGATTTCATTATTTTAGTTCATATATATAGTCATAAGTAGAATTATGTTTTTATCATACTTAAATGATAAATGAAGGCCATAAATGTTTGGCTATATTTTTAGATCTTAAGAAAGCCTTTGACACTGTTTCTTTTTCGATTCTTGTGCGTAAATTGGAGTCAATCGGTATAAGGGGCATCCCGCTCAATTTATTTAAGGACTATCTGAGAGAACGTAAACAACAAGTAAAGATAGGTGACTGTATTAGTGAGGAATCATCGCTTACCTTTGGTGTTCCTCAGGTAAGTGTACTAGGTCCTACATTGTTCCTTATTTATATAAATACATTACCTAACCTAAATTTAGTCGACGGACAAGTATTTTCCTATGCCGATGACACCGCAATGGTTTTTACGGGTAAGAATTGGAACTCGGTTTTTAGAAATGCTGAATCTGGCCTAATAAGTTTCAAAATGGCTGCTGAGTAACCTTCTTTCCTTAAATATTACAAAAACTAAGTACGTATGCTTTACAATTAATAATAGAACGCAACCAAATAATAACAATAGTTTAAAGATACATTATTGTGGCATTTCTAATAGTTCTAACTGTAAGTGTACAGTTATCGATAAGGTTGCATCTATAAAGTATTTGGGGGTTGTTCTGGATCAACACTTGAACTGGCACGCTCAAGTTGAATATACGAGTAATAGGATACGGAAATTAATTTGGATATTTAAGAAACTAAGACATGTCACCTCTAAACAACTACTAAACCAAATATATACTGCATTGGCACAGCCCATAATAGGGTATTGTGTATCAGTTTGGGGAGGAGCAGGTAAAACAAAATTATTAGAAATCGAAAGGAGTCAACGTTGTCTCCTGAAAGTTATGTATTTCAAAGCATTTAGTTTTCCTACTGAAGAACTTTACAAGTTGAGTGAGCTTCTTTCAATAAGACAGATATATATCCTATCAACAGTCTTACGAATACACAAATATTTGCCTTTTAACACCGATACAATGATGAGAAGAAGAAAAGATAGGGTAGCAGTAACTAGATACGTAAAAACCAAATTCGCTCAACGTCAGTTCTTATCACAATCTGCTCATCTCTACAATAGACTGAACAAAGATTTAGATATATATCAGTTGAACACATACAAATGTAAACACATTGTTACAAAATATTTACATACTAAAACATACAACGACACAGAATGTTTATTGCAATATACTAATTAATTTTTTTTTCTTATTTTTTATGTTTGATATGTTGAAACCGGTATGGGTGAACGAGAACTGTGATATTTTATAAAAACCTACACATTCATACTCTCACAACACACACGCACACACACGCACACACACACACACACACACACACACACACACACACACACACACACACACACACACACACACACGCACACATGCACGCAGGCTCGCACACATGATTTTGTTAAAATTCAGAATTAATCCATTTCAGGTAATATGTAAATTTTATTAAAAATTGATTATTGTTTTACCTCATATTTCACTCTAAACTGATGTTAATATTAATTATTTTTATAAGTATTTTGCCAAATTGTCTTCACAAGCACAATTAAGTATAATATGTAGTATAGTAAGGAAGAGCGGGGTCACCTGGCACAAGTAATTATTATTACTTAATAGGTTGATCCCAACCTCTGTTTACAATTATAAACCACTGTGTTGTGAAATAAAGATATTTTTGATTTTTTTAGATGTTTTTTAAATTTTTAGTACTGTTCAAACCAAGAATAAATGTATTTTGCTTGCTTCTGTTATTCATTTGGGTGAAGTTTTGCGCAACATGATGTACATATTAGCTTTGTCTGATAGCCCTCCAATAACTTGAGATATTAATTGAAAATTATTTTCAATATGTTACGGTTTCCATGAATCAAACGTGGGCGTAGCTAACAACCGTGGTAACAGAGAATATACGACTGAGTTGCCTTATGAATCCTTAAATCTGTATTTGAATGCATTATTGCGCTGTAAGCAACTAGGTCTCACAACCACACAATATTACTTATGGATTTTAACGTGAATACGTCTCTAAATTTGCTTCCATAGTTTGAGACAATTCAGAAAACGAATGTTACCAAAATAGGGGGTGGTGTTGTAGCTACATATGTATCTATCATGTACATTCAAAATTTTATTACACAATTCAGATCAAAGAATTCCTGAGTGAAGACTGTGGATAGGACTGCACGCGCGCGGCGGCGGGGGTCCGCTATTTTGAGGTATTTTTGTTACGTACATGTGTTCACGTAATACACACGGTCGTGGACACGCTCTGCCACATCCAAATTTTTATATTACTAAAGGTTGTGTCTTCTTAGGCTACGCTATTTACTTTCCCTCTCCATGGCAGAATATTTATTAAATTGTAAACTTATCTACGTTCATGAGTTATAAATAAGATGGAATGAATAGCATTTTAAGGATTTTAGAAAAAAAAATAGTTTTGAGGAATTACACTTATGTACACAGGTCCGCAGTAGGCTCGAAGATTTTGCTATTTATTTGTTGGGGACAGAAAAGTACACCTTAAACCAGGCTTTCCTAAAGTGTGCGCTGCGGCACCCTAGTGGCCCTTAGAGAGTAAAGGGAGTGCCGTGAGGCACTCCTGCTTACTATTCTCAGGAATTAATAAGAATATTGTTGTAAAATTTGCAGCCTATTTACGTCCCACTGCTGGGCACAGGCCTAATCTCATTTTTGAGAGTCTTCGAAATAAATTTTTTTCCATAGATAATAGAAGAATATTGTTGATAATTTAATTTTTGTGCCTATCACGTCGTATCTTTTTACCTTATTTCGACTAGCTAGGGCGCTGAGACAAAATAGTAAACCTGTTAGTGCGCCGAGAACTGAATAAGCTTAGGAACGCCTGCCTTAAACTTATGTTATTACAGCTTGCTTGAACTAAGCATTTCCCGAATAATTCATTTAAACTTAATAATTGCCAATTCATTTAAACTGCGACATTGAGATTCTTTTTTGAATAAAAATTGTAGTCCACTGTAAAATGTCTACTAATCCATAGACTCCAACGGCCAGCTTTCAACAAATGAGGGTACCGATGCGTTGTCACCTCAGAGGAGGAAGTTGGTATGCCTCGCCGCTTATAGTTATACCGGTTCTCTTAACCCTCATGGTCTGAAGGGTTAAGAGAACCGCACAACACGCAGCTGTGCAAGCATTTCTAGTTGTCGGTTGAAATAGGTAGGTGGTACCTGTTAAATTATTCATAAAATTAAACAACGTGTTCTCATTTAGTTACCATCTTTTATTCTAAACCATAGATATGGATTCACATAGGCAATAGGCATAGATTCTTAAGGCGACACATCGAAAACCGTTGAAGCGGGCTACCGCCGGACTAACCCGAATGAAACATAATTTCTATAAAAACTTCAAAAACGCCGTCATAAGGTCTAAAATTGCGTAGCGCCCGCGACGATTAAGACCGCTTAGAAATCGCTTAAAATCTTAAAATATTTTTTTAAAATTATTGATTTTAGTAATAAAAATAATGAACAAGTAAATTATGAATATTGATGTTATGAATGTATTTGAGTAGTTTCCAAGCATATAGATTAAGAAATTTCGTTTTAATTTCAATTATAGTGATTTTTTAGAGGTGTTTTCGCAAAAAATACAATACAATACAATACTCTTTATTGTACACCAAGAAAAGATAACAACATCAAAAAAAATAACAACTATTGAAGGAAATACAAAGGGCGGTCTTATTGCTACATAGCAATCTCTTCCAGACAACCCAGAAGAAGAAATAAATACAAAATAATAAAAAGAACAATGGGTAGGGTGCACTAAAATAAAAAAATACAGATACAAACGTATGCATTAAAAAGACAACATTCTTCAGGCAGATCAATGACCATAATTAAGCGGAGGAAGTGAGAGGGGTTAGAGAGACAAATAGTATTCTTTAATCTGTTTCTGGAACACATTTAAGGATTGAGCACTTCTAATTGACTGGGGTAAGGAGTTCCAAAGTCTTACTCCAAGAACAGAGAATGATTTGTCATAATAAGTCGAGGAGTGCACAGGACATTGGAGGGAAAGATTTTCTTTGGATCGTAAGGAAAAATTATGACAGGAGCTGAGAAATCTAAAACGTTCTTTTAGATAGGAAGGACTAGCTATATTAAATAAGACACAGTAGAGAGCAGAAAGTATATGAGTATTCCGACGAAGACGGATTGGGAGCCACTTGAGTTTAGTGCGGTATTCTGAGACATGGTCATATTTGCGAAGTCCAAATATGAACCGAATACAGAGATTTTGGAGGCGCTCAAGCTTGTTAAGTTGCTCCTCGGTGATATCAAGGTAACAAATGTCAGCATAGTCGAGGATAGGGAGTAGTAAAGATTGTGCAAGCGAAATTTTGGTGGCAATGGGTAAAAAGTAATTAAGCCTCCGGAGTGAAGCATAAGCTGCAAACATTTTACGGCTCACTGCATTAATTTGGGGTGCCCAAGAAAGACTTGAATCCAAGAGGATACCTAAATTTTTGACAACGTCATTATAAGGTATGGGAACTCCATTATATACAAAGGGTTGTAGTTGACATTTTTTTATCTTGCAAATCATTTTTGAACTCCCAATGATTATGGCTTGGGATTTTAAAGGGTTCACTGTTAACCCATAAGAACGACTCCAGTCGAGAATACATGTCAGATCCTTATTGATACATTCCATTGCTTTGGGAAGATCTTCAATGGTTGTTTGTAAGTATATTTGGAGATCATCTGCATACAAGTGGTAGAGAGAAGATATTTGGGATGTAATCGTATTAATAAAGATTGCGAATAAAAGAGGAGATAAGACGCCACCCTGTGGAACGCCAGCTACTGTATCAAGCCACGAAGAAAGTCTATCTTGGACACGAATACGTTGCCGGCGCCCATACAAATAACTATGAAAACAGGTAATTGCAGTTGGAGATATGTTGAGAGAACGCAGAATCCCTAACAGGATGTCATGATCAACAGTATTAAAGGCATTGCCGAAATCCATCAACACCAATAATGTGACTTGATGATTTTCCATACCGTGTCAAATGTCGTCCGTGATTTTCAATAACGCCGTAGTCGTACTATGAACAGATCTAAAGCCAGATTGGAAAGGGTTGAGAATGTTATTTCTTAAACAAAAGGAATTAATTTGTTGTTGCACTAGTCGTTCTAAGACTTTGGAAAGGAAAGGAAGAATCGAAATAGGACGATATTCAGAAAAACTTGAAGGATTTGCTTTTTTGGGTATAGGTATGATTTGGGCATCCTTCCATTGGTTAGGGAAAGAAGATGAGGATATGGAAAGGTTTAAGATAAAGACAAAATAATTATGATCGAGTCAAAATTTTACAATCGTGTTTTTGAACAATCAAATTCAAGATTAAGACATGAATTTACCTATATCAAAATTCCAGTTTCGTTAGTCCTGTCATACTCCATTTTACGCGGTTTCGGTTTAATAAAATAATAAACTAGTTTCGCTGCCCAATGTCGATACTGACACTTACATAAATATCGATAGTACAACATCTCTATTAATCTAGAAAAATAATCTATCATAATCACATACCATAAATTGTTGTATTTGAAAATATCTAAACCTATTTTATGCCATGGTCGGTCAGGTAACTGTTCAATGATTATTTCTTCGCTGTGATTTGTTCTTGATTCTACATTTAGAACATGTTTGAACTAATTCTTGAATTTGCTTAAATAACACTATCCACCAAACTGTTTGTTTAGCCCTTTCTGTATAGACTTAGACACACCTATATGCCCTTTTTGGATCTGCAATAAAGTTTCTTTCTGTAACGATTGTGGTATAACAACCCCTACAATTAAAAATCAAAAGGCAGATCCGTTGTCACTCCTGAGAACTAAGATGGAATGCCTCGTTTCCGGTGAAAAGGGTCTCCGTTTCTCCACACACAACATACGAATCACTGCAGCATTAAACTGCTATTTTTAATAATAAAGCCAATTTCTTTCTTCAGAAATAATGTACTTTATACTTCATTTCGAAGAAGACGTTTCGTCTGTTTTCAGTTTGGATAAAGATATGTACTTAGAAAGCGTTTCGCAAAAGGACAAATTGTATCTGTAGAAAGGAACAAACAAAACTCAACGTCAGACTCAAGTACAGCTGTGTAAAGATCCGTATTTGTCTTGACAAAATAAACTGAAATGGCATTCAGTAATAAAATATTTTCGCTCGACCAAAGTAGCAAAAATTCGTTTTATTTTAAGTTCATAGCCGTAATTTCACAGTACGCAAGTTGTACGCAGCCTGAGCTTGATTCGCGCCGGCACTAATGAATATCATTTACTCGGTGGTGAAGAAACACATTGTAGGGAAACCTGAATACATAGATAGATAGATAGATAAATAACGCTTTATTGTACGCCAAAAAATAACATTAATATTACCAAAAAATTAGGAAAAGAAATGTGGTACAATCGGCGGTCTTATCGCTAAGAGCTATCTCTTCCAGACAACCTTTGGATGGACAGGATTGCAAGAAAACAATAAAAACGTGTGTGGTTTGGCGACAAAAATAACAATTTTTTTATTGAAATAGATAAGATAAATATATACATACTTAACATATATGTTAAATATACATATAAATATACATTTTTATAAATATATAAAAGTACAAATATATACTATAAAACTATTACATACTAGCTCTTACCCGGCGCGTTGCAGCCGCAGAAGAAATGGTTGTGGTATTAATATCGTTTAAAATTTGGGAGAGTTATATTATTAGGAATGCACTCATTGATGTTGAGTGATATATAACTTACAAATGTGTCGGTACTATACGCGCGCCACCTACTGTAAGTTAATTGTACTATGCCCATAACAACCCATACGTACTCCAACCAAAATATAGCTGGCTTGGCTCTACCAAGTATTAAATAATAATAAACACGTATGGTCAGAAATTTGGGGATCTATGAAAACCTTAGTTAACACTTTCATTCGAAGTCAGATGTTATGTGGGCAAGAAGCCAACTACAGCCACTACAGTCCAAACGATACTAACGTCACTCAATTGTTTTGCCATCCCGGAACCCCTCCACTAACAATTAAATTTTATGGTATGGTATTAAAGTTCAAATTGACTTTTAAGTATTATTACGATTCTTTTGTATGGGAATATAGAAAAGCTTTGTTTTTAGAGTTTTTCAGGCAGTTTTTTTACATTTTTCTCTCCGTAAGAACCATCTGCGTACTTCAAGGAATATTATGAAAAAAGAATTAGCGAAATCGGTTCAGCTGCTCTCGAGATATGCAGTTAGCAACAAATTCAGCAATTCGTTTTTATATTTTAGATAACATAAATGTGCCATACATATAAACAAATTGTCATGGGTTTACTCAAGCCCTAGGGGTCGGGGTCCAGGCAAGATAAGAAACAAATGTGCGGTATTTTTGGTGTAAGTTATTTAATTGCAACATAAAAGCCTACAACAACTCAACACTACAAAACTATCAACTAAATAGTTTTAAGCATAAAAAATCTACAAATTATCCTAACTCTAAGATATGTAAGCACTAAAAGTTTAACTAATTCTACAGCTACGCATTAACTAGAAAAATAAAATGAAATATAATAAAACATAAAATTTACCACTAGTTCTTTTACTTTAGTAAACAAGACTTATAAATAAAGTATCATTACAAAAAATGCAAACTTAATAAATAAAAAAAGAAAAAGCAAAATTATAAAAATAAATTTCAATATTTTTATTCAGAGGTTTGAACCATGAATTGGAAGAAGTCGCCCAATATGTTTGGTCGCTATCCCGATAGGTTATGCCTGCCGATTACGTTTCAAATCAAATTAGGATATAGTATCATCTCTATATGTCCTCATGTTTTTAAGATGAAGTTGATTTTCTAATAACTCTTTGCCAGAGATATAGGAAGGCGTAAGGTCACAATTAACTTAATGGGCATTTCCACAGACCCGTTGCACCTCTAAAATTAACGTTCCACGAATAAAATATGTATTTAAATAATACAAAATTCACTAATACACAGATATAATATGTACGTAAACTTTTGTGCATCAAACTTCCAATGTCTGACAAAAATTACCACTTCTCACGATCGCGACTGCGGCCCTCCGCTGTCCGTAACCAATTCCTACCCTCCAATATTTTTCCAAGTTGAGAAACATGACCCATCTCAATTATGACGTAAATCGTAACATTATTTTTTATCATCACATATCCCCCCTCATCAAATGGAATCCAACCAGATTCAGCTAGATTTTAAATTACCCGTTTCAGGTCAGAAGTGTGCCATGTACCCAAAAGTTTGCCGTGTAAACTTTTCAAAATATAAACATCGGCTGACACCTTCTCTGAAATAATAGCTTTTTCGTACTTTGGAGATACTCGTAACTTGGCCATATAGTTTTTATTAGCACATGATTGTGGTTTTGTTTTCTTCCAAACCAACTCTCCCACATTGAAATTGCATATTCGTCTTCTTTTATTATAATTTTTGCTATTAATTTCATAAGCCTCTCGCAGCCTCTTGTTTACGTCTTTATATATTTCTTCTCTAAGTCTTAAATTATTTTCAAAACTGTTTCTATTTACATAAACATAATAATCTTTATCTGGCCCGAAATCAATTTTGTTTTCTAAGGAGGTTTCTCTACCAAAAAACAAGTATGAAGGAGTCTTGCCAGTTATTTCATGTATAGCAGTTCTAATGGCATGGCCTATATGAGGTATAAATTTATCCCAATCTTTATGATTATCTTCGATATACGTACCAATTACTCTATTTACTCGTTCTGTAGGATTGGCTTGAGGACGATAATAAGGCGTATACCAAATTTTAGAGTTGTAATTCGTAATAAATTCTTTAAACTGTGATGAAATAAACTGTTTCCTATTATCACATATCACTGTTCTTGGTACTCCAAATATTAGAAATATCTGTTCTTCGATAATTATAACGATTGTTGATGTTTTACCATTTCTCAAGGGAAACAATAATACAAACTTGCTAAACCAACATGAAACTACAAGTAACATTATATTGCCAGTCTTTGATCGTGGAAAAGGGCCCATTAGATCCATGGAAATTATTTGAAAAGGCTCTGTTACTTCTTTATGTTTGCCCTTTTTCCGAATTAGCGGTAGTTGACTAGGTTTATGTTTAGAGCAAGTCTTACATTTCCGTACGTAATCTTTAACATCTTTAATAAAGGATGGCCAGAAATAATGTTTTCTTGTTTGATTTATGGAATTCTTAATTCATAAATGTCCTGCTGTTGGACTGTCGTGACATTCTATTAGGATTTGTCTTCTCAATTTTTCTGGAATTGCTATCTTCTACAAATCTTTTTCATCTGGAAATTGTTTAAGTTTCAAATATTTCCACAAAATACCTTGATGAAGTATCCAATTATCTCTGCCTTTTCCCCCGTTATCTCTTTTTCAATTGAATTATACCAGTCATCTTTGTCATCGGTTTAGTATCTATAATATTTATTTCTTTATCTGGAGCTGCTCTTGATAGTGCATCTGGTACAATATTATCTTTACTCTTTCTATATATTACCTCGAAATCAAACTGTTGTAACCTCATTGCCCATCTAGCCAACCTTCCATGTGGATCCTTTTTCTTGTAAAGCCATTGCAAGGCGCTATGATCGGATACGACCTTAAAGTGCGTGCCTTCTATCATCATCATCATCATTACAGCCCTTCACAAGTCCACTTCTGAACATAGGCCTCCCCCAAAGAATGCCACAAAGCACGGTCCTGAGCCACTTGCATCCATCGACTTCCTGCATATCTTACCAGGTCGTCACTCCATATAGTGGGGGGACGCCCTACACTTCGCCTGCCGGTACGAGGCTGCCACTCGAGAACCTTTCTTCCCCATCGGTTGTCGGTTCTTCGAGTTATATGGTCGGCCCATTGCCACTTCAGCTTACTAATCCGTTGGGCTATGTCGGTCACTCTGGTTCTACTGCGTGCCTTCTATGTACGGCCTAAATTGTTCAACCGCGTGAATCACTCTCAATGCCATCACGAGTTTGAAATAAAACAGCGCCCGTACCTTTATTTGAGGCATCGCACTGTATAATAAATTCTAAATTGAAGTCAGGACAGCTCAGTACCGGAGTAGAAGTTAATGATGTTTTTAGATCAATGAAAGCACTTTCAGCTTCTGCGTCCCATTTAATTTTCTGACCTTTTTTCAAGCCTTTAATAAGATCGTGTAAAGGAGCAGCAACAATTGCAAAGTTCTCCACAAAACTTCGATACCAACTCGCCAGTCCTAGAAAACGTTTCAACTCTGTATATGTGTTTGGTCTTGGATAGTTTAAAATGGCACTAACTTTTTCTGGGTCTGTTCTTAAACCTTCCTTATCAACAATATAGCCTAAGTACTTTAACGAAGGACGGGCGAACTGGCACTTCTCAAAATTTACTGTGAGACCTGCTGAGAGTAACTGCTTTTTAACCAAAGCTACGACCTAAGATCATGTCTTAAATTATCCTTAATGTAAAATTTCACCACTTTATACCGTTTCATAAACAGTATTGGCAAATAAATTACTGATTTTATATTGTAGGATGTTCCATCTGCCATGGAAATACTCAACTGAGGTATTTCATGGATTGAGAATCCCAAAACCATGAATTTACGACGTAAGCCTCTAGAAATCACCGAAGATGTGGCCCCTGAATCAAGTAATCCCAAGAAATATTTGTTTAAAATTTTAACAAGAGCGTAATGACGGTTGTCATAACTTTTTGATACGATATTGCATAACTGGCTAGTTTCAAAGTAATGAGAAACAATCTTCAACCAATTATGCCATTTTCATCTTTAAAATCTTAAGCTGTCTTGGAGGTCATTTGGTAGGAGTAATGACCTCCTGTTTTTCGTTTCCCGAACATGTGTAATTTTTTACCGTTTGGCCAAATTTGCCACATTTATAGCAAAATAACCTTTGACGAGAAAGCGTACAATCTTTAAACGTATGACCAGTATCACGACAATTCCAGCATTTTATATTTTGTAGGCCAAAATTTCTTACATTAAATGTCGATGCTATTTTTGTCACTTCATTAACTTCCGCAAGAAAGTGTCCTTGATATGCTAGGTCCGGCTCCAGAGTATTACTAGTGTTTGTTGGTTCTTGGAAATTTTCACAGTTAGTTCTTGCGCGTTCTAAGACGCTTAACACCGATGCTAATTCTGATATGGTATTAAGCTGATCTCTGCAAACTGCAAGTTGAAAATATGGCTGTATATTATTCAATAAGATGGAAAATTTTTGTTCTTCATTAATTTTCTCTGGAAGTCTGTTAAACATATTCTGCATAACAGCTAGATAGATAGCAATCTTTCTTCCCTTAGTTCAGCTATCCTTTCCAGGAAGGCATTAACGCTTACGTCACCCTTGCCGGAAAATTTAACGCCCCAATCTTTATAAGGCACAAGTTTCCTAAAACCTAACTCATTTTCTAAAATAGATTGATATGATATTTTCTCAGGACCTTCTTGCATTTTAGGAAAACTCCTGTCTTTTGAACTGTAACTTGTTTCTGGCTCTATAGTTCTGTGTCTTGACTGTAAATCGATATATGTGAGAAAATCTATCGCTTCTTCTCCAAGACTGCGATGGAGTATTTCTTTATCCTTTTTAGAAATCTCTGCTTCACTCTCACTTTTATCTTCATCCTTCATATCCTTTGTAATTACTGTCTGATTCACTAGCGATGATAAGTTTGACCCGGTTGAGCAAGTATTGGAGGCGCGAAGCTAGCCGTTTTCTTATATCACCATCAGGATCTTCATCGAAGGCCGATTTTAGAAATTGCAATTTTTTTCACAAATTTCAATCTGGGACAGGGTGTCCTTTGTACAACAAGACGGGACAATTCAACTTTCTTTCTCGCACAACTTCCTTGTGGAATAGTTTACCACCAGCGATTTTTCCGGACCGATACGACTTAAGGAGCTTCAAGAAAAGAGCCTATTCCTTTTTAAAAAGCCGGCAACGCATCTGCAATTCCCCTGGTGTTGCGGTTGTTCATGGACGGCGGTAGTCACTTACCATCAGGTGAGCCGCATGCTCGTTTTCCCCCTCTCCTATAAAAAAAAATACTAGAATCGCCTTCCCGGTCTCTTATAAAAAATTGTTTAGGACTTTACGCATAACTTTTACTGTTTCTAAGCCCCGAATACCACGGCAAGCTAACTCAAATTCAAGTTCATCCTTCAATAAATCATGCGCATCTATCTTGTCCATTTTATTTTAAATGAAATGTATATTATATATTTTACGAAGAAAGATATTTTTTTTTAAGAGAAAGTAAACAAGTTTCCTATACCACATGTAAGTACACAAAATGATATCATATGACACAATAGTCAATAATATAAATTATAAGGGTAAACGAACCAATTCACACAATTGTTTCAAGGTTCTTTACCCGTGGGCGCCATTTGTCATGGGTTTACTCAAGCCCTAGGGGTCGGGGTCCAGGCAAGATAAGAAACAAATGTGCGGTATTTTTGGTGTAAGTTATTTAATTGCAACATAAAAGCCTACAACAACTCAACACTACAAAACTATCAACTAAATAGTTTTAAGCATAAAAAATCTACAAATTATCCTAACTCTAAGATGTGTAAGCACTAAAAATTTAACTAATTCTACAGCTACGCATTAACTAGAAAAATAAAATGAAATATAATAAAACATAAAATTTACTACTAGTTCTTTTACTTTAGTAAACAAGACTTATAAATAAAGTATCATTACAAAAAATGCAAACTTAATAAATAATAAAAGAAAAAGCAAAATTATAAAAATAAATTTCAATATTTTTATTCGGAGGTTTGAACGATGAATGTGAAGAAGTCGCCCAATGTTTTTGGCCGCTATCCCGATAGGCTATGCCTGCCGATTACGTTTCAAATCAAATTAGGATATAGTATCATCTCTATATGTCCTCATGTTTTTAAGATGAAGTAGATTTTCTAATAACTCTTTGCCAGAGATATAGGAAGGCGTATAGTCACAATTAACTTAATGGGCGTTTCCACAGACCCGTTGCACTTCTAAAATTAACGTTGCACGAATAAAATATGTATTTAAATAAAACAAAATTCACTGATACACAGCTATAATATGTACGTAAACTTTTGTGCATCAAACTTCCAATGTCTGACAAAAATTACCACTTCTCGCGATCGCGACTGCGGCCCTCCGCTGTCCGTAACCAATTCCTACCCTCCAATATTTTTCCAAGTTGAGAAACATGACTCATCTCAATTATGACGTAAATCGTAACATTATTTTTTTTATCATCACAAAATAATCTAACTAAATAAAGGTAGAATAATTATATACAAATGAACTAGATAGAATCAAAGTTGAAAAAAGTAATCATATACATGTTTCTTAAAAACTGGTAGGGATTGTGCGCATCTTGCTGATAACGGCAAGGCATTCCATAATCGGACAGCTTGTATTGTAAATGACCTGCCCAAAAATTTGGTAGTGTGTGCATTTTTAATATCAAATTTTCTGATGATATCAAATGTCTCAAATGTGAGTCATGGAAGAATTCAAATCGATTTTTTTAGGTAAGAAGGATAGAAAGGATTAAAAAGAATATTTTAAGGAAGTGAGAGAATATGAGCATAAAGAATCTCTGAGAAATAAAGTATTTCCAGGACATGTGGAGTCTGTCAACGCATCAAGCAGCGTAATGAACTACTCCAAAAACCATTTTAGAAATGGAGGGAGGCCTGTGCCCAACAGAAAGACGTAGAAAATAGGCAAAAACTTTACTTTATCCCTTTTTAATAATATCAGATTTATTTATTTTTATTTTATGTCGTAGAACATTCTAAATAAATATCATGTGATATTTAAGTAAGCGGGTTAAGAAATCGATTAACTTTTTCGGAACTAGTTTTAGTAACTTCTTGTTAATTTTAATTTCTCATCATCATCATCATCATTACAGCCCTTCACAAGTCCAATGCTGAACATAGCTGAACATAGGCATCCCCCAAGGAATGCCACAAAACACGGTCCTGAGCCACTTGCATCCATCGACTTCCTGCATATCTTAACAGGTCGTCACTCCATCTAGTGGAGGGACGCCCAACACTTCGCCTGCCGGTACGAGGCTGCCACTCGAGAACCTTTCTTCCCCATCGGTTGTCGTTTCTTTGAGCTATATGGCCGGCCCATTGCCACTTCAGCTTACTAATCCGTTGGGCTATGTCGGTCACTCTGGTTCTACTGCGGATATCCTCATTTCTGAGTTTATCACACAGAGAAACTCCGAGCATAGCCCTCTCCATAGCTCGCTGAGCGACCTTGAGCTTCCTCATCCGGCCAGCAGTGAAGGACCACGTCTCAGTTCCGTATGTCATCACTGGCAACACGCATTGGTTGTACAGTCTCGTTTTCAAGTTTTGAGGTATACCTGACGAGAAGATGTGCCGTAATTTCCCGAACGATGCCCAACCGAGTTGAATCCGTCGATTGACCTCTCGGTCGAAGTTGGACTTACCTAGTCGGAATATTTGTCCCAGGTAAACATGCTCGTCAACAACTTCGAGCTTAGTGTTCCCAACAACTACCGGCATAGGTGTGACACGGATATTAAACATGATCATTGTTTTGTCCATGTTTATCTTAAGACCTATCCGTTGGGAAGCACTATTGAGGTCATTGAGCACAGTGCTTAGGTCCTCCAGAGATTCTGCCATAAGGACTATATCGTCGGCAAATCGAAGGTAAGTGATGTACTCGCCATTGATGTTGATACCGTATCCTTTCCAGTCCAGAAGCTTGGAAACGTCTTCCAATGCAGCGGTGAAGAGTTTCGGGGATATGACGTCACGTTCATACGTGGTAGAGCCATGCTGCATCTATATTATGGTTGTAGCACGAATAGGTAGGCTCGACCGGGGAAGGACCACGTTCTCACAGAATACCAGCGTAAAATAGCAGCTTAACGCTGCTGTGTTTCGTATGGTGAGTGTAGAGAACCGGAGACCCTTTTTACTGGAAACGAGGCATTCCATCTTAGTCCTCACGGATGACAACGCATCTGCATTTTGACTCTTAATCGAAGATAGATGTAAATGTCTATGGGCCACAGCGACGTCTTACCATCAGGTGGACTGTGTGCTCGTTTATCACCCTTATCCTATAAAAAAAAAACCCTGTCTTACACCTCTCTGCAATTGGATAGGTTTCGTACTCTGGTTCTGTACTCGGATAGCCATCGTAGCCCTACTGTACAAGCACTTCAGCACTTCGACATACCGACAGTCCACTTGGCACCGCTAAAGGGACTGTAGCAACGCCCAAATTTCGACGGAATCAAAGGCTTTCTCATAGTCCACATACGCCAGACATAGTGGCAAATTGTACTCCTCTGACTTTTGTACAATTTGCCGAAGGGTATGTATGTGGTTTATGGTGTTAAAGCCTTTTTGGAAACCGGCATGTTCGGGAGGCTAGAAGTCGTCAAGTCTGCGCGCGAGACGATTCGTAATGACTCTCGAAAACAGCACGTAGACGCGGCTCAAAAGGGAAATCGGTCTGTAGTTTTTCAAGAAAGCGTTGTCGCTTTTCTTGAAGAACAAGACCACCGCACTTCTGCTCCACGCCTCCGGTGTAATGCCACCATGGAGGACGGAATTAAAGAGCTTCTGAAGGACTTCAAGTACCGGTTTTCCACCCGCTTTCAGAAGCTCCGCTGTAATTCCATCCTCGCCTGGGGCCTTGCCGTTTTTAAGGTGCTGGAGAGCCATTCCAATCTCGCTCAGATAATTTATATAATTATATATTATATAATTTCTCATTTTACTCTTAATGATAGAAAATTATGTCTAACCCTCAAAATTCATGTATTGTATTAAGCCTAATCCGTGTACGTTCCGAAAATTGTTACTAATGACCCTTGTTCAAAACCGTTTCATGTTTAAACTCCTTAGGGATGTATCTCTATAAGAAAATAAAATCTATTATATTAAAATAATGGGTCGGAGAAAAAGTTTCTTCGTATTTTGTTTGTATAAAATTAAAGAAAAATCTTTTTGGATGTACTGTTTGTATCTATATCAATACATATAGGACATTAAGAAAAACGAAAAGTAAAAACACTTTCCCACCATTTTTCAACTGTTTTTCTTTCCGCCAATATGAGTGAATCTAACGAAGAAATTCGATACATTCTGTCGTTTTAATACAAAAAAGGGAAGGGAAAAACGCGACTTAAGCTGCGAAAACATCTTGTAACATTCATGGATCTAATGCAGTGTCAGTTGGTTCAAGCCTTTTCAGTCCGCGAATTTTGATGTCAAAGATTCAGCTTGCTCTGGTCGCCCTCATACGGAAAAATCGATGCCATTTTCGAAAAAGTAGAGCAAGATCGGCATATAAGTAATAACGGCATAGCCAAGGAATGGGGGATCGACTACAAAATAGTTTTGATCCATAAGAAAAAGTCTGGTCTAATATAAAAGCTCGATATTTGGGTATCACACGAGCTCACTGAAAGAAACTTAAAGAATTGTGTACTCATTTGCGATTCTCTATTGAAACGTAATAAAACCCAATCATTTTTGAAAAAATTGATCAATGGTGATGAAAAGTAGATCACCTACGCCAAGAATGTGTGAAAAATCTCATGGTCAAAAAAGGGTAGTCATGCTCCACAGACTGTAGCGAAACCCGGATTAACACGAAATAATGTGATGCTGTGTGGAGTGGCATCATTTATTATGAGCATATACCGCCGGATCTCTACTGACAACAACTAATGAGACTCAAGCAAGAAATTGGGAAACAACAGCCGGAATGGATCAATAGAAAAGAAGTGATCTTTCATCATGATAACACCAGACCACACACAACTTTGGCCACTCGGCTAAAATTGAAAGAGCTTGGTTGGGAAGTGTTAATGCATCCACCATATGTTTCTGATCTTGTACCGTCAGATTTTCACCTGTTTCGGTCTCTTCAGAATGTTTTGGGTAGTGTAAGGTGAACATCAAGAGCGGGCTGTCAAAACTTTTTGTCGCATTTTTTTGATCAAAAATCCCAAGATTTTACAGCAACGGGATTATGTCACTACCTGCAAGATGGCAGCAAGTTATCGAACAAAATGGCACATATATTTTATAATTAAATGTTAAGCTTAGAAAAAGAATGTACAGAATTTGTTTATAAAATAGGTACGAAGAAACTTTTTCCCCGACCTTATATGTAACTCTGTAACGCGGCAATATTTATTTAAATTAGTGGTCGCCTTGTGGTCCAAATTTGTTTATATGTCTCTTTCTTTTACTGGTCTATTAAGCAAGCTTTATTTAATTTTCAATTGCACATTATCATCACATATATAAAACACAGATACCAAATATACAAAATATAAAACACACGCAATTTGTCAAACTCAAATCCACACAGTGTTGAAAAAGGAATATTTGATATCATACAAAATTCACAGCTTAATCCATCAATCTGTCTGGAGTTATTTGTTGGCAACTATTTGAAATTCTTTAACGACAATTTCTACTATGTGCTACTAATTGATCACAGACATTTGTATAAGAGTAATAACTTACATATTATTTATTGTATTAACTTCTTAGAGTTTGGAAAAATTACTATCATGTACGGAGCCTTTGATGTAGGACCACGCTTAAGATGTAGGTGTGCGCGACTGGAGAAGTTACTATGTTATCTAAATTACGGATTAAGTAAAGCTGAAATTTATAAAATGCGTTTTAATTGGAAATGGACTATATAATATATAATTGCATGTACAATTAAATACAAATATAAAATACAAACACAATACAATTTATATATATATATATATATATATATATATATATATATATATATATATATATATATATATATGTATATATATATATATATATATATATATATATATGACGGCACCTGCACCGTTGTAGATGCGGTGGCGTCGGTCTAGCTAGACAGAATTCTTGTAAACTACACGTGTACCGCACACCTGCGGCATCGCACCTGCGTTACCGCCCGTCCTGCTTGTATAAAACGGACTGAGCGGCCGCCGTTAAAACAGTCTTGGCTCTGACGTGGAACGGTGCGCTTGTCGTATTCCGTTACTAGTTTATCCTTGACTTGTTGGATAATTAATTCGTGTAAACGAATTAATCATTATTCCTAACTACAAAATCAGTCTCTGTACTATACTCAACTATACTTTCTACATCAGAAGTGGGATAAAGTCCCCATTTTTGCCCACATACAACCTTCGAATAGTATTAGGATTATTACATTTGTGAAAGACTATAATGCATTCTGCATTGATGATTCTGTTTTTATGTTAAATACCGTAATGAAATTTGCTGTCCTACTTAAGATATTGTCGTATCATTAAAGTGTAGAGAAAAGATAAAGTGAAATTATTTAAGCCAAAAGATAAATCTTTTTGTTCGATTTGTGTTAAAAGTACCCTCAAGTATTTTCATTATTTCTGACGTACCTAAATATGTTAACAAATGAAAGAAATGTCTGAGGCTTTCAAGACGAGTCATAGTTCGCATTGAATGAAAAATTAACTTGTTCAAGTTTTGTTGTAATTTGATAGTTCATGCGAAACATGATTATCATCTGTTATATTTTGTGATTCAAAACGTTTAAGCGATGAGCATATACCGCCGGATCTCTACTGACAACAACTAATGAGACTCAAGCAAGAAATTGGGAAACAACAGCCGGAATGGATCAATAGAAAAGAAGTGATCTTTCATCATGATAACACCAGACCACACACAACTTTGGCCACTCGGCTAAAATTGAAAGAGCTTGGTTGGGAAGTGTTAATGCATCCACCATATGTTTCTGATCTTGTACCGTCAGATTTAAAAACAAGAAAAGAAAATAAGAAAAATTAACTTGTTCAAGTTTTGTTGTAATTTGATAGTTCATGCGAAACATGATTATCATCTGTTATATTTTGAGATTCAAAACGTTTAAGCGATGTACCAAAATAAAGGATTAACTTTAACATGCTAGGAATTGAAAATAATAAGTAACATTTTTGTGTTCTAATGTGTTGATCAGTGTTGCAGTTTGCTCCGAATACTGTATGGTCGACAAGATTGGGGTTTGATGTCGAGAGATTCGTAGAAGTCTCTACAACAATGATCAATGAGGAAGATGTTGTGACGGCTAATCGAACATGGTCAGGTACGGCCGAGCGCTAGTAAGATTGAGCCTACAGCGCTACAGTCTGTAACTTATCAGCAGATCTTACGGCAAGACAATTCAAGCGGCCGCCGAACACATGGTCCTTTGGTGATGTAAATGAACGTCTGAGGCTTGGTCGGCTTTCGTAGATTTTGCGCAGTTGCCTCCTTCCCTTTGAAATATATGATGGTATCCGTCTCTACACATAGTTTCCGTTTTTTTACAATGTTTTCAAATGTCATACAGTTGCCGTTTCTTAAGAGAATGTGTGATGAATTTTGGAAGCTCTGAATTTCAAGGTTCGCAATACATTTGTCTCGATTTCTTTTAATTTTGCAAAGCAGTGCGACGATTCGCTAGCGCTAGTACGGCGTGACGGCTTGCTGGCGCGAATGTGGCACGAACGCTGCAGAACGAAAAGCTGTAGTGCGTTTGACTGGAGGTAGCCATATCGGCGCGTTCCAGACCTAAATGACGTCTGGGATTGTCGACCGTTGTAATATTTAACAAGAGTTAATATCTGTTAGCAGGTGGTGATAACTGATAGACCGTATGCTGTTCACTGTCAACCGCACGGGGACGTGCGACAGTCAGAGGTAGCCGTGTCTGTGCATCTAGAAAATACTAGAAACGTTGCAACACTCTAGCGAAGTAATTATTCTAGTGCAGGAAAGGAACATGAAGTTGCAGGGAGGCTGGTCTGTGCTGCACTGGGATTTGTGTCGAGTTGCTGTTGGTTTACATACTTAGGTGTTATCGTGTCACTACGTCCCTCACGATACACTTTTGTGTGATTGTGACGGGGACATGTTTGCGGTATGGTTGGTCTGTAACTGTTCTATACTGAATTGAAAAAAAAAAAGAGAGAGTAAGAAAAAAAAGTGGTTCTTACGATAATTGCAGGGCGTTTGCCGGTCCAATGATATAGCTACAGGGAATAGTGATTCCGGACTAGCATAAATAATACTTGAAAAAAAAAAGCGTAAGAAAAAAAATGGTTCTTACTATCATTGCAGGGCTTTGTGCCGGTCCAATGATATGGCAATAGGGAATAGTTATTCCGGACTAGCGAAAACAGTACTTGAAAAAAAAAAGAGAAAATAGAAAAAGCTACAGACTAATCATTCCGATCTAGCATAAAGTTCATAAAAGTTTTGTAGGGTTTAGTGCCGGAACAAAACTGATTATCACCAGAGTCTGAAGGGTCAGTATAGACCGGACCAGACGCTGTTTTGTCAGGATAATCGAACGATGTTTTACAGATTACAGTTGTTACAGATAACTAAAATTGTGATGGAGCGCGTGCGAGGACGCACGCATGTCAGTATGGCCGTGACGGCACCTGCACCGTTGTAGATGCGGTGGCGTCGGTCTAGCTAGACAGAATTCTTGTAAACTACACGTGTTGCGGTACACCTGCGGCATCGCACCTGCGTTACCGCCCGTCCTGCTTGTATAAAACGGACTGAGCGGCCGCCGTTAAAACAGTCTTGGCTCTGACGTGGAACGGTGCGCTTGTCGTATTCCGTTACTAGTTTATCCTTGACTTGTTGGATAATTAATTCGTGTAAACGAATTAATCATTATTCCTAACTACAAAATCAGTCTCTGTACTATACTCAACTATACTTTCTACATATACATAAATATATATATATATATATATAAACATGACAAATTATTATAATAAAATTTACGAAAGTGCAATAAAAAGGGTTCGTTTGTTTAGAAATTAAGACAGATTTTACGGTAGATGTGACAAAATATATTAAAAATATACGTAACTGAATGACTGAGTGAATAATATTGACGCGGAAGCCTAATCTATACTTAATATAATAAAGCGGAAGAGTTTTTTGTTTTTTTTGTTTGTTTAAACGCGCTAATCTCTGGAACTAGCAGTCCGATTTGAAAAATTCTTTTTGTATATTATAGCCAGATTCATTTGGAATAGTATAGGCTATCTAGCATTAAGCTATATTACCAGCTAGCCTTAAATATGGATATTTGTTAAGCAAATCAGAAGAAAAAGCACTCCCGAAATGATTTACCCGCGTACGCGGGTGTTATCGTTAGGGATACGTAAATACAATGTTCTAGAAAAATATAGACCTTTACTTCGTCTAAAAAAAGTCCGCGATACCATATGTCTATTTCTTATACATAAGCCATAATTTGGACGCATAGTTTAAGAGACATGTTATTTGGACGCATAGTTTAAGAGATAATCTAAAATTAAAATAATTCACTACTTGGCTGGGCGCGCGAACGACGCTTAAACCCTATACGTTATAAAATGCTTGAAATAGGTCATGTCGCGCACCTTGGACACGTGATGACGCGGATGAAACCGCGGGACACAGCTAGTGCCAATATAAAATCTTAACTCACTCCATGTTCAGATAGTATATTGGTTATATAAAACTAAGCAGCATTATTGGCTAATGGTTTAGGAGAAAATTTGACTTTATTTTGACCGACTAGTCGGTCATGGAACTGATACGATTTACACAGACAGTGCAACGTTTTCAAACTTATATGAAAATCTTTTTCACTCGTAGCTAGGCTTCGTGGAATAGACAAAAATATATTATCAACAGTTAGATACCAATATTTAAGAGTGGCAGCGTCATAATACTGTCTACGTCCAATATGATAATTTGTCACAAGTTTAGAGTATTATTATCATATGTTTTATTTTTTTATTTGATTCAATGTATTTGCAATACAAATTATATACAAATTATAGCTTCCTGCACTCCTTCTCCATATAAACTTTAACTACATCAAATCTCATGCTTTACCGTGCGCGCATGTTATGTAATATTTAAAAAGAGAGAAAGTTATCCATGCACTAATTAATATATAAATAAAGTTTAGAAAATTAATTATCTGATTTTTATTAAACATGTAGATTTTATTAGATAGACACTTATTGGGGACATATCTGCCATAGTTACCACGCTTGCCAGGAGGGTTAGCAGAAGCAGTTTTTATTGTTATTAGGAAGACGCTGCTGCTCATATCCTAGTTTGTTTCCCTTTGTCGCTTCATACGAAACCCACGGGGTGACATGCGTTGATGGATATTCTCACACTGCTGCCACTACGCGGTAGTGTACGTAATATAAAGATCTGTGAGAAGCCAGAGGTGTGTCAGGAATCAGACACAAGCAAAATGGAAGCCCCGAGTCTTTGTAACAGGTCTGAGAGACTATGTATTATGTATTATTTAAATATCTATTACACGATTAAAACCTTGTACATGGTAGAGACATGCTGCAATTGTATTACGGCTAAAACAACAATGATCTTGCTCAATAATTCCCGTGCTCCCACACAATACTAGCATAAAATAGGAATATAAAATATATAATACTGCTGTATACCGTATAGAGAGTGACGATAACCGGAGACATATTGGTAACGAAATATTTCGTCTCAGTCCTAACGTTGCAAGCTTGCAAGGCACATGCTTTGTGGCAGTGGCAGTGGACTGTGTGGTCGTTTGTCGCTTTTAATTAAATAAATAAACAAAAACTCTCAACATTAGTTTTTCAAAAATATCCCTCGGAATCAAAGCATCGATAACTGTGGAAATAAAGTTAGAAGAAGAACGAGACGAAAAGGAATAAGATCGAATTAAATCATGCGACTTAATCACGTAATCGAAGCTCTAGTAATAACTGATTGACTTTTTTTTTTTAAATTAAATAGATTACAATGACGGTTGCAATGACAACAAAATATTTGTTGTGAACGTAAGATTTACTCTACCTATATAGGATCCATGGATATTATAGTGAAAAAACAGAAATTTTCTAAAATGGAGTTATGGGTATGAGAGGTAGTGAAAAAGATCGAACGAGCACAGTAATTTTAAACCGCAATTAGAGTTTTTTTTTATAGGATAAGTGTGACAAACGAGCACACAGTCCACATGATGGCAAGTGGTTGCTGCGGCCCATAGACATCTACGTCTATCCTCGTTTGCGAATCAAAATGCAGATGCGTTGCCACCCGTGAGGACTAAGATGGAATGCCTCATTTCCAGTAAAAAGGGCCTCCGGCCACCTGCACTCACCAAGCGAAACGCAGAGGTAAACCTCTACTTCACGCTGGTATTCTGTGAGGTCGTGGTACCACCCCGGTTCGAGCCGGCCCATCCGTGCGACAGCAAAAGCTGCCGCGTGGCTCTACCACTGTAGAATTGTCAATAAACCGCTAGGTTTCTCACCGGTTGTTCCTAAGACAGAAGTAGTCAAAAAATCTGTGGTAAATTAATACGATGTCATCCGAAGGGATCTTGTCTTTATAAATGTTCCCTCGGTTTTAGAGCCTTGTGGAATATTTAGAGACGACGGCAGGAGACTTAACGGTAAGACTTTGGTCCCTTGGAAGAGAAATAAACAGTCTGGCGGCCTCTCACCTTAGGGGTATCTCGTTTAGAGCCGCGGCGGCATCTAAACGAGATACCCCTGAGCGTACAGTAAGTGGCGCAAATATGAGTCTCTGAGAGATGACTACATATTTGTGCCATTTGCTGTGGAGACTATCGGCCCTTGGGGTCCACGTGTGGTAAAGTTCCTAAAGGAACTCCATCCGCGGCTGGTCGTTGCTGCTGGTGATAGAGGGCTGTTTCTTTTCTCGCCCAAAGTCTAAGTGGCTATATTTAGCCTTTTCATTCAGCGAGGAAACGCAGCCAGCGTTCTTCGCAAGATACCGCGGGGAGTAGGACTGTATGATCATTAAGTTACTAGTTTTAGTTTTTTTTTATTATAGTTTTTAATATTGCATATTCCAATAGATAATATGAATTTTAATAGGTATAATGGAGAAACCTTTATCAAATAAAAATATTAGAACCGTGTTGTGGCAGATAAAGATTTCACTATTTTGAGTGTCGTAAGAGCCGACTTTCCACAAAAACACACTTGTTTTCTTTTAATTTTGGACAAATTAAAGCCTAATAGAAGAAAGTGATTGTAATTTATTTCTTCGCGACTAAGTTATCGGTGATTAAGATGTGTTGTTTTGTTTCAAAGAAGTTATAAACAGGTCGAGATCTGTATGAAATATTACTGATAAAATGCCGTGTTGATAGTACAGATGCTCACTTTGTGTAATTTTAATTATGTGTTTTTATTGATTATCATTGTAGATATTATTTGTTATTGCTTATTTATACATTGGGCTAATGGTTGAAGCCGCCATTGCTGCTCATGAGGTCCCAGGTTAAAGTCCTGGGTCGGGCCAAAATCAGTTATTGGTTTTTTGTCTGTTAAAAAAGCTTCTGTAAGGAAAGCACGTTAAGCCGATGGTTTTGTACCTGTTCTCTCTCTGGTAGTATCAGATCATCATTACATCGGAGAGTGCACCTGTGTCTGCGCACACACTCAGGCACTACAATCCTGTTCAGCGCAGATGGCTAGTTTACGTTGAGACTGGCCACCGTGACCGAAATTCGATCTGGAGAATTCTTATTATTACTATGAATAAAAATAGCCGTGCATGGAAAATCCTGAATCTTGCTGTTCATTCTTAACAGGTTAAAGAAAAGAAAGAAATTATTCGAGAAAAATCAAATGACTTGCAGTCTCTGTCGAACAAATGTATTTCCTAACCATGATATTTCACATAATTTACCTGAACCCGAACTTTATCATACAAATTTTATCACAGTTATTAGTAAATAATAATGTTTATGATGATAACGTGTCTTTTGAAGATAATAAATTGCGCTATATCTTTTATATATTAATACATGAAAACTATATACTATTTTCCAGCGTATTGCGCGCACGGAGGAATGTAAGGCTTGTCGTAGTTAATTTTTTTACGGACAATGAGTGCAAAAAGCTAAAAATTATTTATTAAAAAGTTCAAGCACTTACTAGTTTGTGGTCAAACAGTTGCATAGATTAATTATTGTCGCCAAATAATTTTGTAAAATGTTGCCAACAAATAATTATTAAGAGCTGTTACGGATCGCCGTAACGCCGTTCGAAAAATGAATGAAACGTGTTGGTCTTGCTTAAACTGGAGGCAAGCGGCGGTGAGGAGGAACTTTTTCTTTTCTTGCTGCTGTTTTCTTTTCTGTGGCTGGAGAGCGACTGCCGACCGTTCCGGCCCTCCCGCCGTCGCCACGCTGCGATCCCTCTGGTAGCACGACGATCTTCTTTGTCGGTCTTCGTAGTACATGCCCCGTGCTTGTCCCCTGAGCCAGATGTTGCGTGGTAGATTGGAGTCACAAATGATGACTAGGTCTCCAATCTTCGGTGATACGCCGATGCTGCTGGGCTCCCGCCGGTGTTGGAGTAGGGGCAGGTATTCCTTTACCCACCTTCTCCAAAACACGTCGGCCAGGGCTTGAGCTCGTTTCCACTGCTGGCGGGCCGTCACATCGCTCTCGCTGAAGTGTCCCGGCGCAGGTACGTGCGAGTTGGGACCGATGATGATGTGATTCGGCGTGATGGCTTCTGGGTCTCCTGCGTCGACTGAGACGTGTGTGAGAGGTCTTGAGTTGACCGTGTTCTCGACCTCGGCGAGCAGGGTCACCAATGTCTCGTCACTGGGATAGCGCTCGTTGAGGGTGACGCGTAGAGCTTCTTTCACGGAACGAACCATTCGGTCCCACGCGCCGCCCATGAACGGTGCTGATGGTGGTATGTACTTCCACACAATTTGTCGACATGTGGTTTCGTGCTCGAGGGCTGCGAGTGCTGCTTCGGCCAGCTCCTTGTCTGCTGCCTTGAAGCACGTAGCGTTGTCACTCCATATTTCTTTTGGGCATCCTTTTCTGCTCATAAAACACCTGAGCGCGGACACGGCTGAGTCGGCGCTTAAAGAGTGGGCTACCTCTATGTGTACCTCTTGCCGTGTAGTGGCGGTCAAGAATATCCACTACCCCATATCCTCCCGTGGGTGTCGTAAAAGGCGACAAAGGGAAACAGGCAGGAGATGGGCAGCAGCATCTTCCTGATAATAGCCAAATTACAATAAAAAAAAAACTGCGGTTGCCAACCCGCTCGCCAAGCGTGGCAACTATGGCAAATACCCCCCTATGAATGACAGTAACAAAGAAACGGCCCCCAGTCCCCGGCGGCCCCGCTATTCCTGGCTACGGTGGCGACCATGGTAACGGCGGGGCAGGGGGTGCTAAGAATCTCCGGTGGAGGTTCGGTTGCCACCTTAGACGACTCGACCTGGCAACGTACAACGCACGCAACCTGAGGACTGACGAGAAGATCGTGGAGCTGAAAGAAGAGATAGACAAGTTGCGCTGGCATATTATAGGATTATCCGAAGTCCGAAGAGAGGGGGAGGACACGGTAATCCTCGAATCCGGCAACTTGCTCTATCACCGGGAGGGCGACCATCTGTCCCAAGGAGGTGTCGGATTTATCGTCCACAAGTCTCTCGTTAACAACGTTGTAAAGATCGGGAGTGTGTCGACGAGGGTTGCGTACCTTATACTCAGAATCACCAAAAGGTATTCGCTGAAGGTCATACAGGTTTACGCACCAACCTCGGCACACCCCGATGAGGAGGTGGAGGAAATGTATGAGGATATCTCTAGAGCAATGCATTCCTCCAAAACCCAATATACGGTGTTAATGGGAGACTTCAATGCAAAACTAGGCACAAGAGAGAACGGTGAGCTGAAAGTGGGGAAATTTGGAATAGGGCAACGGAACCCAAGGGGCCAGCAGCTGGCCGACTTCATGGAGAAAGAGGGACTCTTTATGATGAACTCTTTCTTCCAGAAGCGGCCCCACAGGAAGTGGACCTGGTCGAGCCCCGACGGTTCCACAAAAAATGAGATTGACTTCATTATGACGACCAGACGACAACTGTTCAGTGATGTCTCCGTGATCGCGAGGGTGAAAACTGGTAGCGATCACGGAATGGTTAGAGGCACACTGAACCTAAACGTTAAGTTGGAGAGGTCTCGTCTAATGAAGTCAACGCTCCGTCCCCCTCGTGCTCTGTTCCAAAGTCCCGAAACCTTTCAGCTCGAGTTACAAAACCGTTTTCAGTGCCTGGAAGACTGCAATGAAGTGGACGATATGAATGACAAGCTCGTGGAAACTGTCCATGCGGTCGGAGCTAAGTTCTGCAAGACCCGCCGCAGAAGAACACAAAAACTCTCCGATCACACTCTTAATCTCATGGCTGTTAGACGGGTAATGAAGCTACATTCTTCAACAGACTTGACAGCATACAAGCATCTGAACAGACAGATCTCCAAATGCATGCGGCGGGACTTACGCAACTTCAATACAGCTCGTATTGAAGAAGCGATCGAGCGGAACCAAGGCTCCAAAGTCTTTGCCAGAGATCTGTCTGCCAGAAAGAGCCAACTGTCAAAGCTGAAGACAGAATGTGGCAGCATCGTTTCCGGGACACCTGAGATTTTGAGTGAGATTGAGAGGTTCTATGGGCAGCTGTACACATCATCGTTGGAGCCACACGCAAGTGTGAGTAACGATCCAAGAGCGAGTCTTATCCGACACTATTCCGAAGATATCCCGGATGTCAGTCTGAGCGAGATTAGGATGGCTCTCCAGCACCTTAAAAACGGTAAGGCCCCAGGCGAGGATGGAATTACAGCGGAGCTTCTGAAAGCGGGTGGAAGACCGGTACTTGAAGTCCTTCAGAAGCTCTTTAATTCCGTCCTCCATGGTGGCATTACACCGGAGGCGTGGAGCAGAAGTGCGGTGGTCTTGTTCTTCAAGAAAGGTGACAACGCTCTCTTGAAGAACTACAGACCGATTTCCCTTCTGAGCCGCGTCTACGTGCTGTTTTCGAGAGTCATTACGAATCGTCTCGCGCGCAGACTTGACGACTTCCAGCCTCCCGAACAAGCCGGTTTCCGAAAAGGGTTTAGCACCATAGACCACATACATACCCTTCGGCAAATTGTGCTGAAGTCCGAGGAGTACAATTTGCCACTATGTCTGGCGTATGTGGACTATGAGAAAGCCTTTGATTCCGTCGAAATTTGGGCGGTGCTGCAGTCCCTTCAGCGATGCCAAGTTGACTGTCGGTATATCGAAGTGTTGAAGTGCTTGTACAGTAGGGCTACGATGGCTATCCGAGTACAGAACCAGAGTACGAAACCTATCCAATTGCAGAGAGGTGTAAGACAGGGTGACGTCATATCCCCGAAACTCTTTACCGCTGCATTGGAAGATGTTTTCAAGCTTCTGGACTGGAAAGGATACGGTATCAACATCAATGGCGAGTACATCACTCACCTTCGATTTGCCGACGATATAGTCCTTATGGCAGAATCGCTGGAGGACCTAAGCACTATGCTCAATGACCTCAATAGTGTTTCCCAACGGATAGGTCTTAAGATGAACATGGACAAAACAAAGATCATGTTTAATGTCCATGTTACACCTATGCCGGTAGTTCTTGGGAGCACTAAGCTCGAAGTTGTTGACGAGTATGTTTACCTGGGACAAATAGTCCGACTAGGTAAGTCCAACTTCGACCGAGAGGTCAATCGACGGATTCAACTCGGCTGGGCAGCGTTCGGGAAGCTACGACACATCTTCTCGTCAGACATACCTCAAAACCTTAAAACGAAATTGTACAACCAGTGCGTATTGCCAGTGATGACTTACGGAACTGAGACGTGGTCCTTCACTGCTGGCCGTATGAGGAAGCTCAAGGTCGCTCAGCGAGCTATGGAGAGTGCTATGCTCGGATTTTCTCTGCGTGATAAACTCAGAAATGAGGATATCCGCAGTAGAACCAGAGTGACCGACATAGCCCAACGGATTAGTAAGCTGAAGTGGCAGTGGGCCGGCCATATAGCTCGAAGAACCGACAACCGATGGGGAAGAAAGGTTCTCGAGTGGCAGCCTCGTACCGGTAGGCGAAGTGTAGGGCGTCCCCCCACGAGATGGAGTGACGACCTGGTAAGACATGCAGGAAGTCGATGGATGCAGGTAGCTTAGGACCGTGCTTTGTGGTATTCTTTGGGGGAGGCCTATGTTCAGCAGTGGACTTGTGATGGGCTGTAATGATGATGATGACCTCTATGTGTATTGCTTGTGATGTCATGCAGGTGAATAATGCGCCGTAGCGCTTTTCACGATGTCGTCCCACTGTGACCTCTATTGTCCCGAAGTAGTCCAGTCCAGTGTATGTGAACGGACGTGTGTGATGAGCGAGGCGTGCGGACGGCAAGTTTCCTGTAGATGGTGATGCAGGTTTGGCTTTTCTTAGACGGCACGGTAGGCAGCTTTTGACGACAGTTTTCACCACTGGACGTATTTTTCTTATGTACAATCTCTGTCTTAATTCGTTCACGACTGTTTCCACGCCTCCGTGATGCAAACTCTCGTGTACGTGTGTTATGTACAGACGAGTGTATGCGTGCTTCCCGTCTAGTATGGGAGGGTCGTACGTGTCCTCTTCCACTTCTGATGCTGCTTTTAATCGACCTCTGATGCGTAGGGTCCCCTCTTAATCGACGTATGTGCTCAGGTGGCCTAATTTGTCGTCACCTCCCGGAACACTTCCGTTGGCGATCCTCTTGAGCTCCTTCGTGAAGCTTTCCCGCTGACTGGCTTGCACCCACAGTTGTTCGGCTCTTACGTGATAAGCGGCCAGTATTCCTACAAGCGATGAGACAGTAGGAGTTGCCTTTGTCTCCTTGGCGGTGATGTTGCGTTTGTTTGTCTTCGCCAGCCAGGGTCGCTATCTTGTCTAGCTCGGTTGCGTTTACGCCCAGCCTTCACCACGTGCTTGTTTGGTCTGCACATGTCGACGAATAGGAGGACTCTCGCTGTCGCCCTTATGAGGCGAATCCATTTTGAAAATCTTTCTATTTGTGGCAGATGTGTTGTTGGCAAGTCTACCCTTTTAACTGCGATGTTACATACTTCTCGTTCTTCCCCGGTGTCGTATTGTGTCGTTTTCTCTTCCTGCGGCCATTCTGCTGGTGGACGTTGCAGAAACGGGGGCACTCGGAACCACCGGTGCGACTCGTCGAATCTTTCTGGCGTGGATCGGGTCGCGTCGTCTGCCACGTTTTCTTTAGACGGTAGCCAAATTCGTTCTTCTTGGTCGTATCTTCTATCTCCGCCAGGCGATGAGCGACGAAAGCTTTGTACGCGCGAGGCTCCGACCTTATCCACACCAGTGCAGTACGAGAGTCGCACCAGTATGTCTTGCCCGCTATATCACCATCGTGCTCATCGATCACGGTCTGCGCGAGAAGAGCTCCCAGCAGTGCCGCTTGTAACTCGAGCCGTGGTATGGAGACTGGTTTCAGTGGTGTTACGCGGCTCTTGGCGGCGGCCAATGATACGTTAACGCTGCCGTCTGCTCGCTCCATTCTCCAATACACGGCTGCTGCGTAGGCCTCCTCGCTTGCGTCGACGAATGTGTGTAGTTGGCGCGTCGACACCGGGTTGTAATCGTAGCATCGCGGTATTCTCAGTTGTTCTATGGCGTTAAGTGAAGTAATCCAGTCTTCCCATTTTTCTTTTAATTCTGTGGGCAGAGGGTCGTCCCAGTCCGCCTTGTAACGCCATGTGTCTTGGAATATTCTCTTCGCTGGGGTGGTCACTGGTGATATTAATCCCAGCGGGTCAAATAAAGCCATTATGACGCTCAACGCTTCACGTTTAGTTGGCAAGCGTTGTTTTTCTTTTACGTCGGCAGGCATCTTCATATTGTGAGTATTAAATCCAATATGATCGCTTTGTACATGCCAGAGCAGGCTGAGCGTCTTCTCAGTTTCTTTTCCGCCCAGGCTCACGGTCGCGCCGTGTTGTTTATGTTCTGTCGTTATTTCTTCTATTGTTTTCTCTTCGTTCGATGTCCACCCGCTGAGTACGAATCCCGCTTGTTTGTGGACGTGATCGACTGCTTTTACCGTTTGCTGAGCTTCTGTGACAGAGTGGAAGCTCTGCAAGTAGTCGTCCATCAGCTTCTGGGTATGCCTCTGCATGTTCTTCAGCATTTTTATTTTTGATGTATAATGCTGTGCACGGTGATGATGTCGCTTCAAAGATGATTGATGTCATCCTATATTCTTCCGGTTGGTCCTCCCGCCGCTTGCCTCTCCATAAGAAACGTAAAACGTCTCTATCTTCTTTGCGCACCTTGATCTGCATGAACATTTCTTTTATGTCGGCGCTCACTGCATACGGATACTGTCGGAACCTCATGATTACTCCAGGCAATTATTGTAACAAGTCGGGCCCCGAGTGAAGTATATCGTTGAGGCATATTTCGGCTGTCTTCGCTGCGGCGTCATGCACCAATCTCGGCGGCTTGTTTGGTTTCGCAGGGTTGATGACTGGGAAGTGTGGCAGATACCATGTCCTTCCTTGCGGCGGTGGCATGGGCGCGCGCTCTGTGTAACCCGAGTTGAAAAGGTTCTGTATGCGTTCTTCGTACTGTAGCTTGAGATTGCTGTCTCGGTCGAGCCTCTTCTCTAAGGTGTGCAGGCGCCTTTCCACGTCCTTGTAATTATTTGGTATTTGGAAATCCTTTTGTTTCTACGACAACCTGTCTCGAATCTGCCGTCCGCCGACCTCTGGCTGGTTTCCCTCAATATTTGCATAGCTCGCTGCTCGGGATCTTCTTTCGGTCTTCTTGGCTCGATGCACAGCGATTTCAATTTTAAATAATTTTTTATTTCCTCTTCTATCGGCTGTGTATCTTCCCTCTGATGTAGTCTGCCGCAGAAGGTGACCGTCGACGTCAATGAGCTACGACAGCCATGCAGAACACAGCCCACGTTGGTGTGTGAGGCGACTGGTTGGTCTCGACGACCGGCGCGCAGTTTTCTAGACACTATGAGGTGCCAGTTATCTTGTCCGATTAGTATTTTCGGTGAGGCGCGTTCGTAGGTGATATCTTCTTTGATATCCAACAGATGTTGGCAATTCTCCAAGTGATTTTCATTCACGGATTCTGGCGCGAAGTCCAACCGCTCTACCGTACGCGCTGCTTCTATGTTGTGTTCCTCTTGCGCGTACTTTCCTCTTATTTTAAGGCTGACGATCTTGCTCTTCTCATGTTTCACCTCCGAGCCCACCCCTTGTATCCACATGGCGTGGGCTGGGCCGTCGGCGCCGATGACGTCAGCGATCGAGGCATCGACTAAGGTGACCGTGCTTCCTTCATCCAAAAATGCGTATGTTTCGACGCAGCTTAGCGGCCCCCTTATTGTTACGGGCGCAATCTTTAGATAAGCGCGGCGGTGTTTGTACGGTTGAGTCGCTGTGATGACCTCCCTTGCCGATGTTGCGGTTTCCATAGCGGGTTCCTTTTTAATTTTTGCTGTTCTGTCGTGATGCAACAATTTATGGTGTTTCATCATGCATCCGCCTTTTCCGCACGGTGGAGCTTTACACAGCAATCGGCGATGTTTGCCTCGCAGACAGCGGTAGCAGATATTATTCTTCTTTGCTACTTCCCATCTGTCATTAGTGGACAGAGCGGCGTATGACTTGCAATCGGGCAGTTTGTGTTCTTGTTTGCATTGAGGGCAGCGTTTGTCATATTGTTTCTTGCTTGTGGCGAAGGCACGTTCTATTTTGCTCGGTCTTCGCTCTCTTGTCTCGCTGTCCTCTGCTATGAACTCCGGCAAGGCATACGCGCTGCATTTGTCCGCTTCTTCGTTTAAGAACATTGATATCTTCTTAAGCTCTGGGATATCTTCTTTCTTTTTGGCTGCATAGTCGTACCATTTGCTTCTCAATATGGGCGTGAATTTGTCTGTGATAACTCGCGTCATTTCCGGACTATGCAGATAGTGTGCTTTCTTGAGCGCTTCCACGGTGCCCACTACGTTTGCTATGCGATTTGCGAATATGCATAGCTCCCGGGGATTGTCCGTAACTTTGTTCAGCAGCTTCAGCTTCTCTATTTCTAAGTGAATTAACGCTTCTGGTCGTCCGAATCTCCTTTCCAAAGCTTCCATTATCAGGCTGGGATCTGGTTGGTTTATAAGTAGGCAACCTGCGGCTTCTTTTGCTGTCCCTATTAAGCTTCGGCGTATTCTCGCTATGTTTTCGTTCTTCGTGAAGTACTTTGAAGATTCTTCGTACGTTGTTTTGAAGCTGAGCCATTCTTTGCTGCTACCATTGAATGTAGGTAGCTCTTGCACATATTTCGGCGGCTCTCTTGTGCTTCGTACTGCTTGTGATAGAGCAGCGGCTAAGGTAGCGACGTCGATTTGTTGCTGCGCCTGTCCATAGTCTTCTTTCTGCGGCGCGGGTTGTGATGCAAACTGCGGAGCGGGTTGCGATGCGAAGTGCGACGTGGGTTACAGCGCGGGCTGCGGCGCGGGTTGCGATGTAGACTGCGGAGCGGGTTGCGATGCGAAGTGTGACGTGGATTGCGGCGCTGGTTGCGATGTAGGTTTTTCTTGCAAGCATGTACTAATGCGTACTGATGCTAAATCGTCTTCTATTTCTTCATCTTCGTCATCGGTTGATCCGACTTCTGCTTGTAATCGCTGCATGTGTATTTCTTGCAATTCCGTTCTTGCTTGCAACTGAGCCTGCTCGAGATTGAGTTCGGCTAACCGCTCTTTCGCCTCTAACTCCGCGAGGAGTCTCTTGCGTGAGGCTACGGAGCGGCGCGACCTAGTCTCGTCGGGCCTTAGTGTGCGCTGCGATCTTCGATCCCTCTCTTGCTGGGTTTCTTCCGTTGCGGCCGTGTTATCGGTCGCAGAGGTAGCGGTTGTATCGCTGACCGTTGTGGTTTCGCTCGTGGTGTTGGATGTACCAGTAGCGGTTGAATCGCCCCCAGAGGCCTCTTCTGTGGCCCCCTGGGTTATTTGTTCATCCTTGCGACGCTTCGATGATTCTCTGTTGTTACTACGTATTACGGATCGCCGTAATGCCGTGCGAAAAATGGAATAAAACGCGCTGGTCTTGCTTTTAACTGGAGGCAAGCGGCGGTGAGGAGGAACTTGTACTTTTTCTTTTCTTGCTGGTGCCTTTTCGGTGGCTGGAGAGCGACTGCTGACCCTAGCGGCCGGCCCGTCTTTTATATGATTTGGCCGCTGCTGGCCAGCGGACCCTTGCCTCACCCCCGCGCCTATCTTTATTTATTTAATAACCTTACAAACTAATAAACATAATTCACTATATAATATTCTTATAACTACTTGTTAGACTAGGGTGTACATATCAATATTTTTACTTATTTACAGGTTTACATTATAATTTTCAGCTGCTTTAGGCGGAGAATCCTTCCCCCCGCCTCAGCACTATAAATATAAAACGTCGTGGCGCGGTGCGCGTGGCTTCATTTGCTCCGCGGCCGCGTCACGATAACATGCTCTTTGGTTACACTACTACTATTATTTTATGTGCCTAACGGCCTAATATATTTATTATATAATAAAGTAAACATTTATTATATTTAACAATTACAGTTTTCATTAGAAGACTATGCTAACTCTCCCTGTTCATACGGTGCCTTTATTTGGGAGAGTTATTGCACAGTTACAACTCAACCTTAAACTTAGTTATAATACAATCATTATTTTTTATCGTTCGATACAAGTAATACAATTATTTACACAAATTATAATTTAAATTCAACATAAGGTTGCGCTAGTTCCGCCGTATAACCCTTGCTAGTTGTCGAACCAGAGGCGTGGCCTGATAATTACACCGTCGTCATGGCTCCGCCCACCGCTCCTAGGTTGTTCAACTAGCGCCGGTTACAATAAGCATTTTCTTTCGTTTGTTTAATATTGTTGCGTCGTGCACATTCTCCCGCCGTCGCCACGCTGCGATCCCTCTGGTAGCACGACGATCTTCTTCGTTGGTCTTCTTAGTATGTGCCCACTGCCGGTGGTTACGTCCACTACTCGTACCTCTCCGTCGACGCCAGGATATACCTTACTTATTTTCCCTCTGGGCCAGGTGTTGCGTGGTAGATTGGAGTCACAAATGATGACTAGGTCTCCAATCTTCGGCGATACTCCTATGCTGCTGGGCTCCCGCCGGTGTTGGAGTAGGGGCAGGTATTCTTTAACCCATCTTCTCCAAAACACGTCGGCTAGGGCTTGAGCTCGTTTCCATTGCTGGCGGGCCGTCACGTCATTCTTGCTGAAGTGTCCCGGCGCAGGTACGTGCGAGTTGGGACCGATGAGGATGTGATTCGGCGTGATGGCTTCAGGGTCTCCTGGGTCGACTGAGACGTGTGTGAGAGGTCTGGAGTTTACAGTATTTTCGACCTCGGCGAGCCGGGTCCCCAATGTTTCGTCGCTGGGATAGCGCTCGTTGAGGGTGACGCGTAGGGCTTCTTTTACGGAGCGAACCATTCGCTCCCATACGCCGCCCATGAACGGTGCTGATGGCGGTATGTACTTCCACACAATCTGTTGACACGTGGTTTCGTGCTCGAGGGCTGCAAGTGCTGCTTCGGCCATCTCCTTGTCTGCTGCCTTGAAGCACGTAGCGTTGTCACTCCATATTTCTTTTGGGCATCCTCTTCTGCTCATAAAACGCCTAAGTGCCGACACGGCTGAGTCTGCGCTCAACGAGTGGGCTACTTCTATGTGTATTGCTCGCGACGTCATGCAGGTAAATAACGCGCCATAGCGCTTTTCGCGATGTCGTCCCACTGTGACTTCTATTGGCCCAAAGTAGTCTAGTCCGGTGTATGTGAACGGACGTGCGTGATGAGCGAGGCGTGCGGACGGCAGGTTTCCTGTAGACGGTGATGCAGGCTTGGCTTTTCTTAGACGGCACGGCAGGCATCCTTTGACGACAGTTTTCACTACTGGACGTATTTTTCTTACGTACAATCTCTGTCTTAATTCATTCACAACTGTTTCTACGCCTCCGTGATGCAGCCTCTCGTGTACGTGTGCTATGTACAGGCGAGTGTATGCGTGCTTCCCGTCTAATATGGGAGGGTCGTACATGTCGTCCTCCACTTCTGATGCCGCTTTTATTCGACCTCTGAGGCGTAGGGTCCCCTCTTCATCAATGTATGTGCTCAGGTGGCCTAGTTTGTCGTCGCCTCCCGGAACACTTCCGCTGGTGATTCTCTTGAGCTCCCTCGTGAAGCTTTCCCGCTGACTGGCTTGCACCCACAGTTGTTCGGCTCTCATATGATAAGCGGCCGGTATTCCTACAAGCGATGAGGCAGTAGGAGTCGCCTTTTTCTCCTTGGCGGGGGTGTTGCGTTTGTTTGTTCTCTGCCAGCCAGGGTCGCTACCTTGTCTTGCTTTGTTGCGTTTACGCCCAGCCTTCACTACGTGCTTGTTTGGTCTGCACATGTCGATGAATAGGAGGACTCTCGCTGTCGCCCTTATGAGGCGAATCCATTTAGAAAATCTTCCTATCTGTGGAAGATGTGTTGTTGTCGAGTCTTCACTTTTAACAGCGATGTTACATATTTCTCGCTCTTCCCCGGTGTCATATTGTGTCGTTTTCTCTTCCTGCGGCCATTCTGCCGGTGGACGCTGCAGAAACGGGGGCCCTCGGAACCATCGGTGCGACTCGTCGAACCCTTCTGGTGTGGCTCGGGTTGCGTCGTCTGCCACGTTTTCTTTAGACGGTAGCCAACGCCATTCGTTCTTTTTGGCCGTATCTTCTATCTCCGCCAGGCGATGAGCGACGAAAGCTTTGTACGCGCGAGGCTCCGATCTTATCCACACCAGTGCAGTACGGGAGTCGCACCAGTATGTCTTGCCTGCTATGTCGCCATCGTGTTCATCGATCACGGTCTGCGCAAGACGAGCTCCCAGCAGTGCCGCTTGTAACTCGAGCCGTGGTATGGAAACTGGTTTCAGTGGTGTTACGCGGCTCTTGGCGGCGGCCAATGATATGTTAACGCTGCCGTCTGCTCGCTCCGTTCTCCAATACACTGCTGCTGCGTAGGCCTCCTCGCTTGCGTCGACGAATGTGTGTAGTTGGCGCGTCGACACCGGGTTGTAATCGTAGCATCGCGGTATTCTTAGTTGTTCTATGGCGTTAAGTGAAGTAATCCAGCCTTCCCATTTTTCTTTTAATTCTGTTGGCAGAGGGTCGTCCCAGTCCGCCTTGTAACGCCATGTGTCTTGAAATATTCTCTTCGCTGGGGTGGTCACCGGTGATATTAACCCCAGCGGATCAAATAATGCCATTATGACGCTCAACGCTTCTCGTTTAGTTGGCAAGCGTTGTTTTTCTTTTACGTCGGCAGGCATCTTCATATTGTTAGTATTGAATCCAATATGATCGCTTTGTACATGCCAGAGCAGCCCTAGCGTCTTCTCAGTTTCTTTTCCGCCCAGGCACACGGTCGCGTCGTGTTGTCTATGCTCTGTCGTTATTTCTTCTATTGTTTTTTCTTCGTTCGATGTCCACCCGCTGAGTACGAATCCCGCTTGTTTGTGGACGTGATCGACTGCTTTTACTGTTTGCTGAGCTTCCGTGACAGAGTGGAAGCTCTGCAAGTAGTCGTCCATATAATGGTTTCTTTTTATGGCGACCGCAGCTTCTGGGTACGCTTCTGCATGTTCTTCAGCATTTTTATTTTTGATGTATAATGCTGTGCATGGTGATGATGTCGCTCCAAAGATGATTGACGTCATCCTATATTCCTCCGGTTGGTCCTCCCGCCGCTTACCTCTCCACAAGAAACGTAAAACGTCTCTATCTTCTTTGCGCACTTTAATCTGCATGAACATTTCTTTTATATCGGCGCTCACTGCATACGGATACTGTCGGAACCTCATGATCACTCCGGGCAGTGATTGTAATAAGTCGGGCCCCGAGTGAAGCATATCGTTGAGACATATTCCGGCTGTCTTCGCTGCGGCGTCGTGTACCAATCTCGGCGGCTTGTTCGGTTTCGCAGGGTTGATGACTGGGAAGTGTGGCAGATACCATGTCCTTCCTTGCGGCGGTGGCATTGGCGCGCGCTCTGCGTAACCCGAGTTGAAGAGGTTCTCGATGCGTTCTTCGTACTGTAGCTTGAGATTGCTGTCTCGGTCGAGCCTCTTCTCTAAGGTGTGCAGGCGCCTTTCCGCTTCTTTATAATTATTTGGTATTTGGAAGTCCTTTTGTTTCCACAACAACCCTGTCTCGAATCTGCCGTCCGCTGACCTCTGGCTGGTTTCGTCCAATATTTGCATGGCTCGCTGCTCGGGATCTTCTTTCGGTCTTCTCGGCTCGATGCACAGCGACTCCAATTTGAAATAATTTTTTATTTCTTCTTCTATCGGTGGTGCATCTTCCCTCTGATGTAGTCTGCCGCAGAAGGTGACCGTCGACGTCAATGAGCTATGACAGCCATGCAGAACCCAGCCCAGGTTGGTGTATGAGGCGACTGGTTGATCTCGACGGCCGACGCGCAGTTTTCTAGACACTATGAGGTGCCAGTTATCTTGCCCGATTAGTACTTTCGGTGAGGCGCGTTCGTAGGTGATATCCTCTTTGATATCCAACAGATGTGGGCAATTCCCCAAGTGATCTTCATTCACGGATTCTGGCGCGAAGTCCAACCGCTCTACAGTACGCGCTGCTTCTATGTTGTGTTCTTCTTGCGCGTACGTTCCTCTTATTTTAAAGCTGACGATCTTGCTCTTCTCGTGTTTCACCTCCGAGCCGACCCCTTGTATCCACATTGTGTGGGCTGGGCCGTCGGCGCCGATGACGTCGGCGATTGAGGCATCGACTAAGGTGACCGTGCTCCCTTCATCCAATAATGCGTATGTTTCAACGCAGCTTAGCGGCCCCCTTATTGTTACGGGCGCAATCTTTAGGTAAGCGCGGCGGTGCTTGTACGGTCGAGTCGCTGTGTTGACCTCCTTTGCCGATGTTGCGGTTTCCATAGCGGGTTCTTTTTCCATTACTGCTGTTCTGTCGTGATGCAACAATTTATGGTGTTTCATCATGCATCCGCCTTTTCCGCACGGTGGAGCTTTGCACAGTAATCGCCGATGTTTGCCTCGCAGACAGCGGTAGCAGATATTGTACTTCTTTGCTACTTCCCATCTGTCATTTGTGGACAGAGCGGCGTATGACTTGCAATCGGGCAGTTTGTGTTCTTGTTTGCATTGAGGGCAGCGTTCTTCATATGGTTTCTTGCTTGTGGCGAAGGCACGTTCTATTTTTCTCGGTCTTCGCTCTCTCGTTTCGCTGTCCTCTGCGATGAACTCCGGCAAGGCATACGCGCTGCATTTATCCGCTTCTTCGTTTAAGAACATTGATATCTTCTTAAGCTCTGGGATATCTTCTTTCTTTCTGGCTGCATAGTCGTACCATTTGCTTTTCAATATGGGCGTGAGTTTGTCTGTGATAACTCGCGTCATTTCTGGACTATGCAGATAGTGTGCTTTCTTGAGTGCTTCCACGGTGCCCACTACGTTCGCTATGCGATTTGCAAATATGCATAGCTCCCTGGGATTGTCCGTAACTTTGTTCAGCAGCTTCAGCTTCTCTATTTCCAAGTGAATTAACGCTTCTGGTCGTCCGAATCTCCTTTCCAAAGCTTCTATTATAATTCTGGGATCTGGTTGGCTTATAAGTAGGCAACCTGCGGCTTCTTTTGCTGTCCCTTTTAAGCTTCGGCGTATTCTCGCTATGTTTTCGTTCGCCGTGAAGTACTTTGAAGATTCTTCGTACATTGTCTTGAAGCTGAGCCACTCCTTGCTGCTACCATTGAATGAGGGCAGCTCTTGTATATATTTCGGCGGCTCCCTTGTGCTTCGTACTGCTTGTGATAGAGCAGCGGCTAAGGTAGCGACGTCGATTTGCTGCTGCGCCTGTCCATAGTCTTCTTTCTGCGGCGCGGTATGTTGCGGAGCGTATTGCGGCGCACACTGTTGAAGTACGGGTGGTGCGATCTGCAGTGCTGGTTGCGGCGCGAAGTACGACGTGGGTTGCGGCGCTGGCTGCGGCGCGGGTTGTGGCGCGGGTTGTGGCGCGGGCTGAGGCGCGGGTTGCGATGTAGGTTTTTCTTGCAACCATGTACTAATGCGCACTGATGCCAAATCGTCTTCTATTTCTTCATCTTCATCGGTTGATCCGGCTTCTGCTTGTAGTCGCTGCACGTGTATTTCTTGCAATTCTGTTCTTGCTTGCAACTGAGCCTGCTCGAGCTTGAGTTCGGCTAACCGCTCTTTCGCCTCTAACTCCGCGAGGAGTCTCTTGCGTGAGGCTACGGAGCGGCGTGACCTAGTCTCGCCGGGCTTCAATGTGCACTGCGATCTTTGATCACCCTCTTGCTGGGTTTCTTCCGTTGCGGTTGTTCTATCGGTTGCAGAGGTAGCGGTCGTATCGCTGACCGTTGTGGTTTCGCTAGTGGTGTTTGTTGAACCACTAGCGGCTGAGTCGCCCCCGGAGGCCTCTTCTGTGGCCCCCTGGGTTGTTTGTTCATCCTTGCGACGCTTCGATGATTCTCCGTTGTTACTACGCGTAATCACCATTTTTCTTCACAATAATATTTTTTCGTTCTTGCGGTTTGCTTCTTTCTTCCGGCAATACCAAGACCGATATTGTCTTTTTCTTCTAGTAATCCGGCTTCTCGAAGGACCATTAATATTACGGATCGCCGTAATGCCGTGCGAAAAATGGAATAAAACGCGCTGGTCTTGCTTTTAACTGGAGGCAAGCGGCGGTGAGGAGGAACTTGTACTTTTTCTTTTCTTGCTGGTGCCTTTTCGGTGGCTGGAGAGCGACTGCTGACCCTAGCGGCCGGCCCGTCTTTTATATGATTTGGCCGCTGCTGGCCAGCGGACCCTTGCCTCACCCCCGCGCCTATCTTTATTTATTTAATAACCTTACAAACTAATAAACATAATTCACTATATAATATTCTTATAACTACTTGTTAGACTAGGGTGTACATATCAATATTTTTACTTATTTACAGGTTTACATTATAATTTTCAGCTGCTTTAGGCGGAGAATCCTTCCCCCCGCCTCAGCACTATAAATATAAAACGTCGTGGCGCGGTGCGCGTGGCTTCATTTGCTCCGCGGCCGCGTCACGATAACATGCTCTTTGGTTACACTACTACTATTATTTTATGTGCCTAACGGCCTAATATATTTATTATATAATAAAGTAAACATTTATTATATTTAACAATTACAGTTTTCATTAGAAGACTATGCTAACTCTCCCTGTTCATACGGTGCCTTTATTTGGGAGAGTTATTGCACAGTTACAACTCAACCTTAAACTTAGTTATAATACAATCATTATTTTTTATCGTTCGATACAAGTAATACAATTATTTACACAAATTATAATTTAAATTCAACATAAGGTTGCGCTAGTTCCGCCGTATAACCCTTGCTAGTTGTCGAACCAGAGGCGTGGCCTGATAATTACACCGTCGTCATGGCTCCGCCCACCGCTCCTAGGTTGTTCAACTAGCGCCGGTTACAATAAGCATTTTCTTTCGTTTGTTTAATATTGTTGCGTCGTGCACACTACGTGTAATCACCATTTTTCTTCACAATAATATTTTTTCGTTCTTGCGGTTTGCTTCTTTCTTCCGGCAATACCAAGACCGATATTGTCTTTTTCTTCCAGTAATCCGGCTTCTCGAAGGACCAATAATATTACGGATCGCCGTAACGCCGTTCGAAAAATGAATGAAACGCGTTGGTCTTGCTTAAACTGGAGGCAAGCGGCGGTGAGGAGGAACTTTTTCTTTTCTTGCTGCTGTTTTCTTTTCTGTGGCTGGAGAGCGACTGCCGACCGTTCCGGCCGGCCAGTCTTATATATGATTTGGCCGTTGCTGGCCAGTGGACCCTTGCCTCACCCCCGCGCCTTTCTTTATTGGTTAGATTTCTTACAAACTAACGAACAGACTTAAATATATAACATTCTTACAACTACTTATTAAACTAATACTTACATAACAATTTTTCTATATACTAAAGGTTAAAACGTTGTTTTTCCAGCAATTTTGAGCTGAGGACCCTGCCCCCCGCCTCAGTACTATAAATATAAAACGTCGTGGCACGGCGCGCGTAGCGTCATTCGCTCCGCGGCCGCGTCACGGTAATATGCCCTGTTTATTATTTTTCGTGCCTAAAGGCTTAATATATAAGAAATTAAATTGCACTTTATAAAGAAATACAATTTACAATACTTATTCTACAATTTGGCATTAATTAATTTCTATATTCTAAACCTATGTTAACTCTCGCCATTTGTTCGGTGCCTTTATTGCGAGAGTTATTACAAAGTTACAATACTATTTATTAAAAATAAAAGCTATATTTTTCAATATTATTGCTACGGCTTTTCCCGCGTTACTGTATGCAACCACCGCTAGTTGTGGAACCGTGAGCGCGGCCCGACGATCATAACATCCTCATGGCTCCGCCCACCGCCCCTAGGTTGTTCAACTAGCGATGGTTACGACAAGCAATCAGTAAGTCATTTCGTTCGACGTATTACTTTGTTTGCGTCGTGCACAAAGAGCCGTGAATTTTGTGTGTTTTCAAATGTTCCTTTTTCCTACGCCTTCTTTCAGTTTAGGGGTGTATGTCGTGGAAAACGAGTTTTTATGTACCCTATGTTTTTATATTAATGTGCAGTTGAATGCATTGAATATACACAATGTATAATGATTTCTTATGTTTACGCAAACACTACACATTGAATAAAACTACTTTAACGAATTTTAACGCGTTTAATTCTAATTATTTTTCATGACGTTTCGGGTACTTTACAGAACTCATGGGCATGGGGGATTGGGGTAATTGATGTCCCGATATCAGAGTACCTTCAACCCTTTAATTATTACTTATGGTCCGATCTACGCAAAACGAACATACTAAAGTCTTGTAGTGGTATACTGGGGTTTAGTTTTAATTTTACCTAGCCTCCTTCTCTATTGAAATAAGGATGTTTATTAATTTCAATAACCTTCAATAATCTGATGTTCCATTAAATCTGTTGTAATGACGGCGGCCGTCTGGGATATGATCACATAGTGCAGACTTCCCGGTGCATTGGTGTTTAGCGTTAGCTACATGTTCTTTTACGCGGGTTTTTAAAGATATTTTTGTTTGACCTATAAAAGAGAGACCATATTCGAAATCAAGTTTGTACACTCCTGTATCTTGTTGAGGGATACTACACTTGACGGATGGCAAGATCTCACTAATCTCATTCTGCGGCTTTTAGAACATTGAAGACTCTTAACAAATATTAAAATTGCCTGTAGATAATTGTTTCAGGTCTGTATCTTTGTCGTTGAGCAATCTATGCATGTAAACTGCCTCCACGATATAGAAATAAGTCCTAGGGTGGGGGTAACGTTTTATTCAATAATCACAAAAATAAATTAAAGAGCATACTCCGTATGTTATCTTCAATGCACCTTAGATCTTCTTTATCAGCTTTTAACAGTTGCAAGGTAAACATCGTCTTCCCTAGATCGTATTATCACGAGTGCAAAGGTGTCGTCAGCTCTGCACTTAATAATTCGCCTGCACAGCGTAGGGGTAAAGGTACCCTATACCGTATGCTTTCATGTGTGTTCTTGGAAAAGCCTAGCCTTTAAAAAGTCATTAGACAATTATAATTGTTGATATCAACTAAGCTCTATAATTTGTTATTCCAGATATTGCCTTAAATGAATAGTAGAGCTAAACTGCACCTGTATTATAGCTGCAGCCAAGTCGGTCAGCTTGAACGGGCGTACTATAGGGCGAAAGGGGAAGAAACTGGAGGGATAGCGTATCGGGCTCGGATGCATCGCTTTTTTGCTGAGCTTGAGTGTCAGTTCCCGTCACGGAGCAAAACCTGGCAGACCGAGTTCGGTACATCATACGCTCGAAAATATTTGATGATGCCGAACTCGAACGACTACGACGTGAGGCTATTCCCTCATCGAATGAACCGGCTATAGCTGGGGATGCGGCTCTTCAGGCCACAGACCAGCAGCCACATATAGAGGGCGCCATGGATCTCCCTGCTCTGGTTGATTCAGGCGATGATGGAATGGTCACCTAATAACTAGAGCAGATGAGGAGTAAATTGGAGGGGGCGATTGTGGAAACGCGCAGTACGCCTCTCGAAAATCGACCGCGACTCCCGCGCATACCCCTAAGCAAGCGGAATCGGGCTGTCGTGAGGGCTCTCAACCCAATGCTGGTGACCTACTTGGAAGCCAGCCGGGACCTTTGCGAGACGGACTCAATTCTTTTTGGCGCCGCACTGGCAGTTTGCCGTATTGTTGGCGCCAAACTTCCCACGGCTGGACGCGCTACTAGACAAAGTAGCGCCATCCCAGCCTGGAGAAGAAGGATCGAGGACCGTATCGTAAAGGCAAGGGCCCTCATCGGCAGGCTGATAAGCTTCAGGTCGGGCAATAATAGGCCGCGAATTGTGCGCACCGTCAGAATGGCGTTTGCTGGGACAAATATCAGTTTGTCCCAGCCGGATATAACGCAAAAACTGACGGAGCGCATAGACGACCTGAAGCAGAGAATCGCTGCTTGGGGGAAGCGGATTCGGCGACATACCGAGAGGTCGACACGGTTCAACCAAAATCGTCTCTTCCAGAGTGATCAGAAGAGGCTATATAAATCATTGGAGCGACCAATGGTACGTGGAACGGGCCAAGCACCGAATCAGGCCGACACTGTCGCATTCTGGCGCGGCCTGTGGTCAGAGCCCGTAAACCACAGCGAGGGCCCTTGGACGGAAGTTGTGATGAGTCAGTGTGCGAATCTTACGCCCATGGACCCCGTCATTATAACGCCGGACGATGTAGTTGAGGCGGTCCGAAGGGCGCCGAACTGGAAAAGTCCGGGGCTCGACAGGCTGCATCACTACTGGCTGAAGGGGTTCGTGGTGTGTCACGCTGTGCTCGCCCGACAATTTCAAGAGGCTCTCGACCAAAAGTCGCTCCCGAGCCTCTTCACTACTGGGATCACTCATTTGGTTCCTAAAGACCGGGATACCATAGACCCGAGCAAATACCGCCCCATCACGTGTCTACCCACGATATATAAGACACTAACATCCATTTTGAGCGCGAGAACCACTCGTCACCTGAACTCAAATCAGGTGATGTCGCGTGCTCAAAATGGATGTCGGGGCGGTGGTCGTGGAACCAAGGAACCACTCCTCATTGACGCGGTCATTGGCAAAGTGGTTAAACGCAACCGTCGGAACCTATCCGCCGCCTGGATAGACTACAAAAAGGCATTCGACTCGGTGCCTCATACATGGCTGAAGAGGGTCCTCGAGCTGTACAAGGTTGACTGTACAGTTAGAGACTTCCTCGGGCAGTGTATGGGGCAGTGGAGTACGATCCTTTGTCATCTAGGCGAGCGGATGACGGCTGCGAAGAACCACATAAAGATAAGAAGGGGTATCTTCCAGGGCGATTGTTTGAGTCCAATCTGGTTCTGCCTCTCTCTGAACCCTCTCAGTACCTTACTGGAGGGCTCCGCGAGGGGATTTCAGCTTCGGAGGGGAGGTACAAAAGTGACCCACCTTTTCTATACGGATGATCTCAAGTTATTCGCCTCCAGTCGCTCTCATCTTGTGGAATTGCTAAACATCACTTGTGATTTTAGCAAATCTATTAGAATGGAGCTGGGGACGGATAAGTGTGCGGTTCTCCATGTTGAAAGGGGAAGGGTTGCTAACTCTGAGGGCATAGATTTATCTATGCCCATCAACATAAGGACCCTTTCCGAGGCTGAAACATACTGATACCTGGTTATGTCACAGAATATCGGTGTAGATGAGGCGGGTATGAAACAGTCAGTTTGCGATGTGTTTTATGCACGCTTGACCAAAGTGCTTAACAGCCTTTTGTCCGGTGTGAATAAGACGCACGCATATAACGGTTGGGTCATGCCTGTTCTCATGTATACCTTTGGCATACTTAGGTGGACTCAGACCGAACTAAACTCTCTGGACAGAAAAGTCCGCACTATAATGACGTCCCACAGGATGCGTCATCCGAGATCGTCAGTAATGAGGCTGTACCTGCCGCGGAAGCATGGTGGGCGCGGCTTTTTAAGCGCGCTTACCATGCATAATCGCGAAGTGTGCAGCCTCCGTAATTACTTTCTGACGAGAGCGGATGATCCATACTATAGGGACGTTATTTCTTGTGATAAAGGACTGACCCCTCTATCCTTAGCCAACGAGCAATGGCAAGACCCGGCAGTACAGTGCATTTCCCACCGGGAGACCGTATGGAAGGAGAAGGAGCTCCACGGGAGGTTCTACAAGGCTCTACATGAGCCTTTCGTAGACACAGTCGCCTCCCTTCACTGGCTACGTTTCGGTGACCTCTTTGGGAAAACCGAGGGTTTTGTCTGTGCGATACAGGATCAGGTTATTAAGACCAACAATTATCGGAGATACATCCTAAAGGATGGCGCCGTCGACATCTGTCGAGCCTGTCGCCATCCCGGTGAGTCACTTAGGCATGTCATCTGCGGTTGTTCGGCGCTTTCTAACTCTGAGTATTTGCACAGACACAATCTAGTAGCCAGGATTCTACACCAGGAGCTCGCTCTGAAATACGACCTCGTGGATCGGAAACTGCCGTATTATAAGTACTTGCCGGAAGCCGTGCTCGAAAATGACCGCGCCAGGCTCTACTGGGACCGGGCCATCATCACAGACAGGACTATTCTTGCGAATAAGCCTGATATTGTGCTGATGGACCGGGCACAGTCAAGGATCTTTTTGGTCGACATTACCATTCCTTATGACGAGAACCTCGTGAAAGCCGAAACAGATAAGATGACAAAATATCTGGACCTGGCTCACGAGGTTACCGGCATGTGGGGTGGTCTGCCGACCGAAATTATTCCTGTGGTCGTTTCTGCGAACGGGTTAATCCCAGTCAGCCTCCCGGGTCATCTGAGGCGACTGAGACTCCGTGACGGACCGCTCCAGGCTCTAATGCAGAAGGCGGTGCTCCTCGATACCGCCCGCATCGTCCGCCGGTTTCTTTCCCTTTCCCCCTAACCCTCGGCCATCTGGTCTCCCCTGCCGAGGGCTTCCATCTGGTTGGGTTTTTATATATTTATGTATTTTTTATGTATTTATTTTATTTTATTCATATTTATGTATGTTTATCATTTTCATTCACAATTATATATTTATACTGCCCAACCAGATGAGAAAACTTTATAGATACCCCAAAATAATAATAATCGGAATAAGACATTTATTCATTACACTACAATAACTTAACTTACACAAAATGTATTAACGATTAATACAATACAACTTAATGTAAATATATTAAACAAATATATATATATATATGTATATAATATAAAATTTAAATATATACACACACATGTACCTACACATAAAGAGGATAGAAGGGACGTTTTTGATGAAGAAGACACTTTGTTTGATAGATCTTCTTTGTCGTTAGTGATAGAAGCTTTTTAATAGCTGTAGGTAGATTTTACCCACACTTTGAAGCGGCAAATCGAAAGCCACCTCTAAAAGCTGCTACTTGGCATAAGGATAAATCAATATATATTGTTTTCATTGCTTTGATAGTATTTTCATTTTTATCCTTCCAGTGAAGACATTTGCTAAGTAATGAGGAAATCCGGAACATAGTTTTGAATACTTGAGGACATAACTTACATTACAGCCTATAAATGTCCACTGCTAAACATAGGCCTCCTCCTACAATTGGCTAGACGGTTACCTACCGCAGTTTTTGATTATTTTGAATTGTTGTCAAGAAGATGCAATGCCCATCACCTGATTCAGTTTCCTCTGTCACCTGTTATGTACATATTTATTGTACTTCATTAAGGTACATAACTTCATCTGTCGCCTAATAGCCATATTCAGAATATTATGGGTATTGATAACAAAGTTAATTAGTCATATTACAAGGTGATTTTAACAGTGGTAGAGCCACACGGCAGCTTTTGCTGTCGCACGGATGGGCCGGCTCGAACCGGGGTGGTACCACGACCTCACAGAAAACCAGCGTGAAGTAGAGGTTTACCTCTGCGTTTCCATTGGTGAGTGCAGGTGGCCGGAGGCCCTTTTTACTGGAAATGAGGCATTCCATCTTAATCCTCACGGGTGACAACGCAACTACATTTTATTACAGGCAGAAGAAGTCCTTTGCACGCATAACACGCACCGCCAGATGTCGCTGGTGCGCACACGTACCTAAAACGTAATGTTTTTAAATTGCTCTCGTATATTGCTTGTGATTATTGCTATGGATTCAATGAAACATTTACTGTAATACTTTTATGTCAAAATAACTAAAAGTTATTTATTTATTTTATATTTATTGCGGTTGTCTAATTGAAATTCTTCCTCAAGTTATAATTATGTCGATAAAGGGAAACATTTCAACATCTAGTTCATCCGTTCATTGGTAAATGAATGAATGGACAATAAAACATACTAAATCCTTACTAGTAATACGATTGTCACAGTTTGATTCTATTTAAGTATAAATTTTACACAATATACTGGATTGTTTTAAAAAATGTACACACATTTTTATTGGAGTCCCTTGTTCTTTTGCATCTAGATTATTATGACATAGCATAGGACCCTCGCTTGTATTTTAAAACAAAAAAGGCATACAAAGGATACGCAACTTCTGCATGAAATTCTGATATAATTCACTTATTCTTATAGGATAAAGGTGACAAACGAGCACACAGTCCACCTGATGGTAAGTGGTTGCTGCGGCCCATAGACATCTACATCTATCCTCTATTACAAATCAAAATGTAGATGCGTTGTCACCCATGAGGACTAAGATGGAATGCCTCATTTCCAGTAAAAAGGGCCTCCGGCCACCTGCACTCACCAAGATAAACGCAGAAGTAAACCTCTACTTCACGTTTTCTGTGAGGTCGTGGTACCACCCCGGTTCAAGCCGGCCCATCCGTGCGACAGCAAAAGCTGCCGCGTGGCTCTACCACTGTTAAAAATAATAAATTAGATATAAACAAAAAACTCTTAAAAAACGACGACACACACCTGGAATGGACGATTCAGAAACATATATTAAATGAAAAAACAGGGTTTATGCAAACATTTATAACTACCACCGCCATTATAGAAAAACAGAAGTCTCCCGTCTTGTCTGATAAACCAAAATTGAAACCAAAAGCTCATAACGATTTTGAACAAGAAAAGATTAAAGTTGACTATATTAACACTGGTTCTAAGGAAAATATTGAAAATTTCTCAAATAATGAAATCATAGGCATGGTGAAACGTAAGTCACGTGCATACACTTTTAGTAATAAAACAAAAAATAAACCAGCCAAAAGATTAAACAAATTGAAAAGTACTGATTCAACAACTACTGAAGAAATTTCAATGAGCGTACACAGTGATAGTGATTTATATGACGTCGATCTTGAAAAAATTGGAAATTTAAATGACATTGACCTCGAACAGACAGATCTAGATATTTTCGATCTCGAAGATGATAAGTTGGTAAAGAGAAAGAATGATGAGAGGGAAGTTGAAATATTTTATGACATTATGCGCATGGACGCAGAGAATGGCATAGATAACAAAACAGACATTAAGACGAGCTTGAATGAATATGGATACTCAGAAATTCTTCTGAGATTTGAAGTAACAGATGAGGACAAGATTGAAGAACAATTACAGATTGAATAACAAATACAGACTGAAAATAAAGACAAACCTAATTGTTTGAAATACAATATTAATAAAAGAGAATGGAACATAGGAGATAATGTTCTAGTTAGATATTACCATAAAAAATGGCAATATTACATCGGCTTAATTACTGACATTAATGATCGAATTGAAAAAATAATACAAAATATCCTACTAGAAAACCATTTCTAAAAAAGGTGATATCTTATTTAAGAAACCAAAACGTTTAGATGTAGATTACATACCTGATGATATAATTGTAAAGCAAGTAGATTTGTTGCAAATTAATGACAATAATGAATTTATCTTGTTTAATGATGAAGATTTATTATATTTTTGATTGCCTTTTAATAATTTCGTAACTAAAATTAGTGTTTGTCAAAGCAGTAGTTTTCATAAGTTAACTCACGTTACCTAGATTTGTATTGTGGTTTATTCCTTGCCAAATATTTAATTTTTTATGTTTTTTGATTTATTATTTTTACCTATTTAATATTTTATAAAGATCTCATTGTTCAAGTTTATTTTTAGCTTACCCTTAATTGTTCCAAATATTGCCTTTAATTCTTATATAATTGTTAGAAGACAATTACTTTAGATTCCAAATAGCCCTAAGTGGCGCTTCGCCCTTTTCATAATAAATATTACGATACTAAATATTTGGCTTTTTACTTAAAATTTAACCAAAAACATATGTTATAATGAAAGACCATATATTTTTCTCTTGGTCCAAATATCGCAAGACCTGTTTAAATCGATAGATCTCCAAATAGAGGTGGAAAACAAAGTTAAGATGATGCCGATTTTAAAAAGCCCCAAATCGGCGATATTTAGAATAGCACTTTTGAAAAAAAAATATCTCGGTATTTATGTATGTTCAATACATAAATACTACCACATTTCTCTAGAAGATATTAATGAGATTTATCGTAAAAAAAATTGTTTAAGCTCATAACCTTAGTAGTATTTGTGTACAAGACTGGTTTTTGCAAAAAATTTACCAAATAGCCCCACTTTACTGTAGTAAAAATGTATCATTAATTTTTATTTGGAACATATATGTGTATAAAAGTAAAATCATTTACAGATAATATCCATTTGCATCTTGTTTTGTAGAAATTAGAAAAGATTCATTTTGATTTATAATTATGGGTTGGGGACAAAGCAAAGAGGAAATTCTAGCAGTCGCCCAAGCCAACGTGTAATGTGGAGTCGAAATTAAACCACTTAGCAATCATAGCATTAATCGCAGTCATATTGTTAGGGTGCATAGTACTATGGGTATTAAAACTTCAGTGCCTAAAGTCTACAAGGACATGGCTAAGGAAGCAAGTTGTGGTTAACGGAGGACTGGAACACCCGGTCAAAAGTGTACAATCCTATCCCTAGCAATCAACAGCGCAGCAATCAAGTATATATTGAGAACGACTGCGTGTGTGTCAATATTTCTTAAAGGAAATATTTTTTTTTGTTTTCACGAAACTTGTATTTCTATTTTTATACGTAAAAAGTGTGCTATGTAATAGCAATAGGTGGTAATATTATGTGTATCCGAAACATATATCTTTTAATGGGTCTATTATATATTTACAATGATTTGGGATATGTATTTAGTATCAGAATCTGAATATTTATTGCCAATAAGCTGTTTTTGTACAATTAGCGGTTGACAATGAAATTAAATGTTACACAGTTTACCCATATCGGGCATGCAATAATTAAGAAATAAAAAGTTTATATAAATTAATTTCATCATCATCATCATCATTACAGCCCTTCACAAGTCCACTGCTGAACATAGGCCTCCCCCAAAGAATGCCACATAGCACGGTCCTGAGCCACCTGCATCCATCGACTTCCTGCATGTCTTACCAGGTCGTCACTCCATCTAGTGGGGGACGCCCTACACTTCGCCTACCGGTACGAGGCTGCCACTCGAGAACCTTTCTTCCCCATCGGTTGTCGGTTCTTCGAGCTATATGGCCGGCCCACTGCCACTTCAGCTTACTAATCCGTTGGGCTATGTCGGTTACTTTGGTTCTACTGCGGATATCCTAATAAATCCTAATAAATTAATTTAATATATTTAAATTAATTTATATAAAGTTTTTATATTTATTTAAATTATTAAACACATTATATATTAAACACTTCTTGAGGTGTATTTTATTTAAATCTTGGCAAAAACATTATATCAGGTGGCAGTTGATTGAATATTTTAATACCTGTACAAAAAGTGCTCTTTTAATACATGTAATTATTAATTTTAGGTGTACATAAATTGGTCTCACATTGGCTGCGTATTGGACGTGAATTCAAGTTATATTTAATCTGAAAATAGTTGTTATTCTGTTTGCTAAAATAGTAATAGTAGTCATTTATATATAGATGTTAAGTTTCATATCGTCGTAACTATGGTTCCATAAGAGAAACCCATGTAGTCTTTATTTTTAGACTTGATATTTAGTTAGTGATAAATACTAGTTTTCATTGTCTACCAGTATGACGCAATGCATGTAACTACGTGTTAACGAGTATCGCCGTGATAAAAATCCCAAATATAGAATTTCATATGTGAGCGTAATTTTTTGACATACGTAGGTCACTCAAAAATTTTGAGATATACAAAAAGTATTCTAGATACTATTCTATTAACATTGGTTAAAACTATAATATGTTTAATTTCAAGAAACACAAATTGGTCAGTTGCTTTAACAGAGAAAAAATTAACGCGGTAGCTTCTTAAATTTAAATTAATTAGTTCTTTACTTATTACTTACTTACTTATCTTCACGCACAATCCCTGACGGGGTAGCCAGAGAGAACAGATCGCCAAGTGTCACGATCCTTACATATCTCTTTCGCTTCTTTCAGATTCATTATCTTCTTCATACATGCACGTCTAGGTATCCGAGTACTCTTGATCCTACCCTCTTCGAGCAATTTGCTCACATGGTCTTCGAAAGTTAGTCTCGGTCTACCTCGACACCTTTTAATATTAACTTTCGCGCTATATATTTTCTTCACCATTCGGTCTTCACTCATTCGCTCAACGTGCCCAAACCACCGAAGCACGCCCTTATCAATTTTTGTGATAAGGTCATCTTTCAAACCTGCCATATTGCGAATCTCTTCGTTTCGCTTTCGGTCGGCCATAGTAACGCCGCACATTTTACGAAGAGATCGCATCTCCACTGCATTCAACTTACTTTTATGCTTCTTCTGGCATACCCAGGTTTCGCTGCCATATAACAAAGTCGGTACCAACACTGCGTTATGTATTGCAAGGCGTGCACTCTTCGCTACGCCTTGCCTTTTGACTAACGCAGTCAGGGCACCATTGACTTTGTTCCCGGCAGCGACACGCCTGTCCACATCTAAATCACATCTTCCATCCCGGCTAAAAGCACTCCCCAAGTATACAATTTCATTTACCTGTTCTAGACATTCCTGATTTACCCATATTTCACACTTCGTTCTCTCTTCGTCCCTTTCAAATACCAGAACCTTAGTTTTATTAGCATTCAAACGGAGACCTTTAATTTCACATTCCTCTTTCATACACGTGACTAATGCCTGCAGTTCTGCCTCTGATGGTGCAATAAGCACTGCATCATCAGCATACAGCAGACAATTTACTTTTATGTCACCCAATTTCACACCCAAACAGCTATCTTTCAGCTTTTGTAAACAGCTGTCGAGATACAGTATGAACAGCCAGGAAGACATGACACAACCCTGTTTTACGCCCGTTTGGACGCTAAACATGGGTGACAGGTCATGCCCTACCCGCACACAGGCTTTACAGTCACAGTAAAGAGACTGCACAGCCCTTAGCAATCGGCCATCCACACCATACCCCGGCAACAGTTCCCACATTTTCTTCCTTACAACCTTATCAAATGCTTTCTCAAGATCCACAAAAGCACAGAAAATCTTCTGGTTAACAGCCAGAAGCTTTTCCGTGATCATACGGAGAGAAAACATTTGATCCGTGCATCCTCTTCCAGGTCTAAATCCGCATTGTGCCTCCCATAGAAATCTTTCCGATTTCTCTTGCATTCTACGTGTCAAAACCTTCGAGTAAACTTTACTTGCTAAACTGGTCAAGCTGATCGCCCGATAGCACCCGCAGTCAAAATGTGAACCTTTACCTTTATATAAAGGCACAATGACTGCGGATCGCCAATCATCCGGGACATCCCCCGTCCGCCAGCACAAATTGCACAGCAGATGAAAGCTGTCCCAGACGCGAGGCCCACCATACTTGACCATTTCAGCAGTTACTCTGTCTAGTCCCGCAGCCTTACCACATTTCAAACTTCGAATCGCACGTTCAATCTCTTTCATACTGATGACCTCAGTGTCATCGAGGTCCGGGTCTGGCGTGCCAGTCACGGCGTCATCCCCGGATCCCTCACTAAGATCATCACACGCATACATTTCTCTATAAAATTCGCTCCATCGCTGCATGACGTCCGATTTTTCTGAGAGGACGTCATTAGTTCTCGAAAACACTTTGTTCATTCTTAAGGCCGTCGCACCACTTCGGGTCCTTCCAACCTCTTTCCAGAAGAGTTTGGAGTTCTCCTTAAAGTTGTGCGACAACCTTTCGTCTGCTTCCATTCTACACCTTTCACGCACTTCCTCAATCAATGCTTTCGTGTGAACTTTCTGCAGCCTATATCTTTCTTTCATCTTCTCTCTCATATCCTCATCATTACTAGAGGCTAAGTAGTCTAACCATGCTTTCTTCTTCTTCTTTACAGCTTCTTTCACTTCATCATTCCACCATGCATCTCTTCTTTTACTACTGCCTCTTTTTATTGTTCCACACACTTCTTCCGCTGCACTTACCATTCCATCCCTAAGGTTCTGCCATGTTCTTTCTACACATTCTTTTCTGCCATCGATGGTGTCAAGCTTTTCGGCTACGCTCGCATGATATTTGTCCCTAGTATCCGCTTCCTGAAGCTTCCAGCTTCAGGAAGCGGATACTAGGTGATCCGTTCCGTAGTGATCCGTTCCCAGGTCAGCACCCCTGAACACTCGCGTATCCATAACCTGTTTTCGCAGTCGGTCATCCACCAGGAACAAATCGATCATACTTCTCTCATTCTTTCTTTCTCTAGTATACATATGGATTTTCTTGTGATTAAACATAGTGTTTGTCACAAGAAGACCCTTTTCCTTGCATACCGCCAGTATAAGCTTGCCAGCATTATTAACCCTTTTATCGCCAAACTTTCCAAGTACCGACTCGTACCCTGGTCGAGCGGTACCAACCCATCCATTCAAATCACCACATACAACAATCCTTTCGTTTCCCCTAGCCAAATCTAGAACTTCTCTTACATTCTCCCAAAACTCCTCCAGCTCAGCCCTGGACGACGAAGCCACCGGCGCATAAACAGCCAAAAGGAATAACTTCGTCAGTCCCAATTTAAAGCGAACCCAGAGAAGTCTTGAGTTCACAAACTTATATTCAGTCATAACATCGACCAACCGAGAAGACAGCAGCACCCCCACTCCCTGGCAGGCGTTCTCGCTCTCCGGGACTCCGGACCATAGAGCTAACGCCCCGCCAGGGAGCTCTTCAGTACCACTGCCCTTCCGTTTGGTCTCCGACATACACACGACATCTAATTCTCTTTCTTTCATTATTTCGATCAACTCATTCGTCTTATCTCTCATGCCTCCTCTAACATTCCACGTGCCAACTCTGCACTCCGTCCTCCACCTTCCGCCGTGTCGGGCTGTGCGTGACGGGTGGCGGTCCCCATCGCCGCTTTGCGCGCTGCATTCCACACCAACGGGGACGAGCTGGTGTGCGTCGCCTTGGGGGGACGCCCTAACCCTCGTTGACATGGGTGCGCAGCTGAGTAGAATTGCAGCCCTGAAAAGGGCTGGCAGGGGTCGCGACGAGCACGCTTCTACAATGACCCCTTCTTTACTTATTAATATTAAATTATTAATAAGTAAAGAACATAAGGATATTGTGAGCCTCTCTGTTGAGCGAACTGTAGAAATGGCATGTGTTGAGTTCGAGCACTTCTTTGTTGTCAGTGTTTATAGACTCCCACATTCTATGTATGATTGTTTTGAAAAAAATAATGGAGGAAGTTTTGCTTAAACTTACATACATAAACACTCACGCCTGTCACCCAGAGGGGTAGGCAGAGACTACGGACTTCCATTTGGCGCGATCCTGACACACCTCTCTCGCCTCTTTTACATCCATATATCTACGCATACACGCTCGTCGGTTAAGGGTACTCCTTAAACATAATAAACAGAATAAATCTGCCGTCGTATGTGGAGACTTTAATGTCAATCTCCTTGAAACTTCTTCCATGAGTATTAAGTTTAGATCATTGCTCAAATCACACAATCCTGTTAATTTTTTCTTTGAGCTTACACGTATTGCAAGGCCTAGTGCAGCTTGTATAAATAATATTTTTTGCGATGTTAAGCCCTTACATAAATAAATTATTCAAAATTTAAGTTCTGATCACTGTGTACAGTTAGTCTCGCTACTTTATATGCACAAAAAATAGAAAGTTAAGAAAGTTGTGCTTGTTCCAAGATATGAACATTGCTTAGAGAGATTTAGAAGTAGTATATTGAAAAAGCAGCCTTTTCTTTCATACAAAAACAATACTGACTCTTTATATGGATTTTTTATTCAAACTAATAAGTCTTGAATTTAATAAAACATTTACGTCTAAAACTCTCTCTTTAAACAGTCACAAATCGTTTAATGAGTGGGTGACAGTAGGACTCCATAGGAGTAGACTATATTTTCATTGTGTTTCGTTTAGAGAATATTTTAAAAAATATTCCAAAATATCTAAAAGAGAGTGTTGTGAACCAAAGTCTTTATATTTATGAAACAAAATTAAAAATGCTTCTAATAAAATTAAAATGACTTGGAGTATAATCAATAGTAAAACTGGCAGGATGAAACTGCACAACTCAAACTTTCAATAAAGTTTTAACAATAATTTGATAAAATCAAATAAAGACGTTGCAACGGCTTTTGAACAATATTTTACCGACATTCCGATCTTCACTACAAAATCACTCATTTCCTCCCCTGCTGTCGCAGAGTCATTACTGAAACAAAATGTAAAAGTCCGTAAAAATAATTTGCATTTCATAGAATAATATCAGGTGACATTGTAAAATATTTAAAAAATATTAATATTAAGAAAAAAACAGATCTATGGCGGTATTACTGTTAAATATATTGCGTCTATAATAGATGCGATCACAAAGCTAGTATCGAATCTGGTGTGTTTCCTGATTTAATGAAACATAGTAAAGTTATATCTTTATTTAGATATGGCAGTACATTGGACCTTTGATGATATAACTACACAAAGAAATATTATCAATTGGATAAGAGATCTTGCAGCAAAAAAGATCTTGTTCGCTCTTAAACGTAGTTTTTCTAAATATCTCGGAATATAATGCCAATTTTAGAACCCCTCGGATTAAGTTGACTTTATCTTACTTACTTCTGTATTATTTATATCTCAGCGACTGGGAATTAAAGATGAAAGGAATTAGATAGAAGTGAGAGTAGTGCTTATAACCACCAGTTTGACCAGTGTAAAGTTTGATGTAGGTGCGTGTAGGCAACGTGCGTGGTTGTTCAGTCGTTCAGCCATTTATCTGCTTTTAGTTGTGATTTTCCTTTATTGTTATTTGCTAGAATAATTATAGAAAAGTATTTTGCGATGAAACTGACCACACTAGTCATTGTGATAAGCGCTGTCGCTCTTGGTTCGCATACTAAATCTATTTTGGTGTTATCATGTGCCAAAGTTTCCGGGATTTATTCCGTTATGGTCGCATTGTGATTGCGCCACGATGAATGTGAAGAACGTTACGCTGTTTATTGCTGACTACCGATCTGCTCTGGCTCTACCGGGTGGGATCCATTAATGTATCTTCATTTTGATTTTTTTAGACTAATCATTCAATGACCATACATTTTGTCAATTTAATCACTTCCCAAAAATTTTCTATGCTTTTTGAGTAAAATATAGCTAAGATCTGTCTTAGCATTGCTCTCTATCTATTCGAGAAGTTTCAAAACAATCGATATAGCCATTGCGAAGATAAGGTCGGACAGACAGACAAAAATTTAAAAAAATGTTAAATTCTTTACGTATTATTGGCATGCAAACAACTGCCTGAGATCAATAAATGGCAGTCACAGGCTCCAATTTTATTTGTATGATTATGTATTAGATGTATAAACAAATATTTAATTCTTAGTGACATGCAAATAACCCCTTGACTTCGATAAATGGCAGTTATTTTAATATTACGTAAGCAAGGAAACATTTTGAACAAGCGAAAGTTACGCATTATGTTAATTTAAACATTAAAATTTCAAATGTATTTATTTCCGATACAATACATAATAATTTATTACATTTATGTACGCGAACGCGATCATCTGAACTATCTGTATAATGAATATGTATTATGGTTGCAGCATATACCCTGCAACAGAATTCTAACCAAATACATACCTAAATAATTTTCAATATATTATCAAATTATCAGTTACTTGACTCCACAGAATCAGTAATTCATTCATGGGAGAATGAATAAACTATTATAACAAATTCCAGAAAATATAATGTTTCTCTATAAGCAGTTTTAATTTTTTATTAAATGAAGACTGTATTGTAAGTGTTATTAAAAGATAAATGAATACATTGTTGATAATTTATGTATCAGTCTTTCGCCGCTGAGGCCATAAGGCTATGGAATATTTTACCTCCTCATATCAGGAAACCGACTTCTATTGAAGCCTTTAAAAGAATGGTGACTGATCACTAACTTTCGCCTTTCAGCAACTGACCTTCTTATTTAAATGTTTCTGCAACTGTATTGTAAATTACTTAAGTTGTTTTTATATAATATGTTTGTAAGTATGCTTAAAATGTATGTATTGTGTATTGTTTTAAAATTATGTATGTTTATGTATCAGGTATAGTGTACATTATTAGGTTATTTTTGTACTTACAAGTTTAGTACGTATATGTTTATATTTACATTCACATATATATTCTCAAGTTTATATGGCACCTGCTTAAGTTTTTCTGCTTAGCTTGTGGTTGACTGGTAGAGAATGCCTAAAGGCATTAAGTCCGCCAGTTGTACATTTTAAGTGCAATAAAGAGTTTAAATAAATAAATAAATAAATAATAACGAATGGAAATATCGTGATCACTTTCCAGCTGTTTCTTAAATGAGTCTTATGAGTAAGCATACAACCTATACTTTTTAAGTGTATGTGGTTACTTTAAAAAAATGTCCCGCTGGGTTCTTTGTTTTTTTCTGTTACATGATATATACCCCTTCATATTATGGTAAATTTAGGGTCTCCGAACTAATAGTAAAGATTAGACTGGAAAGTTTTTTAAAACTTATGTAAAATTAAAAAAATAAATTTTATCATCATGAACTGACACATTGTATCGTAGAACCATGCTGCTGCTGTATAATAGCCAAAAAATGAATGGATTCACGAATAACCATAGAATAAAAGGTAAAACAAGAGTACAAAGGTATTCTGTTTGGTAAGGTGAGTTTAAAGAACCAGAAACGCTTTTTACTAGTGAATAATTATTGCATCGTAATCCTTGAGGATGACAATGCATCTGTAGTTTGATTCTTTATCCGAGGATGTATGTGTTTTGTGGGCCACGTTATCTACTTACACCTCTGAAGGCTAAGATGGACCGCCTAGTTTCCAGTAGAAAGGGTCTCCGGCTCTCTAAATTCACCATACGACACGCATGCTGCTATTTGATGCTAGTATTATGTGAGATCGTAGTCCCTCCCCGGCCAAGTTGAACCCATTTGAGCAACAACCATAGTATATGTGCAGCATGGTCACACGTACCATTTGTGCATCATAGTGTCTGGGTATGTAATTATTCATCAAATAATTCTTTCATTTACTGACAAATACATTATTTAATTACTTATTAAAAACATTATAATCGACGTATGTAGGTAACTATTAAAAGGTATTCACATATTATCATCATCATTACAGCTCTTTACAAGTCTACTGATGAACATAGGTCTCCCCCAAGGTTTGCCACAAAACACGGTTCTGAGCCACCTGCATTCATTGACTTCCTGCCTATCTTACCAGGTCGTCCATCCATCTAGTGGGGGGGCCACCCTACACTTCGCCTACCGGTACGAGGCTGCCACTCGAGAAACTTTCTTCCCCGTCGGTAGTTGGTGCCTGAAGTATTATTATTATTTGTAGTATTCATATACAAAAAAATACACTTATGTTTGGCAAAGAAAATTTAAAAAAGGATATGTTAACAAATTTAGCTAAGAGGAGTCGCATAATGAAGAATTGATTAGTGCTTGTTATAAATCACTAATACTATAAATTCACTGCTGTTATTACATATTTCGATTATTACTAAGTGGTTTCAGTCAAAAATTTTCAATCTAAAATTATTGGTCAGACCTTGATCAAATTTATATGGGACAAAATGAAAAGAACCAAAGTTAAAAGAGTAAATTTTTCTGAAATGATAAGGAAATAGCTAACAAACTTCTAAAGGGATCATCCGAAGGATGGATGGAAACATAATGTAAGATAGTTTAATCTATTATTTGTATCAGACAACTGTAATTGAAGTAACAACGATCACAAACCAACTGAGGTCACTGCTGATAAAATTTCATTTTCATTTTTCTAGGCGTAATATATTGAGGTCAATCGATAGAACAATAAATTAATTATATTATAACTTAGTAGAGACTAAAAGGAACTAAACTAGGTAAGTTTTTAAAAACTCCTTATAATTTAAAATTAAATTTTTTTTATAACCGACTTCAACATAAATTATTAAGAATAACTCATAAACTATTGGTCATACCTTGATCAAATTATTTGCGACTACATGAGAAGTGCCAGCTTTCAAATAAAAAGAAATAATTGAAATCGGTTCTCCCAGAAAAAGTTTTAAGGTAACGCACATTAAAAAAAAAACTTACAGTCGAATTGAATACCGTATCCTTTTTTAAGTCGGTAGAAAATAAAATCGATCAATTTGTATTAATCATGAAGACGAGTTGCTATCGCGAACGAGGTACGCAACTAGATTAAAATCGTATTATCTACTTACTCGTAGCTTAAACATGTTATCTAATAATGATTCGTCCAATGATAACAAGTTAACAAAAGTAGCGATTCATCGTGAGTTTTTATAATTTTAATAATAATTTATTTCACCATTTGCATATGATAGAGTCACCATGCATACGAGCTTCCCCGGATTTATCCTACTTTAGAGAGCGTTCTGGTAAGCGTTTCGGAATGGATCTGGTCCCAGCAAAATCCAAAAACTTGAATTGACATTAAAATCACACTAAAAGTCACTCAAAGTTACCTCTTAAAAAGGAAAACATTTAAGTAAAACATAAGGAGAAAAAAAATTACAATTAGATTTTCGATTTTTCTTACTACATTACAATTTGTTAAGCAAGTCTGTATAATCGCTTAAAAATTTATAGTATTTTTTAAGATATTTTACAGGTATTAATCTGTAGGACGCCCCTAAATGGGCCAACATAAAAAGTATTTTTACTTTTTAATATGGGAAAATGTCTGTTTCGATGTTAAATACTTGTTCTTTAAAAGAGAATTCATCACCACATTTTGTACCATGGGTGACCTAAGAGGTGAGTATGGGATATACCAAAATAATACTTTGGCTTTGATAGTGTCACATTCACACATCAATCATGTTAAGCCAGTTATAAAATACCATGACCGGCAACAGCAATCAGTGAAAATATGTGACATGTCTGGTTTTTTTTTATAGGATAAGGGTGACAAACGAGCACACAGTCCACCTGATGGTAAGTGTTTGCTGCGGCTCATAGACATCTACATCTATCCTCTATTACAAATCAAAATGTAGATGCGTTATCACCCGTGAGGACTAAGATGGAATGCCTCATTTCCAGTAAAGAGGGCCTCCGGCCACCTGCACTCACCAAGCGAAACGCAGAGGTAAACCTCTACTTCATGCTGGTTTTCTGTGAGGTCGTGGTACCACCCCGGTTCGAGCCGGCCCATCCGTGCGACAGCAAAAGCTGCCGCGTGGCTCTACCACTGTTGAAAACATGTCTGGTGCTGCGATTGTCATTACGCTTGCCAAGCGTGACTATCAAACAAATCTTCCTTACAATAAGAGAGGTCCATGTTCAGCAGCAAAATTCGGCTGCTAAAGTAGAAGAAGAAGTATTTAAATAAAAATGCACAGACATTTATTTTACACGATATTCAAATAAGGCACTCTTTGCTTTTTTAATGAAATTATTTATTTCAGGCTTAACTAAAAATTTTGTGTTGGTTGATGTTGACAGGCTGTCGCGGCCATGTTATTTTGGCAACATCTGTCAAATCTATTGTTTATTATTTCATTACCGTTGCTAGCTCATCATAGCAAGTTACACGATTGAGCAATTCCTTCACACTATAAAACTTTATTATCAATTCTGTCAACGTCTGATGGACAATTTCGAAACGACCGGTTTGGTAAATAATCAGTCAACCAGTACGTCAATCAGCCGAGAACAACTGTTATCCGTGAAGGTGTGCAAGAAAACCCGAGGCATTCAATTCCACGCTACACAAGAACACACACACACACACACGAGAATTCGACCGTTCATAGATCTTAACTTGGCGAATTTTGCGTCGGAACCTGAACCTGCACCCATAAAAAATCCAACTAACCCTTAAATTTAAAGTTAATGACCACAAACAACACCGTTTCTACGCTAACTAGGCTTCAGAGCGTCTGTAAGAAGACCCAAATTTCTGCTCAAAAATCATATTTAGTGATAAGACGCATTTTTGGGTGAATAGCTACGTTAAAAAACAATACTGCCGTATATGAGGCAAATCCAATCCACATAACATTCACCATATTACAATACATTCACAAAAAGTTAATGTTCGGTGCGGATTTTGGGCCATTGATCATTGATCATATATCATTAATTCGTACGTTTTCGAAAATGACGTTAGTGAAGCCATAACTGTCAACGGCGAGCACTATAGATCGATGATATAACAATTTCTTTTGACACACACTTAACAGTTTGGACGTGGACTATCTGTGGTTCCAGCAGGGCGTCGCTATATGCCATACAGCGATCGCCAAAATGGAAATTCTGCATAAACTATTTGAGGGTAAAGTTATCTCTCTCAGAGATAACGTGAATTGGACACCAATATCGTGTAATTTGTCCCCTTCGGACTTTTTTGGTGGGTTTTCTGAAATCTCAGGTCCATGCCAATAAGCCTCAATCGACTGATGTCTTCAAATTCTACATAACCCAGGCCATCGCTAAAATTCAGCCAGATTTATACGACGGATTCATCGAAAATCGGACCTCACGAATCCGGTTCACAGCGAGAAGCCGCGGTGGACATGTAAACGATGTTATATTTCATAGTAATTGGCATTCATGGAGTTTTAAAAAAATCCGTTAATACCTCACGCACTGCTTGTTTTATTTCTATTCAACATCGGCCCCCTCTGATTGGAAAAAAATTATAATATTTTTGTTACACAAAATAATAGAAGAGTTGAGATGTTGATGATGTTGATGACGATAAAAATGTTGTTATTCGGTCCATTTACGTTGTGACGGGATAAGAGTGCTATTAAATCACACATCCTTCTCAGTCCGGAATACTTAATTCCGGTGATTAATGCATGCTAGTGTACAAGGGAAAGTGTAAAAAGTCGATGTGACCTCTCATATCGATGTATCCGTAATGGCGGTTAATAATGCATAACATACGAGTGTTTCCGATGAGAACGATGCCCCGTAGTAAGTGCTCCAGCACTGTATTAAGTAGTCTTTTAAATCTGCGGTGAGGCGATACGAAAACAAGTTTGACTGGCGAAGAGGAGTAATCACTCTATAACCCTCTAAGAAATGAGAAGAGGCCTGTGCTTAGCTATAATGGTACGCACATAAGCTGTTGATTGTTTCAGCATGGATAAGTCTGCGTAGATCGTACCAAAAGTTAATATACAAAACCTGATGGTAGCCGGGCTAACTACGACCACGGGTGACCACGTAAAAATTAGTTTTATTTAATGGATAAGTCGCTAAAATTGTTCTATCAGCAGGGCGCATCAAGTCAAGATTGGCACTAGGAATAAAACATGGCAAATATTGCTTACATTTCTAATTTCTAAGCTAAATGATCTTTTCACATTAAAATTAACAATACACAGTTTTTACAGATAATTATAATATATTATCATAAAACTCCATTCGGTGTGTAAACACCTTAATAAAAGTGATAACAAGTATGATGCTGAAAAACTCATGACGGCGAAAAAATATACATATATAATGGGTTGAGTCACTCGTTCGGCGTATTAGTCTTCATTGTGCACTGAAGTGTTCGTGTTGTTTAAATAATCAAAAATGATTTTCAAGTTGTTAATTTTATTCGGAGCTCTTTGTGCAATTTATTATTTAAGAAGGTTATATAATGAATTTTACTGGAAAAAACGTGGTGTGAAGTTTTATACAAAAGGTAAAGTCATTGGTCCTTTGGGTATATTCATAACAACAAAACAGGCGTTATTTGAAATATTTATAGACATTTACAAAAAGTATCCCAATGAGCCAGCAGTTGGAGTTGGTTCAATATTAAATCCTGCTCTGTATGTTAAGGATCCAACAAATGTGCAGCATGTCTTAAGTTTAGATTTTAACTCATTTTATCACAGAGGTTTTGATGTAAATGAAAATGATCTACTTGCCAATAACATCCTTTTTTTGAATGGGAATAAATGGAAATTGATGCGCCAGAGTATGACACCCCTTTTTACGTCATCAAAACTAAAGAGTATGTATTACATAATAGATCGCAGTGCTCAAGATTTCGTTGAATATCTAAATAATAATCCAGAAAAATTAAAAGGTGAGATGTTTAATACATTATCTACATTTAGTAGTGCTGCTATTGGAGCTGCTGTATTTGGAATCGGAACTGAGTCAATATTTAATTCACCTTTCCTTAAAATGGCTCAAAAAGCTATGACAGCTACGGTTTCACAAAATATTAAGTTTGTGATATCTGGGTTTAATGGAACTTTATACAAATTTTTGGGAATTCAATTATATAAAGAACACGAGGAATTTTTCATTGGTGCTGTAAAGAAGGTTATCCGCCAAAGAGAACAAGAAAAAATAAGGAGGCATGACTTTGCAGACCTATGCGTAAATATACAAAATAATGGTGTCTTGAAAGACCCCAACAGTGGCTTGGAAATATATCCAACGGATGAAGTTTTGGCGGCGCAAGCGTTCTTTTTCTTCATTGCTGGTGTTGAACCCAGTGCAGCCGCTATGCTTGCAACATTGATAGAATTAGGACGCAATCCTGACGCTCTAAAACGTGTTCACGATGAAATCGACTGCGCGTTTAAGAAAAACAACAACACAATAACATATGACATCCTTCAAGAAATGGAATATCTTGAAATGTCATTAAATGAGTCAATGAGAATTCATCCCCCGGTTGGATATTTAACTAGAGAATGCGTTTGTGATACTGTATTACCAGTTGGAAATATCAAAGTTGAAAAAGGTACTAAAATATTTACTCCTCTTTATGAATATCATCACGATCCTAACATATTTCCAGATCCCGAAGTTTTTAGACCGGAAAGATTTTCTCGCGAAAATCGGAGTACAATAGCAGACAATGTATTTATGCCATTTGGTAAAGGCAACAGACTTTGTGTTGGTACAAGATATGCCACATTGCAAGTGAAAGCAGGGTTAGTTCATTTATTACGAAACTTCACGGTCAGGACAGAAATAGGCGAAGGAGGAATTAAGTACAAAAAGCATCATACACAAGTAAGGCCATGCAATGTAAAGGTTGAACTATTTCCAAGAAATAAGGAACGGATTGAATAGATCTACAATAATAGTTCCATAGTTTTAGGAATTGAATAACAAAGGTTTTGCCATAATATGTAAAATGTTATTTAGTTTATTATGGTCTAGTACATTATGTTATGTAAGTATATGTATTGTGTAATATATTATGTTACATTTTAAGGAAATAAACTTTTGTTTTTATTTATTTTCCTATAAAATAGGAAGTTTGATGATAGATGAGAAGGAGGAGGATAAAATAAAAACTTTGAAGTAAATATTTTTTTGTCTTTGTTTCTTTCTTTCTGTTGTTTATAATTAATTAATAAGCCTATTTTTCTGAGAAAATAAATTAAATTTATTATCTCTCTACATTCCACTGTTGGGCACAAGGCTCCACTAATTTCTGAGTGGCTTATGAATAAGTTATTCCGCCACGCTGATCCTCTGCGCATTGATGCAATTCACACGCATCGAGTACTATAAAATTAACGCGCTAAGATATATAATAGTTTTTGACCAATATATTATTTGTAATTATATAAAAAGTGAAGTACTTAGCAGTCTATATGTATGAGTATGTATGTTCAACTGCTTGGTAGAAGATTACACTCGCTTTCGAAAAGATTTTTAAATTTTTAGGCGTGCAGATTTCCTTACGATGTTTTCCTTTGCCGCCGAATACGAGGTTCTTCAATACTTACGTCTTAAAAATGCATGTAACTATTTCATTAGTGGTGGTGCATATCGAACTGGATTTGATTGAGTAAAGTGTAATTTATGATGAGCGCTTATGAATCTCTGAGTGAATACCGCAGTAGTAGTCCACTACTACTGCGGTGTTCACAGTCAAATATCTTGTTTTCTCTTTATAGCGTTATATATTGGTGTAGGTATGTATTATATACCACTAGCTCCAGCAATTTCAAATGTATGGAACTTGGACTTGACGAATTGTTATTGTTCAGACTTAACGCCTGCGCAAATATTACGCCAAAACACCATCACGGGAATATTGCCGTCACCCGCATCAGGCGCTTGAAGATTCTTCATACAAATCTGTCTACTCATGTCACTTGACCTACGATCATTGTGTAATTCACATCCTTTTTTGAAATATATTAATTTATTAAGTATCTGGGCATTTAATTTACACCATCTATCCGCTAAAGATAGGACATGGTGGCCCATGAGGGGAACAAAGAAGAAACCGCGAAATAATAACAATTAATACGTAAATACGACGAGACACCGGTTAGCGCAGCGACCTAACGATCTTCAACATCACATCAAATCATTTCTGTGGATGGAGCCTTGCAGTGGATATTTCGAAAATCACGGGCTGTATTGGAAAGCAGAAAAACAAAGAAGATTCGAGCAGTGAATCAGCTAAAGTTTCACATCGAGCAGTTACGAGCTCGTCCGCTAAGATAAGTGTCCTTCCTAATCCCTAAAAAAAAAAAAACCTAATACTAACAAAATAATATTCCAAATCGTTCGTCATTTGTGTAAATTAAGTGTTTTTAGACAAGTTTTATAGCGTTTTAGACATAGACATAGACATAGACATGCATTTATTCAGCAACATACACTCATACAGTTTTGATACAGAAAATAAAATAAAACATAAAAACATCAAAGATAAAAGTAAATAACAAAAAACAGTCATAAAATGATCCGATTGCATGAGTGATGTGATGCTGAAAAGGGCACTGACTCAACGTAATGCTATCGCAGGATTGCGGTAGCGTTGGTTTTCAGCAATGCCCATTGAGGTTGGACTCGCCCGCGAGGATAGTATGTTCGCTTTATTTCTATTTTCGAGAAAGATATTATCAAAATAATAAAATAAAATAATGGAAACAAAAAAGGATGTGAACTTTATTTATGCAGTAGGTATATATAAATGTATATAATAAATAATATAATGAGTATATACAATAAAACAATATAGATATTTATATAATACTATGAAAATATAATGCAGCTATTTTATCCGCCCTAAATATTAAAGTGACAAAAATATTCTTTTAGTTTTACCTTGAAAAGGCTGATCTGCACGCGCTGAACTGCTGAACGGCTGAACTGCTGAGCTTTTATGCACGTAAATTTGTTATTTAGTGCAAAATTGCATCATCATTTTTTTTACCTACCCGTATGTATAAAAAAGTGAACAAAGGAATTAACTTTTAGCTATTTATCGCAATATTATCTAAATTAATACATAAATCATTCAATTGTATGTTCACTATTCCGTAAAATAGGTCAACGGAAGTATATTAAGCAATAAAAGGTCACTCAATTGATATAAAGTTAAATTATTTTACGAAGTAACGTTGGTTTCGTATTTTAGATTTTCTCGTTTCGTATTGTTTATACATACAATATTTAGCGTATTTGCCGAATATTCCAGGCTAATATTTATCATCGCCGTGCGCCGTTTGCAAGTATATACTCATCCCGTTGGATTACATTGGCTGGCCGCGGCTCCTGCACCGGCCGGGAGTGAACTGTTGAGCGGGCGCAGCCGGGTTTCCTGAGCGGCAAGTACCACCAGAACGAGGAACGTGAGCCATTTCAATTGAATTACGCAGGAATTGCATTGCTATTTAAATAAAGAGAATCAATATTTAGTTAACTGACTACCAAAAAGGAAAGTTTAAATTATATTGTTTTGTTGTTGTTTGTTCTTAAGTGTCATATTTAATGACAGAATAAATGAATAAACAAAGTTTACGTGATTTAATCACAAGAAGAACGTCCGCCAAGGAACAAATTACAAAATTTAAAAATTATTTAAATAGCATTGCCCGTTTAATGGAACTAAACAACGTTCAATTAACGGAGTTAGATTTAAAACTCACTAAATTTGAAGCTTTGTCTATGAAGTTTGATGATTTGCAGAGTGAAATAGAGTTTTTCAAATTATGAAAATATTTCGGCTGAAATTGAGGAACGCGATAAAATTGAGCAAGATATAATTATGAATATAGCAAAGGCAAAAACTTTAGTCGAAAAATTCTCCAAAAAATTAGAATGCGAAAAAAGGCGCAATTCGGGTCACAACGCGTCATGTTGCATAGATGATCCTAATCACCCCCACGAATTAGGGTTGAAACTCCCTCAAATTCAAATAGCCAAATTTGATGGCGCATATTTCCGTTGGTTGGAGTTTCGGGATACTTTTGAAAATCTGATACATTAGAATGATCGCATATCAGACATCCATAAATTCCATTACATCGTATCTTATTTGCAAGGCGACGCGGCCAGGATTATTTCAAATTTGGAGGTGTCAACCAACAATTATGCTGAATAGTGGAAGATGATTTGCAAAAGATACGACTACAAAAGAATGTTGATTAATCATCATTTAACATCATTATTTAATATTAAACAACTTCCACGGGAATCAGAGCGATCTCTACGATTTTTGGTTGACCACGTGACCAAAAATTTGCGCGCCTTAACAAGCCTAGGACAACCCACTGACAAATGGGCTGTACTAATAATATTTATGTTATCATCTAAGTTAGATATCAATACGTTGTTAAAATGGGAGTAATATCGCAACAATTTGGAAGGCGACGTACCTACCCTCGAACAATTTTATAAATTTATGATAGACCGTGCTGATGTGCTCGAGTCATTGAATCGTAATAATCGGTCTGACGTTACTAGCATGTCAAAGGTGACCAGTGCCCCTGTGCCTTCTACAGCTAATAATAAGTACATTCAAAGGCAAGGTCAAAAACAAAACAATGTCGTAAAATCGTTTGCGAGCACCAGCAATAATTATAGCAAGAAACCAAATACTACATTTATGTGTATTATTTGCAATGAGCGTCATAGGGTATATGATTGTCCAACGTTTAAGGCGAAGGGGTTTGAAGAGCGAATGATGGATGTGACGAAGTATAAATTGTGTGTTAATTGTTTGAGACAAGGTCACCCCGAAAGCGAGTGTCGCATGGGTCCATGCCGTGAACGCGGCTGCACCGAACGTCACAATAGTCTGCTCCATCGCCCATCATCCTCCACAAGCCACCTCACTCTCATTGATGAACAAGATGAAAATGAAATCATCGTTAACTATTCTAATCACAATACAAATCAGGTGTTATTATCTACTGCTATCATTGAAGTATCGAATCCAGTTGATCGTCAAAAGGTCAAAGTTCGTGCTCTTTTAGATTGCGGAAGCCAAATCTCATTTATATCTGAGTCCCTTAAGACCAGACTGCCATTAAAGTCTCGCCACATTGACATACTAAAAGTCATTGGTATAGGCAACACTTCTTCAATGAATGTACTTGAAAGTTGTGATATTCAATTGAAAGCAACAAATAGTAATTTCAGTGCAATGTTATCGTGTTTTGTGTTAAATGAGCTCACCGGTCGTTTACCAAAGACGCCGGTTGACATCAAGTCAATTAAATTACCAGAAAATATTCAATTGGCTGACCATGTTTGTTTTATCAGCCAGCTCCCATAAATGTACTAATAGGTGCTGATCTCTTCTGGGACATTCTAGGCAACGAACTACGTTCTCTAGGACCAAACAATCCTAAGTCAAGGAGTTCACAGTTAGGTTGGATAATCTCTGGCCCTATAAATTCAGCAGTATCTAGCAATAGGATACACTGTAATCACGCCATTGTCTCTTCATCGCAAAATGAAAATATAGAACAGTTAGTTTCTAAATTTTGGGAGTTAGAAGAAGTTCTGAAAAGGTCAATCCTAAGTGAAGATGAAAACGAGTGTGAAAGGCACTTTCTCGCTAATACCATAAGAGATGAAGAAGGTAGGTTTTGTGTCAAACTACCTTTGAAAGAATCAGTAGATTGTTTAGGTGATACGAGTAGCTACAATCTTGCGAAAAAACGATTCATTAATTTCGAAAAACGGTTCAAGCGTAATCCAAACCTTAAATCTGAATACACAGAATTCATAAGATAATATGCAGAATTAGGGCATCTCTCTGTATCTAACTATAATAGTTCACCTGTCCCTCGTCCAGCGTACTACTTGTGTCATCATGCGGTCATACGTCAAGAGAGCGAGTCTACCAAGCTCCGCGTAGTATTCGACGGCTCAGCCTCTTCTACATCAGGTTACTCATTGAAGGACATTTTGATGGTAGGCCTCAATGTCCAAGACACCTTCTTTTCCATCTCAATTCGGGCAAGGCAATACGAGTACCTACTCACTGGAGATGTGGAAAAAATGTATAGGCAGGTGCTTGTAAACAAGAGTGATAGGAACTTGCAGCTAATTTTGTGGAGAGAGGACGAGTTACGCCCCATCCAAACGTTGGTCTTAAATACCTTAACCTATGGAACAGCAAGCGCAAGTTACCTCTGTACACGGTGTTTGTAGCAGCTACGACAGGAACAAGATGATGAACTTATCAAAAACATCATCCAAAATGATTTTTATGTGGATGATTTAATAACAGGAGCTGATGATCCTCAGAAATTAATTTACATACAAAAGTCAGTATCCAATGCATTAAAATTAGGTTGTTTAAATCTTTAAGAAAATATAAGAGCAATCATCCGTATATATTTGATAGCCTTGACATAAATAAGCAAGACAGTCTAACTATCAGCGAGTCTTCGAGTACTCTTGGTCTTGGATGGAAACCCTCTAGCGACACTTTACATTTTCCTATAAGAGTGACACAGGAACCAGATGTACCTATAACAAAACGTTTTATAATGTCAAATTCCTTCAAAATATTTGATCCTTTAGGTGTTCTCAGCCCAGTAATAATAGTACCTAAAATGATGTTGCAAAAGCTATGGAAAGAAAAACTGGACTGGGATCAACCAGTACCCTCCCAAATAAAAAAGGAATGGACTAAATTTACGGACAACTTAAAATTCTTATCTAATTTACAAATTCCGAGGTTGGTGTTATGTAATACTCCTAAATATATAGAATTACATTCGTTTAGTGACGCTTCTCAGTCCGCATTTGGATCATGTGTTTATATTGAGTCAATTAGCACAAATGGTGACGTCACCGTCCAATTACTATGTGTTAAGTCTAAAGTAGCACCATTAAAGCCGACCAGCATCCCACGATTAGAGTTATGTGCCGCTTTGCTCGCTACTAAGCTTACTAAGTCTGTAGTCGATTCCTTGAGATACAAGCCCGCAAGGATTGTGTACTGGTGTGACTCGAGTGTGGTTCTGGGCTGGATTAAAGGTGATATCACTAGACTGAAAACATTTGTAGCTAATCGTATTAGCGAAATATTGGAGCATGCTTGACCGCTATCATGGAGATACGTTCCAACCGATTTAAATCCTGCGGATTTCATTTCAAGAGGGGTAAATGCAAAAAACATCATGTCGTTGTCACTTTGGTGGTCGGGACCCACATTTTTTACTTAAAAATGAAATCAAATGGCCAGTATTGAATGCCAAGGAATCTGATCCTTTACCCGAATTGAAAGTGCACTCTGCAATAATTAGTGAATCTTTCTTAGATTTTGAAAGATATTCTTCTCTCAATAAACTACAACGTTTATTTGCTTATGTGCAAAGATTCATATTTAACAGTAGAAATAGCAATGCGAAACGCGCAGGTTTATTAATAGTTGAGGAATTACGTGATTCATGCCATTCATTATGTATTATCGCTCAAACTCAAGCCTTCACAACTGAATACGACCTGCTAACTAAAAATAAACCTTTAAGTAATAAAAGCAAAATTTTAAGTTTGTCTCCGTTCTTAAATAATAAAATAATGCGAGTTGGAGGTCGGTTGGATGCGGCTAATTATTATTCATATGAGAAAAGGCACCCCGATTTACTTCATGCCTCGCACAGGTTAACAAGACTGCACTTTGAAAGAGAACACGTCAACAATATGCACGCGGGTCCTTTACTGTTATTATCTATTGTAAGGGAAACAGTGTGGCCAGTAAACGGACGACATCTCACATGGCGGATAGTTAATAACTGTGTTCGGTGTAGACGTGTACGCGGTGAAACGTTGCAACCTAAAATGGACAATCTACCACTCCAACGTATAACCCCAGGTCATCCGTTTTTGTCAGTGGGTCTGGACTTCGCGGGACCGTTCACGATCGTAAATCGTAAGGGCCGTGGAAGTCGTTTAATAAAATGCTACATGTGTTTGTTCGTTTGTCTGCATTATAAATGCATCCATCTCGAAGCTGTGAGTGATTTAACTAAGGATGCATTCATAATGACACTTCGGCGTTTTGTAGCGCGCAAAGGCAGACCAACGGAAATATTTTGTGATAACGGAACTAACTTCGTAGCAGCCGCAAGGGAGCTAGGATCATTTATCAAGCAAAATCAAAACCCTCTATTTGATTTTGCAAGTCAAAATTCTATCCAGTTTAAGTTTATTCCAGCTTACTCTCCTCATTTTGGTGGTATATGGGAAGCCGGCGTTAAATCGGCAAAATTCCACTTAAAACTCGAGAGAAAATCGTAGTGTGATCGTAACGTCTAAAAACATGAAAGTTGATGATAAAGATATTACATATTTCTTATAGGAGACAAAAAATAATGATGTGGTGTCGACATGCAAATTATATCTTTAAAATGCCTTCATAACGTAGTAGAAATTCTGTTGTGGGATAAATTTTGTTTCTGTACATGATAAAACAGTAGAAGAAAGCCCAAGTTCTAGCAATAAACGAATAGGATAGAGATAATTTATTTTTAATTCTTTATATCTTATATTTAGATGAAAACAAGCTTATAAAAGTCGTTAGCCAACAGGTCGCTGCCTATTAGTTATTTTTATTATTATTTTGTTTTTCACCAAAACTCGAATAATAATTTTAGTCGCTACTATTTACATACATTTATGAACAATTTTAATTAAATAAAAAGCCAACAAAACTTGAGTTATTTCCGTTTTACTGTAGCAGCGTTACGAAGTAAAAAGTTTACTCTATTGTCTCTTCACAACACAAATTGGAAATCAGATTAAATTTTAAAATTTAAATGGAGGCGAAGTCGATAGAGCAATTTTATTGAGTCTGCTCAATGGATTTTTATAAATATTAAATAAGAAGTATTTTTATTAATTCTTAATTTACCTCAATTTAACAGACTGTAATCAATTCAAGTTGGGATTGACGAACTAGAAAGATTTATTATTTGCTCCACACTGTCAAACAGAATAGACCGAGCGCTTGAATTTTACCGTTCTAAATATTTTCAAGTCTGACATTTGTTAATCTGGTTATAAGGAAGAGTCTATCACAAATCACACACTAATTTTCTTAGTTATTAGTTACTTCTTTGGCCACTTATACATTAATAAAATCCATCTTAGTAAGTGTAAATAGTTCATATCTAACCACTGTATTGTTTTTTGACCTAAGTAAAGCTTTCGACTTCGTTGACCATAAAAGTCTTCTTAAAAAATTGGAAAATATGGGCATTCGAGGGATTCCTTTGCAGTGATTTGAGTCTTATTTGACAAACAGAAGACAAAAAGTCGAAATCAAAAACCTAAATAACCAGAATGAACTGAATTCTTATTATTCTCATTTTAGGAACAACTATTTTGGCGTCCCACAAGGAAGTATTCTCGTGCCTTTGCTTTTTATTTTATATATAAATGACATTCCAAATGTAACTTAATTCAAATGTACTATGTTTGCAGACGATATTGCAATAACAATTAGTACTAACCCAAGCAAACATTCATTCACAAAACATGAATCTGACATAAATGACGCTATAAAATCAGTAATAGAATTGTTAAATCTAAATAATTTAAAAGTGAATCTTAGCAAAACTCACTACATTAAATTTGACAACTTGAAAACTAATAAGCTTGACATATATCACAACGAAACCAAAATCGAAGAAATGACGCAAACAAAATTTCTTGGCTTAGTAATTGATAGAAACCTTAACTGGGAGTCACATATGAAATCAGTGTGTGATAAAATAAATAAATTTGTATATGCTTTAAGGTATATTAGAAGAGTCACGAACATAAATACTGCCCTGTCAGTGTATCACGCTTATGTAGTTTCTATTCTGCGTTACATGCTAATTATCTGGGGAAATGGTTCTCAGTTAAATAAAGTTTTTATCACACAAAAAAAAATGTTTACGAGCACTAACTCTAAAAGCGCCATTTCATTCATGTCGACCTTTATTCAAAAAGCTTAAGTTATTGACATTGCCATCGCTCTACATTTATAAAATATGTTTGTTCGTCAAACAACACAACCATCTTTTTACTAAAGCTGAAAATATATCTTCTCGAAGCAACAGATACCCTGAAAAGCTTGTAATTGACACACTTCCTAGATTATCTATATATCTATACATGTGTGTCAAAATATATAATAAAATTCCTCAGCATATTAAAGCACTTTCTTTCTCAGGATTTAGAAAAGGCCTCTATGATCTTCTCGCAGAAAGAACTTTTTATAGCGTCAAAGAATTCCTAGATTATAAATTTGACAAATGATACCACTACGATTTCACAAATCATGGACATTTTTATTTTGTTTGATTATAATTAACCATTATTTTGACATTTTATTCCATTTAGTAATAATTAATAATTGTCTGATATTTCTATTATATTTAATAATAATTAATAATTATGTAATGAGTAGTTATGTATAAATTTTAATTTCAATGTATCTTTTAATATTTTGTAATTAATAAGTAACTGAATTAGCCACAGACTTAAATTTGATATTTGTATGCCTCTATAGGGCTAATCTAATCTATGAATCTATAGGGCTAATTTTATCGTAGAGTCATTCGGGTCAAGGGTGCGCACCTTGGTAAATATTAGTTCACTACGCATAAAATAAAAGAGTTGGGAATATAAATGACGTCTCTGAGATATGAAAAAAATGAAAAATGATTTATTGATTTACAATGATACAATTTAAAGCAGTCGCAAGGGCCCCTGTACTAGGTTGGTTACCTGTGTTACTGGGTACCCCGCTCATCCACCAAGACTATACAATATTAATCAATAAATAACAAAAGGCAAGGCGTGCGCTAGCATTAGGGAGTAATGTAATTTATAATATAATAAGTGTGTGTGTGTGTGTGTGTGTGTGTGTTGTGGGTATGTGAGCAGTGCTTTAACAACTGGTGAGGCTGTTCCAAGTATAAAAGTTAAGTAATAAATTGTTCAGTTTCCTCGTAGTTTAGTGTTAATAAAAATTGTGTTACTACACGTTTGACTTTAGTCCACGTCAGGGGGTTAATATGCAATCTGCTGTTAAATTTATTGTAAAGAGATATGGATTGGAATGCGTATTGTTTTTGCTTAAATTTTGTTTTATTTTGTGGTATATGGCAAATTTTGGTGCTCCTACGTTTTGGTGTATGATGACGTATATAAGGTAAATGTCGATGAGTGTTTAGGATGCAATTCAATATATAAATCTGGCGAGTGCTGAGCAATTTATAAGACTTATGTAGTTCAAAAGTTGAAAATCGAAACGGTTTAAAGAACATTACCTTAATTAGAGATCTTTGAGCTCTTTCTAGTGCTATTATACGTGTTTTTGCTGCACCACCCCAAACAGGTATACAATAACTCAGTACCGATTGCACAAGAGCTTTGTAGATGGTAATGAGGGTCGTTTCATTTGCAACACACCTGAGTTTTTTGAACACCCATGTTAGTTTTCTTATCCTGTCAGCGATGCTTTCAATGTGCTGACTCCATGTAAGATGCTGATCAATAGTTACACCGAGATATTTAATGGTACTAGTCCTGGTGATTTTATCACATGAGCAATTACTATGGCTATTTAAATAAGGATTATGGCAGGTATGAACTGTTAGATTAAAATTAGAATCAGGTTGTGTATTTTTCCGTATAGAAAAAGGAATGAATTTAGTTTTATTAATATTTAGGGTCAGAAGGTTTGATCTTAGCCAGTTAGATATGTGGTGGATTCCGGAGTCAGCGATAACCCTTAGATTTTCCCATGATTTTGCATTAAAAATAAGAGCGGTGTCATCTGCGTAGGTATATATTTGACAATTTTGTAGGTTTAAATTGCATAAATCGTTGACATAGATTAGAAATAAAGTAGGCCCGAGGACGCTACCTTGAGGAATACCATAGGAGATATTTGATGGACGGCTAAGATATTCACCAAGTTTGAGTTGTTGCTGACGTTCAGTGAGATAATCCGATAGAAGCGCATGAGGCGGACCTCTTATACCATATTTATTTAGTTTGTCTAACAGGATAGGAATAGAAACGGTGTCAAACGCCTTGGCCAAATCCAAAAAAACTCCAAGACATTTGTTACCAGAGTCCAGGTGCTTACTTATCTCTTCAGTCAAAGCCAACACCGCGTCCTGAGTAGAAATTCCATTTCTAAAACCAAATTGATTTTTAGAGAGCAGGTCGTTATCTATGAGATATTTTTTCAATCTATTATTTATTAGCTTCTCCAGAATTTTGGATAGTACTGTTAACACAGAAATTGGCCTGTAGTTGTCGACATCATCTTTACTTCCACTTTTATGTATGGGGGTTACTAATGCCTTCTTAAATGTTATGGGAAATCGGCCACTATTAAAGCAAAGATTGTAGATATGGCAAATTATAGGTGTAAGGGTATGTCTGGCCATTTTAATAAATAATGTAGAAATGTTATCCCATCCTGGGGCAGAATTATTGGAGAGGTTGTTTATGATTGAATTTACTTCCAATGGATCCGTATCTAAGAGAGCAAAAGAATTTATTGGGGTTGGTATTTTATTTATGTAATTATTTACTATAGGAGGGGAAGAGTTTTTTAGGTTTTCAGCCAAGTTTTTGCCTATACTAGAAAAATGTTCGTTAATAAGATTAGCAGATTCTACAGGGGAAGACGCAATAGTTGTAAGTTTATGTGTGTCGTCAGTTTTATCTTTATTAACATAGCAAATTGATTTAATATTTTTCCATAGAACTTTCGGGTTATTTTTTGCATTATCCAATATTTTCCTTTCATAATTATTTTTAAGCTTCCGGACGAGTTTATGACAGTAATTTCTGTAGCGTGTATAAGTTATTTTTAAAATTTGATTATCAGGATACTTTTTAACTTTATTATGTAATTTATCTCGATTTCGAAGACATCGCAACACTCCAGGTGTTATCCATGGCTGGATACAGCGTTTTCTAACAGGAATTGTGGTTATCGATTGATTATTCTTCATTGCCACCGAGATTGTACTAACCAAAGCATCAGCAGCCAGTGTTGGGTCTTGTATGTCTAATATTTTTATAAGCTTGGGCTTTATTTCATCAAGAGTTGTTACATAATTTACGGAAACCCTAGCTTTCGAAACATTGCGGCGTATAGGCTTATACATTAGGTTTAAGAGAACAGTAGAATGATCAGTAGGGGCATTAGTTAGTACGAGAGCTTTCGTTGGGTGAACTGTTTTTAACATCATATGATCATAGCACATTTTGTCGCGAGTTGGAAGCCTATGTGCAGGAAGTAATCCATGGTAAGCAAGTGAGGTTAAATAATTGGGGCAGTTTGTGTCTATGGAACCGAATTTGATATCTAAAATAAAGATAAAAACAAGAATAGAAAACTTGGTGGTTTTTTTCTGTAAGCATTTATTTACATAAAATCAAAATACGCTCACTTGGCCAAGATGCGGGTAACTGTGCGCACCCGAATGGGGTAAGTATATGCATATAGGGTAAGTAAGCGCATTCCTTGGATTAATCAAAATATACACAGTATTCAAGAACAAATGTTCTTAATTGTAATGCCACTTAGAAAATATTTTTATTAGTTGTCAGTCTTCGCATAAAAATAACAATTCTCATATAAAATAAAATAAACCTAAAATTTCTATAATTAAATTAAAATTAAATTATAGAAATGTTTTATTATTTTAGTTGGTAAAAATTACCTCGCATAAATCCGCTCGATAATTTTTACCAACTTTAATATAATGATTTTCCGCAAAGTAACGCCTGATTCTAGTAATTATTTTAATTATTAATATTTAGAGATCAACATATTTTAGTAGGACTGTCTTATGTATTAGAAATTAGGAAAAATATTAATTTATGAATCATATACATTTATCACAAACAAAAACACCTCTCTCTTATGCAGTGCATCCTCATCACATGACATCCTCATGTCACCAGTATATGCAATACATGCACTGACACCATTCTTTAGTATTTGGCTCTGTATATTTTTGCTTACATAGAGGACAAAAGTATTCTACTGTTGTAGAGGTGGAGGCCATAGAAAACTTTGTTCTTCCTTTTTAAAACGATGTTGTCGATTTCGAATACAAGACTCACTAATACCAATGGCACTTGCAGCAGCTCTTTTGCTTTCTTTTGCTCATGCTCAATGAGTGCTTTAGAGCTTTAGCTTTGTTCTTCAGTTACTGATGCAGGTTCTGAACCTGAAGAAAAAGATCTGTCTTTTTCTTATATAATTTCGCGGCATGGTGATGAGACGCTGAAAACTAAAATAAAAGAGTGTTAATAAACCCTACTTTACAATAAAAAAATGAACGAAAGAAAATACCACCGAAGGGGCAAGTGTACACATGCGCACACTTACCCGCGCACACTTACCCCAAAGCACTAAATTGCAAATGAAAGCTCATAAAATAAATTGAAAACAAATATAATATGATTTTGTTTATGTAAATGAAGCGTAAACATATTATTATTCAAAGAAAATACTACTTACCGTTGTGAAATCGGTAACGTCGATGATACATTGTTTTCCATTAAACAAAAAACTACGAATTTAAACACCGTATATTGTTTTTTTATGAAAATAAAAAGTTATTCATCAACCGCCGCCACAGGAGTGGACTCTGGCGTCACTTTTCGACTTAAACAAAATCCTCCCCCTGTACCCGTTAGGGAGATACACTCACTGCGCTCATTTACCCACTGCGCTCAGTTACCCCGAATGACTCCACTGGCAGATATATAAATTTGAATTTGTGCGTACTGTTTGTAAATACTGGAATTTTCTAAACAACCATTAAATTTTTGAAAGAATATTCAAGATCTTTACTCATTTCATGTCATTGAAAACTATTATATGTTCTTCTAACCTTACTTACATTATCTTTACTTATATTACTTTAAATGCTGACTATCAGCGTAAACAACCTCACACAGTGTCAGTTCAATCGCAGTGTGAATATTTTGAAATTAATAAGCTTGGGGTGAATTTTCTACCATCACCAATTATTGTTTTGTTTTTTTATAGGATAAGGGTGACACACGAGCACACAGTCCACCTGATGGTAAGTGGTTGCTGTGGCCCATAGACATCTACATCTATCTTCGATTACGAATCAAAACGCAGATGCGTTGTCACCCGTGAAGACTAAGATGGAATGCCTCGTTTCCATTAAATGGGTATGTACACCAAATAATGAACCCGACTACCAAGCGTGGCATCTATGGCAAATGTCCACCTTTATAAAAACTTTGAACAGGCGGTAATGGAAATAATATAAGTGAAATTGGTTGTCGAAGCAAAAGTTGGTATATTTTTCCTAAATAGTACACAATGCGTGATACCAGACATCCGCCAGATAGTCACGTAAATTTTTCTAATGTTCTCCTTGACGCATCTCTATTAAGGCAGCAATTTTGTGGCATTAATAATATTCTTAGTCATGGATAGTAGTGTTTATGGGTTACTTTATTTTAAGTGAGGTGTGTACTTGATACACTGTTACTATTTTTGAATAAACAAAATGTAAGCACTCCCTCACAATTGTGGGTTTCGTGAAGTGTCATTTAGACGCCTGTTAGTATTGATGAATGCCGTAACAATATTAGCAGGCGTCTGAATAACACTTTGCAACGCGTAATCACGCTCCCTCTTATTATAATACTAACTCACTACGCCAATCGGCTTAATGTTTTTTTACTTATAAGTATTTTCTCTGCAAGTGATTTGTATATTTTTATTATTGTCTCTGTAATGGCTGTAATGATGATAATGATGTTAAAGTGATTTGTAAATCTTTTTAGAAAATAAATGTCTTAAACCATTAAATGAGTAAACGAAACATGTTTAAAACAATGTCAATACTGGTCTATGATCATGATATTTATTAGACAAGTCTTTTTAAAATTTGGTCAAAAACTTGTATCAAAACTTGTTTGTCGGTGTAAATCAGGATTAGAAGCGTGTTAAGTTATCCCAAGATAACAGGTTTATTACAACTATATGTGATTGAATTGCTCTCATTTGTGTCATTATGTACATTGTACACATCAAAAGTAAAACGAAATGTTGATTCAGGCGTTAATTTTATTAACTGCTTTACTGCTTTATTTTATTAATTACTACGCTAAATATAACGAAAGTTACTGGAAACAACGTGGTGTAGCCTTTCATCCGAGGAATAAAATCTGGGGTCCATTTTGGGATTTCATTTTTGGTGAGCGGGCGTTTTTTGAAGTACTCGGTGACATTTACAAAAAATATCCTGATGCACCCGCCGTTGGTGTTGGTTCTGTGAGTTCTCCGACTGTGCTTGTCAGAGATGTTACAAACATACGACACATTATGCAAATGGATTTTGAGTCCTTCAACCACAGAGTAATTGAAGTACAACCAGGAGTCCGATTGGCTGACAGTATTCCGTTTATGAACGGCAAGCGATGGAAGCTAATGCGTCAAAGTATGACACCCTTATTCAGTGTCGCCAAACTTAAGAATATGTACAGTGTAATGGACAAAAGTGCGCAAGATTTTGTAAAATATTTGAATGATCACCCTGAGAAGTTAAAAGGAAATGCTTTTGAAACCCTTTCTACATTTTGTAGTGCAGCAATTGGCGCTTCAGTATTTGGTATTACTACAGAGTCCATCTTTGATTCACCTTTTCTTCATATGGCACAAAGTGCACTCGTGTCTACATTTTGGACAAACTTGAGATTTTCTCTTGTACTCATCAGTCCTTGGTTATTCCGAAAGCTGAAACTAGCGATATTCGCAGAGCATGAAACATTTTTCATCAAAGCTGTAAAGCAGCTGATACGGCAAAGGGAGAAGGAATGTGTGAAGAAACCTGATTTCGCAGACATATGCATAAATTTGCAAAAGAAAGGAGAGATAAGAGATGAAGAAACCGGATATAGCATTAAGCCCACTGATGAGCTTATGGCGGCTCAAGCATTTTTCTTTTTCATAGCTGGCGTTGAGCCTAGTGCAACAGCTTTGTTTTGTACTTTAATTGAACTAGGTCGTAATCCAGATGTATTGAAGCGCGCTCATGACGAAATTGATGATATTTTTAGGAAGTATAATAACACTCTAACCTATGAGAGCCTGTCTGATGCGAAATATCTTGAGAAGGTTTTGAATGAAGGCTTGAGACTGTATCCTCCTATTGGTATACTTAGAAGAAAATGTGTAAAAGATTCCGTACTACCTGTTGGGAATATCAAAATAGAGAAAGGAACAAAAATATTTCTAAGTCCATTCCAAGTTCAACGTGATCCAAAGCACTTTCTGGAACCTGATAAATTTATTCCGGAAAGATTTTCTCATGAATCAGAAGGATTTACTGATCATGCATATATGTCTTTTGGAAAAGGAAATAGGATCTGTCTAGGAGAACGATTCGCCCGAATACAAATAATGACTGGTTTTATATATTTACTTCGATACTTCACAGTAAAAACTCACGTTCAAGGTGATAAAATAAAGTACAAAAAAGAACAGTTTCAAGTTACACCCTCAAATGCTGATGTAGAATTTATACCAAGGAATATCGAAGTAATGACATAAAACAATTTTTTTAACGAGCAATGCTTAATTTATGTGTACATTTTTAAGTAATTCATTATATGATGGTGTGGTGTGACCATTATTCATATTTAACTAAAAATAGTGATTTTAAATTTTCTTCTATTTATCGTGATATATTGAAATCATACGAATGCAATCATATTAGTTTTAACTAGGCAATCTTTTATATTAGGTATCAAAGTGTTAGCTAGTAATATAATTAAATTTAATTTCGTAAGTTTATTCATTAAACTTTATAAAGAAATCATGCCTAAAACTCCCAACTTTTATATTCCGTAATTTAATTTAGTTATGTAATATTCTACATTATTTACACAATATTAGAAGGATGTAAATTATAAATGTCTGCATATTGAATATTTTTGTGGCAAAATAAATGATAGGGACTTAAGTACCTATCATTCGTTTTGACTTAATTCATGTTAGTAATTAGAAACATTTCTGTAATTTTTCCAATCGTCTGTCTGTGTGTTTGTTTATTAATGCACGTAATGACGTCTAATGTAGTTACATTTTTTAAAGGATCCAAAAATTATACAACGTATCTTGAAGTAACTTTTTGTTTGTGTTTTGTTTAAATTGGTAATTCTGTTAAAAGTAATGATGATTGTTTTTAAGTTCAATTATTTTTTACAATGGTGGCGTTGAGTCACTAAGTGAATTTAAATGATATCTCAGAAGTGGTAATTAAATTATGTACTGTAACGTCAAGCCTATCGCTGTCCCGTGCACTACATATAGATCATTGCTTATTATATTACTACTGTGTCTGAAACCAATGAAAGTAATACTATCTTAGGAAAAGTAAAACACTTAACTAATGATTAGCAAATGTAATGCAAAAAGGTGGATTGTATCTTACTTTCCTATTATAATAATAATTTCCTCCAGACCGAAGATCGGTCACGGTGTTCCAATCTTGTCTGTGACACCTCTGACATATGGTAGTACAGCAGGTACACGCTCGACTGTGGCCGACTTCATTCGGTCACAGTGATGTAGGCGCTGGACCGGAAGCTAGTTGTCGTGCAGAAGCTTGACGTGCTGAAGCTCGGCGGCCAAGTGTTTCCTATCACAGATCCCTCGTGCTCTATTTAACAAAGATTTGCCTACGGTAGCTAACGCTGAAGGATGATGATAGGATTCACCGTTTAAATATCGGTTCGTATGGGTCTTTTTTCTATACACCTCAGTCCTCCATGACCATGGGTGCTACAAAGTATCCGAAACGTCGGGAGTTAATAAAAAATAAGTTAATTAAACGCGATGGAATCCGTAAATGTAGTTTTATTCAATGTGTAGTGTTCGCGTAAATATAAGAAGTCATTATGTGGTTTTGATAACTTGATCGCAGTTTTACGTACAAGATATCTAAAGTCAAAATATTGTTTAATGATATCCATTAGTTCTAACAAAATCCTGAATATTTACACATAATTGCGTAGGTGCTTACATAAATAACTGCCGAATCTAGTTTTTAATCTCTTTATTTATTTATTTAAAGATACATAAAACATATTACAATAGTGCATAGTTATTATACAGCACCATTAAATCGCAAAACGGTTTGTATTGGTGTTTGCAGACGTCTATACGCATAAATATATTATTTTTAATAACTACCATCGTAAAATTGCTAAAGTTAAGCATGATAACAACTAACGACCTATTCATTGTATTAGCGACATGACAACAAACAGGTTTCGCTAGTTTACCGCGATGAGCGTGTACGGTATACTATACATAATATACATGCTGATTTCTACAGCAAGTTTTTTAAAATAATTATTTAATAATCTAATTATACACACACACACACACACACACACACACACACACACACACACACACACACACACATATATATATATATATATTAATATCATTTGAGAATTTATTAAGGAAGACTTAATTCAGTTCAGTTTCAGTTCAGTTTTTTTCTGTCAATTCGTTCTTAATGTTTTCTGGAAGATCGTTTAGAATAGAAGCTAATATATTAACAGTTCTCCTGTCTCCATAAAAGTTATTTGATTTTAGTTTTGCTACAGATTTTTTATTACTTTGTCGCGTTCTATCAGAAAATTTTACCATTTTTTATGAAGGAATCGTATTAAAATCTTCAATCATGATATGATATTCAAGTTTTTATATTCATAGGTATGACTTTAAAGTATTTAAAAAGACCAATATAGTTATTTTCTTTAGATTTTTGTTTTACCTTGTCATCTACAATGAGCTTTAAAAATTTTAGTTGTAAATTAAAGATCCTTCTTATGTATGTTTTGAATGTACGACCATAATTTGTTATTCCATATGAAATTATCGAATCTAATAGCGCATGGTACATTAATAGTAGTACTGAATATGGTACTTTATTCTTGATAATATAGAATGTTGCGAGCAATGACCTTAGCTAGAGCAAGGTCAGTTTAAAAATCATGTGGAAATTTCTGGATTACCAGCCCTAGAAAATGAAGATCCTATTCTAGTAGTGAGAAATCTAGCAAAGAAGTTAAACATAGAAGACCCAGTAGTGATTACTGCCAAACTTGTAGGAAACTATGGAAAATAATCAAGAATTTTTGACGTGGTAGAGCCATGCTGCAGCTATATTAATAGTATCGTTGTAACACAAATGGGTCGGCTCGACCGGGGAAGGACCACGCTCTCACAGAATACCAGCGTCAAATAGCAGCTTAATATTGCTGTGTTTCGTATGGTGAGTGTAGAGAACCGGAGACCCTATTTTCTGGAAACGAGGCATTCCACCTTAGTCCTCACGGGTGGCAACGCATCTGCATTTTGATTCGCAAGCGAGGATAAATGTAGATGTCTATGGGCCACAGCAACCACTTACTATCAGGTGGACTGTGTGCTCGTTTGTCACCCAATCCTATAAAAATATATTTATTTGGGAATTGATTAAAAATATATTCTAGTGGAGCTCAAAGAGAGCAAACTGTGAAACTAGTACTCGGAGATCTGATACCCAAGACTGACGAAATGAAAGCGGGAGGAAAATATTTGTACCCGAGGTATTAACACCCTGTAATAAGTCATTGTTGTGGAAAGCAGAACAGCAGTTACCAGGGACCTTTAAACATGTATGGTTCAAAGATGGAAAAATAAGAGCGCGCAAAGAAGATAAAAGCAAGGTCTTCATTCTGAGGAAGGAAGCGGATATTGGGACTCTACTCTGCTAAGGTCAACGATACTCTCCTAACGGGTTTGCCTACTGATATAGATATAAGTAGCATTAAGGAAAATAGGGACTGTTTAAACATCAAAACCTTCCTATCATGTTTACCTAAAGCATCAAAAATTACTTGCTTTCATGTTCATGTCAACATTAGATCTCTGATTAAAACTACTTATGTCTTTTACAGTGTATTGAATCCTACAAGAATCTAATCGATATCATTATTATTACAGAAGCTAGTATATCAGATAAACTGAGTTTATTATATAATATTGACGGCTATACAATGCACACAGAGTTAAGAAGTCATAAAAAAGGAGGTGGTATCATAATTTATGTGAATAATAAACACAACTTTCATATCACTAAAACCGCTCCATTCAGTTTTGAATGTATCGTTGGAACACTTGCAACATCGAATAAATGTACCTACACTCTGTATGCATCGTACCGACCGCCAGACAAAAGTAAAAAGCTATTTCTTTCTGAGCTGAAACACTTATTAAATAAATACTTGCATTGTGATAATTTTTTGATTGATTATAGGTGATATAAATCTAAACCTTAAAGTTATAAATAACACAATATCACAATAATATGTAAATCTAATGAGCGAGTACGGCCTATCCTGTGGGATATCTTATTACACTAGGATCGAATAACGTAAAAAAATAGTAACTAAGAGTGTCATAGATCATATTTTGTGCTATCTTGTAAACAAGGACTGTACAGTGCGGCGTTGGGTACTGTAACTGTACTGGCGGACCATCGAATGATTGCAATTGCATGCATCGCTTCGCCACGTATACAGGCTGATCCTATTACATTAATATGTTTCAAACAAGATCATCTGAGTAAAGAATTACATAATATAGACTGGAGTAATGTAAATACAATAGATTGCCCAAATATGATATACAATGATATAATAAGTAAAATAACTGAATTTTATAAAAAATCGGAATACATCATAAAAATAAAATCAACATCTAAACGAAATAATGAACCAAAAGTATAAAAAAACCTTGCAATAAAAGAGGTAATTCATTTTACAATGGAAAAAAGATCCTACTAACGCCGTGTTAAGAGTAGAGTATAATAAAATAAGAAATAAAACTCACAAAACAATAGAGAAATCTAGAAACCTATTTTATAAAACAGAAATAAACAAAAACAGAAAAAATACAAAAAACTCTGGGATATTATTGACAAAATAACAGGGAGGATAACCCGAACTGTAGACGAAGTAATAAATAAAGTTTTTAAAACAGACAATATAAATACTCAAACGGTAGCAAATAATGTCGCCTTTAGTTTTAAAGAAAATGATATGTCTAAAATAATACCAAATTGTAAAAATAATATTTTGGACACAAACAGTTATAAAAAACCGGCCTGCTGGTCTATTTATTATAAAAAACCGTGTGTACAGTAAGTAGCAAAAATATTAAAAAATATTAACGTCAGTAAAGCACCCGGTTTTGATGGCATTCGAGCTATTGACATAAAAGCCATACGTGGAAAGATTTCTTTCCTTTGACAAAACTTATAGACACGAGCATAAGAAAGGGTATTTATCCAGACGGATTAAAAACAAGTATTATTAGGCCAATTTATAAGCAACACTCCCAAAAAGAATATGCCAACTACAGACCGATATCAATACTTCCGATTATCGACAAAATAGCAGAAAAGTATATATTACGTAAACAAATACAAACATTTTACACTGCAAAATCTACTTCAAATTTAAGCACTGATATTGCATCTCCAACCAGCTCGCGCAGTCTACCTTTGCTTTCAAAAATGTACGAAGCACTGAAGACAGTTCGCAAAGTGGCGCTCGTGCGAAAACAATGGTCTCCTAGCAGGTTCGCCTCTGCGATGCATCGAACAAAAAACATCGATGTTTACTCGATGTTCATGAATTAGCAAAACATCGGATTGATTCGATGAATCGATACTTTACATTGAGTGTGCTAATACATCGATGTATATCGTCCATCATTATCTCCACCACGAGAAAGTTTACTGTGAGTTTTTTTTTTATTAGAACGAAAGTAATTATACTGCTTTTAAAAGTTATTTGCTTGTATTTCTTTTCGGAACCAATTATATTTAATATATAAATACATCATTTAGTTATTATCATTTAGTTTAGTTATTGATAACTTCTCAAAACATTTTATTTATTGAGAACGTCTTGCAATCGTCGTTTTTCTAGCACTCATTTGCCCTTCTACGAGTATATGCCAAATAATTCGATATTTTAATTGTTGATAATATTTTATTTTTTGGATATGAACATAGTAATGACTGAATGAGTTATAATTGAGCATCAATTAAAAAAAATATTACCTTTGGCCTAACCTACTATATACTCTTTGGCTTGACCATAGGTTTGGCAAAGTTGTTCCAATAATTCGTCGACGCCAGAGTAATTATATACATTTATTATTGTATGTGTATAGTAATATATTACACGTAAATACAAGCAATATATATATATATAGAATTATATATTGCCTCCTTATTTTTTTTTCAGAAATGAATTTCTAAATTGCAATAAAAACCACTACGAAGTGATTTATTATAGTCTTTTATTTTCCTAATCTTGTAAATCAAACAGTAATTTTCATTATAAACTGCCAACTATCATTACGTGATCAGACTCAGGAGTATTTCCTACCTACTCATTTCTGCTCACTGCGATCTCAGTATTGCATTGCAGTAGAACGTGATGCATTTATAAATATTTCATATGCTCAAATTGTAAAAGTATGTAAGTTAAATGTTGGATTTATATACCCTTTATATCTTTATAAATCACATTGACAATTTTGACAGATAAAGCCTGAGGTTCAAGTATAGTCATATTTATGTAACCTGAGCTTTCACTTTTGGGCCGACTTCAAAAAGGAATGATATCTCAATTGTACTTGTGATTGACGTACGTGGTAGAGACAAGCTGCAACTATTATGGCTGTATCACGAATGGATGGGCTCGACGGAGGTGGAACCACGCTCTCACAAAATAACAGCGTGAAATAGCAGCTTACTGCTGCTTTGTTTCGTAGGGTGAGTGTAGGTAACTTCAGGGGTGACAACGCATCTGATTCTTAATCGAGGATAAATGTAGATGTCTACTGGCCGCAGCTCCCACTTGCCATCAGATGAGCTGTGTGCTCGTTTTTCAACTTTATTTAAAAAAATGCGCCTGTATGTCCTTTTTTATCGACTTCTAAGAGTTAGAGTTACTCAATTCGACTGTATGTTTTTTTAATGTTACCTCATAACTTTCTTTAGGTGAACCGATTTTGATAATTCTTTTTTTATTTGAATGCTGATGCTTCTTATGTGGTCCCATATAAATTGATCAAGGACTAACTAGTAGTTATTAGGTGATGCTTAATAATTAACATTGGAGTCGGTTGTAACTTTTTTTTAATTTTGGCACTTGTTTGTTGGTACTTTACACAAATAAATAAAAGGAATAAATAATTTCCACAAAATAACTTCTGATCTTGGTGCTAAGACATTGTTTATCGAAAAATTAAGGTTCTCAAATTCGGAAGTCACGTAGAAATTATGTTTTTCCTTTTAAATATTTAAAGTCAGCTAGTACTTTTAATAAAGAGGGATCCTTAGGAGGAGGAGGAGATTCGAGTGAATGTTTTATTTGTATATATACACGATGTCATCATCAATTGTGAACCAAAATAAAACATCGCTTCTTTATAAAATACGTTATATTTCAGGTTAGGCACAATATAAATTTGAAGAAAAAATTCCACGCCTTAGAGTGGGAAATTTGAGGACGAACTTTTAGTGTAACTAATTAAACGATAATATAGCTTAAACTTGTGACATTCGTTTCACTTAAAAGGTACAAAAATTAAACTTTTAATGATAAGAATAGCTTTTAATAATGAATTTTTTTAATGCGCTTAAGACATGTACAATTGGATTTACAAATATTTATAGTTATATTTGAATACAAATATTATAATAAATTGGAAATGTTTATCCTATAGAAATTAAGTAACATTAACACTATGAACCTTTTTGTAAATCTTTTGTTAGTCAGCTAACATTAATTTTACATTTTATAATATGTCAATGCTCTCACAGAATACCATTGTAAAATGGCAGCTTAATTCTGCTGTAAATATCTTATGGTGAGTGTAGAGAACTGGAGACTCTTTTTAACGGACAGGATGGATTTCTTAGTCTTCAGGGAACCCAGCGCATTTGCAGTTTCATTCTTAATCGAGGATAGATGTATAGATGTCCATGGTCTACAGATAAGTGGAGACTTACCATCACATTGATGAAGGCAAAGTAAAAATTATGTGTTTTAAACAAGATGCGAAGTGTTTTATTTATTTACGATAAAATTGTAAATTGACACTTCTGTGGCGCAGTGGTTTACCCTTTACGGCGCTGTAGGTCGCGGGTTCGAATCCATCACGGAACGAGCATTTGTAGGACCTGCAAAGTATACAGACTGCCTTTACTATAATACAGGATAAAATCCTAGTTTGGGAGTAACGTGATACAAAAAAAAGGAGTTTATCGATAATACTGTCCTTAACAAACTAATTTTAAAATATGACGCGAATCGTATGCCTGGTAATTATTGGATTTTGTTTGTTATTGTTCCCGCCAGACGCACTAAAAGATAACGTTGCCGCATATTAAACTAACAAAGAAAGTATATATGTATAGCTAATACTATAGTATATATATATATATATATATATATATATATATATATATATATATATATATATATATATATATATATTAATGTTCACCTGATAAATTAGCTAATGTGAACACTTGCTTCCTACTTTAAATAAGGACGACTACAGTTGCGTTGTCACCTCTGCAGACTTAGATAGAAGCCTCACACCCTGGAATTATACTGGCATCCTATACCCTTCAAATTTGAAAAAATAAGTACAGGCACTGCTATTTGACGGCAGAATTATGTAACACGGTACCTACCCAGACTTCGACGCGTAAATATACAAGTAAAAGTTTTCATGTAGTAGAGTGATGCTGCTGCTATATTACGGCTGCAACAAGAATGGGTCGGCTCGACTGGGGAAGGACTGTACTTTTATAGAATACCAGCGTCAAATAGCAACTTAATTCTGCTATATTTCGTATGGTGAGTGTAGAGAACAGGAGACCCTTTTTACTGGTAACGAGACATCTCATCTCATCATCATCAACGAATATTCAGGGATGACAACGCATTTGCATTTCATTCTTAATATGAAGATGACTATGGGCTGCTGCATCCTTTTACCATCAGGTGGACTGTGTACTCGCTTGTCCGCCTTATTCTACTTGAAAAAAAAAAACCTGCTATTTGGCGGCAGAATTAGGTACGAGGGTGGTACCTGCTCAGTCGAACTGTAAAGAAATAAAAGGAATGAAATAATTTCCAAGTAATAAAAAAGGAGAAATGTTTCTATATACTGTGTGTTAGCACCGACTTCCGAAGCTATTACGTGGACAGTATTTACTTTACTTTTATTTTTATTTAATTCGGATTTTACTGTTAATTAGTAATTATGGCTTAGCAATGTTTACCTAAAAGTATTTGTGCAATTTTTTTTATACTTTTAATATTTTGTAATGTCACCTTGGAATAAGTGTAGATACCTACACCTATTTAGTAAAATAAAAAAAATGTATCAAAAATAATTTTTAATTACAGTCATTGTATACGGTTACTTCAATTAATAAAGGAGATATCGCATGTGACAAAACTTTCACCCCATCCCAAATATTTCTTTAAAAAAATTTACTTCTTTATAATTTTAAAATAAGTGACTCACGCAATCGCTGTAAATGCTATAAGCGTATAGGTATAGAAAAAAAAGTATATGAAGCGCCATATAACAAAACAAATTTATGAAGAAAATTTGTAATGACCAAAATTTGACCATGCGTGAACACCGCACTGTTAGTAAGTACATTATCAAAAAAAAAAAAAATACAATACAAATAATAAAAAAAACAAATGTCCTTAAAATATTTCTTCCAGCTGAAATTATATTCTTGTCAGAATTACTGGGACGTCTTTACTGTCTAGTATATTACTCGTATCTCGTCTGAAACTAAAGTGCTTCGAAATTAAATGCAAATTACTGTGCTAAATTCAGCAGTTGCTGTATTAAATTAAATTAACAATACTAAAGCACGAAATTAGCTAAATCTAGTGTACGCACTCAATTTCAGTCGGGCTTTCGTCCCGGACATAGCACCACCACTGCACTTCTTAAAGTTACAGAGGACATTCGGGATGGCTTGGAGAATAGAAAGGTCACTGTGCTTGTTCTCGTGGACTTTTCTAATGCCTTCAACATGGTTGACCATGATATTCTCCTCGCTATGCTCGGTAATCTAAACTTCTCCTCCATTGCTTTAAATTGGTTCTCTTCCTACCTTTGTGGTCGCCAACAAGCTGTTCGAGTTGGTAATCATTTGTCTGACTGGTGTCAGCTTGTGTCTGGCGTGCCACAGGGTGGAATATTATCTCCTTTATTGTTGTCTATTTTTATTAACTTCCTTTCCTCTCAACTTTGCTGTTCTTACCATTTCTACGCCGACGACTTGCAAATTTATACTCAGACTGATGTGGATCACATTGATAATGCTGTTATCAATATTAATACAGATTTATTAAATTTAAGCAATTGGGCTAGCAAATTTGGCATTCTAGTGAATCCTAACAAATGCCAAGCAATTTTGATAGGAAGTGCTCGTCAGTTATCTAAACTTGATATTTGTTCTGTCGCTCCTGTCATGTTTGATGGATCATGCATCCATTATTCCAGCACTGTGAAAAACCTAGGCCTCTGTATGGACTCAACTCTCAATTGGTCCACTCACATTCAAACAATAAGTGCTTCAGTTACTGCTAAGTTGGGTGCCCTAAATCGCCTTAGAAACTTCCTTCCGGTCAAGGTAAAGATAACTCTGGTGCAGTCTCTTATTTTGCCCATTATTGATTATGCTGATGTGTGTTGTACTGATCTTAATGAGAACCTTCTAGACAAGCTGGATCGTCTCGTAAACAACTGTGTCCGATTCATCTTCTGTCTTCGCAAGTTTGACCATGTTTCCTCCTTTAGATTTCAGCTAAATTGGCTTCCCATTCGCCAACGGAGGCAAGTCAGGACACTTCTCACACTTTTTTCTATTTTATTCGACAATCGCTGTCCCGTACGTAAGTTTCAATTTCTATCTGATACGCATAATAGACCTCTACGTTCTTCGGAGACTCTTACGCTCTCCATTCCACTTCACCGTTCCGGTTTCTCTTCTTCCTCGTTTGCTGTACGAGCTGCGCGACTTTGGAATGCACTGCCTGAAACTTTGAGACAACGCTCCAACAAAGTAACATTTAAAAAGTATGTTAAAGAACATTTTCTGAAAGTCGTAAAGAACTCCTAAGTTGGCGTCATCATCTGAGTTAATCTGTGTTAATAGCTAATTTCATCATAATATGTTTTTTACGTATATATGTATATTTGTGTGTTTATATGTATTTATATGTGAATTTGTGTATATATATATGTGTGTATGTGGTTTGTATATATATATATATGTATATGTATGTATGGTATTTGTATTTTTTATTTTTATGTTTATATGCTATAATTCCTAAATTCATTATATTTCTTATTCTGTACTGTTATGTATTATAATAACCGCCTTCGATGTTTTTCCACTCCTCAAGGTTGACAGGCAGAGAATGCTTTAAGCATTATGTCCGCCTTTTGTACTTATATATTTTATAAGGTTCAAAAAAGTTAAATAAAAATAAATAAAATACGTACTTTTAAGAATAATGGCATTACCATTTATCTGATATATTATGATATAGCGCGATGTAGAGAGTCCAATACCATATATAATCATCCTGCGAGTCTCATAAGACGTGACAGAGGGAAATAAAATTAGAAATTTTCAGCAGAATCTTCCTAATAACTACTTAAAATGATGAAAAATTGCGATTTTCAACCTGCTTACCATACGAGAACATCAAATATCCTCTCTAAGAGGCAATATACGGTAGAGGCTTATGTTTAACGTTGGGCTCGTAATGGATGATTGATTTGTGTAAATATGTCAGTATTGATTATAAATCGATACCATTTCATATTTACCTACATCCTATTTTGATTTATGTAGTTAAGAATTCCATTTTCAATCCAAACGACTTTTCTTCATTTCCTTTTCTACATGATGCGGCCATAAAATTCTCCAACACGTCCAAAAGTAGTATATAGTTTAATGACTATGTAACTTAAGATTTATTGTATATTATGTTGCCAAAAAACAGAAGCACGTACCTAACATTGAATTTAAGCTTTAACAAGCTTACATGTATGTTATATCTATTTATATTAGAATTATTGTTGTGCTTGGTGGTGAAGGAAAACATAGTGATAAAACCTGCATGTCTGAGAAAAAAAATATTTCGGAAACATGTGAAGTCCGCCAACACGCACTAGGGCTGCACGGTGAACACTTCCTTCCCTTAAATCACTCTCAGAAGTGAGAGCAGGCCTGTGCCTAGCAGTGGTACGTATATAGGCTGTAAATTTACTTTATTTTACTTTTGGACTGGACCAATACTGTGTAAGCTCTCTTCTATAGCGTGTTTTTTATAGAATAAGGGTAACAAACTCGCACACAGTCCGCCTGATGGTAAGTGGATGCTGTGGCCTGACTGTGATGGAATGCCTCGTTTCCAATTCCAACCGTAAAAGGGTCACCGGTTTTCTACACTTACCAAACGAAACACAATTTTCAGGAATTTTCTAAACAACCATTAAATTTTTGAAAGAATATTCAAGATCTTTACTCATTTCATGTCATTGAAAACTATTATATGTTCTTCTAACCTTACTTACATTATCTTTACTTATATTACTTTAAATGCTGACTATCAGCGTAAACAACCTCACACAGTGTCAGTTCAATCGCAGTGTGAATATTTTGAAATTAATAAGCTTGGGGTGAATTTTCTACCATCACCAATTATTGTTTTGTTTTTTTATAGGATAAGGGTGACACACGAGCACACAGTCCACCTGATGGTAAGTGGTTGCTGTGGCCCATAGACATCTACATCTATCTTCGATTACGAATCAAAACGCAGATGCGTTGTCACCCGTGAAGACTAAGATGGAATGCCTCGTTTCCATTAAATGGGTATGTACACCAAATAATGAACCCGACTACCAAGCGTGGCATCTATGGCAAATGTCCACCTTTATAAAAACTTTGAACAGGCGGTAATGGAAATAATATAAGTGAAATTGGTTGTCGAAGCAAAAGTTGGTATATTTTTCCTAAATAGTACACAATGCGTGATACCAGACATCCGCCAGATAGTCACGTAAATTTTTCTAATGTTCTCCTTGACGCATCTCTATTAAGGCAGCAATTTTGTGGCATTAATAATATTCTTAGTCATGGATAGTAGTGTTTATGGGTTACTTTATTTTAAGTGAGGTGTGTACTTGATACACTGTTACTATTTTTGAATAAACAAAATGTAAGCACTCCCTCACAATTGTGGGTTTCGTGAAGTGTCATTTAGACGCCTGTTAGTATTGATGAATGCCGTAACAATTTTAGCAGGCGTCTGAATAACACTTTGCAACGCGTAATCACGCTCCCTCTTATTATAATACTAACTCACTACGCCAATCGGCTTAATGTTTTTTTACTTATAAGTATTTTCTCTGCAAGTGATTTGTATATTTTTATTATTGTCTCTGTAATGGCTGTAATGATGATAATGATGTTAAAGTGATTTGTAAATCTTTTTAGAAAATAAATGTCTTAAACCATTAAATGAGTAAACGAAACATGTTTAAAACAATGTCAATACTGGTCTATGATCATGATATTTATTAGACAAGTCTTTTTAAAATTTGGTCAAAAACTTGTATCAAAACTTGTTTGTCGGTGTAAATCAGGATTAGAAGCGTGTTAAGTTATCCCAAGATAACAGGTTTATTACAACTATATAAGTGATTGAATTGCTCTCATTTGTGTCATTATGTACATTGTACACATCAAAAGTAAAACGAAATGTTGATTCAGGCGTTAATTTTATTAACTGCTTTACTGCTTTATTTTATTAATTACTACGCTAAATATAACGAAAGTTACTGGAAACAACGTGGTGTAGCCTTTCATCCGAGGAATAAAATCTGGGGTCCATTTTGGGATTTCATTTTTGGTGAGCGGGCGTTTTTTGAAGTACTCGGTGACATTTACAAAAAATATCCTGATGCACCCGCCGTTGGTGTTGGTTCTGTAAGTTCTCCGACTGTGCTTGTCAGAGATGTTACAAACATACGACACATTATGCAAATGGATTTTGAGTCCTTCAACCACAGAGTAATTGAAGTACAACCAGGAGTCCGATTGGCTGACAGTATTCCGTTTATGAACGGCAAGCGATGGAAGCTAATGCGTCAAAGTATGACACCCTTATTCAGTGTCGCCAAACTTAAGAATATGTACAGTGTAATGGACAAAAGTGCGCAAGATTTTGTAAAATATTTGAATGATCACCCTGAGAAGTTAAAAGGAAATGCTTTTGAAACCCTTTCTACATTTTGTAGTGCAGCAATTGGCGCTTCAGTATTTGGTATTACTACAGAGTCCATCTTTGATTCACCTTTTCTTCATATGGCACAAAGTGCACTCGTGTCTACATTTTGGACAAACTTGAGATTTTCTCTTGTCCACATCAGTCCGTGGTTATTCCGAAAGCTGACACCAGCGATATTCACAGAGCATGAAACATTTTTCATCAAAGCTGTAAAGCAGCTGATACGGCAAAGGGAGAAGGAATGTGTGAAGAAACCTGATTTCGCAGACATATGCATAAATTTGCAAAAGAAAGGAGAGATAAGAGATGAAGAAACCGGATATAGCATTAAGCCCACTGATGAGCTTATGGCGGCTCAAGCATTTTTCTTTTTCATAGCTGGCGTTGAGCCTAGTGCAACAGCTTTGTTTTGTACTTTAATTGAACTAGGTCGTAATCCAGATGTATTGAAGCGCGTTCATGATGAAATTGATGATATTTTTGGGAAGTATAATAACACTCTAACCTATGAGAGCCTATCTGATGCGAAATATCTTGAGAAGGTTTTGAATGAAGGCTTGAGACTGTATCCTCCTATTGGTATACTTAGAAGAAAATGTGTAAAAGATTCCGTACTACCTGTTGGGAATATTAAAATAGAGAAAGGAACAAAAATATTTCTAAGTCCATTCCAAGTTCAACGTGATCCAAAGCACTTTCTGGAACCTGATAAATTTATTCCGGAAAGATTTTCTCATGAATCAGAAGCATTTACTGATCATGCATATATGTCTTTTGGAAAAGGAAATAGGATTTGTATAGGACAACGATTCGCCCGAATACAAATAATGACTGGTTTTATTTATTTACTTCGATACTTCACAGTAAAAACTCACGTTCAAGGTGATAAAATAAAGTATAAAAAAAAAACAGTTACAAGTTACACCCTCAAATGCTGATGTAGAATTTATACCAAGGAATATCGAAGTAATGACATAAAACAATTTTTTTAACGAGCAATGCTTAATTTATGTGTACATTTTTAAGTAATTCATTATATGATGCTGTGGTGTGACTATTATTCATATTTTAAAAAAAAATTGTTATTTCAAATTTTCTTTTATTTATCGTGATATATTGAAATTAGGTATCAAAGTGTTAGCTAGCAATATAATTAAATTGAATTTCGTAAGTTTGTTCATTAAACTTTATAAAGAAATCATGCCTAAAGCTCCCAACTTTTATATTTCGTAATTTAATTTAGTTATGTAATATTCTACATTATTTACACAATATTAGAAAGATGTAAATTATAAATGTCTGCATATTGAATATTTTTGTGGCAAAATGAATGATAGGGACTTAATTCATGTTAGTAATTAGAAACATTTCTGTAATTTTTCCAATCGTCTGTCTGTGTGTTTGTTTATTAATGCATGACGTCTAATGTAGTAACATTTTTTAAAGGATTCAAAAATTATACAACGTATCTTTAAGTTACTTTTTGTTTGTGTTTTGTTTAAATTGGTTAATTCTGTTAAAAGTAATCCGTAGCGCAGTGGCTTAGCAATGAGCTCCAGCGCTTGGGGCTGCGGGTTCAAATCCCGCACGGAACAAGTATTTGTATGGCCTACAAATAATTGTTCCGGGTCTGGATGTTTGTCCTTGTGCAATTTATGTTTGTAAACTGCCTCCACGATACAGGAGAAAATCCTAGTGTGAGGGTAACGTTTTTTTTAAAGAAAGAAAAAAAATTATGATTGCTTTGAAGTTCAATTATTTTTTTCAATGGTGGCGTTGTGTCACTAAGTGAATTTAAATGATTTGTCAGAAGTGGTAATTAAATTATGTACTGTAACGTCAGGCCTATCGCTGTCCCGTGCACTACATTTAGATCATTGCTTATAATCTTACTATTGTGTCTGAAACCAGTGAAAGTAATACTATCTTAGGAAAAGTAAAATACTTAACTAATGATTAGCAAATGTAATGCAAAAAGTTAGGTTGTATCTTGCTTTCCTAATATAATAATAATTTCCTCCAGACCGAAGGTCGGTCACGGTTGTCTAATCTTGTCTGTGACACCTCTGACATATGGTAGTACAGCAGGTACACGCTCGACTGTGGCCGGCTTCACTCGGTCACAGTGACGTAGGCGCGAGAGCGGAAGCTAGTTGTCGTGCAGAAGCTTGACGTGCTGAAGCTCGGCGGCCAAGTGTTTCCTATCACAGATCCCTCGTGCTCTCTTTAACAAAGATTTGCCTACGGTAGCTAACGGTGAAGGATGATGATAGGATTCACCGTTTAAATATCGGTTCGTATGGGTCTTTTTTCTATACACCTCAGTCCCCCATGACCACGGGTGCTGCAAAGTATCCGAAACGTCGGGAATTAATAAAAAATAAGTTAATTAAACGCGATGGAATCCGTAAATGTAGTTTTATTCAATGTGTAGTGTTCGCGTAAATATAAGAAGTCATTATATGGTTTTGATTACTTGATCGCAGTTTTACGTACAAGATATTTCAATCTAAAGTCAAAATATTGTTTAATGATATCCATTAGTTCTAACAAAATCCTGAATATTTACACATAATTGCGTAGGTGCTTACAGAAATAACTGCCGAATCAAGTTTTTAATCTCTTTATTTATTTATTTTAAGATACATAAAACATATTACAATAGTGCGTAGTTATTATACAGTACCATTAAATCGCAAAACGGTTTGTATTGGTGCTTGCAGACGTCTATACGCATAAATATAATATTTTTAATAACTACCATCGCAAAATTGCTAAAGTTAAGCATGATAACAACTAATGACCTATTCATTGTCTTAGCGACATGACGACAAACAGGTTTCGCTAGTTTACCGCGATGAGCGTGTACGGTATACTATACATAATATACAGGCTGATTTCTATAGCAATTTTTTTAAAATAATTATTTAATAAACTAATTACACACACACATACACACACACACACACACACACACACACACACACACACACGCACGCACACACACACACACACACACACACATATATATATATACACACATAAATATAGTTTTAATATCATTTGAGAATTTATTAAGGAATACTAGTACATAATGCTTAATTTTAAATTAAGCATTATGTATAGACATTTTATTGATACAATATCTCTAATCGTATAATTTATTTACTCAATGTTAAACGTAGAAAGTTCCATTCCAATTCATTACACATTTGGAATTGAAGTTGATGGAAGACGTTGGGTAGCAAATTGTTTAAGTCCGAACACGTATTGACTATCAGACTTTTCCAATTAAAGTTACAATTTGACAAATGAGCCTTAAGGCCTAAAAAGATTAAACAAGGTGAACTTTTCCCTGAGGTATAATAACTTTGTAATAAGAAATTTTAGTGTTGCCTTTTATATTTGATTAAATTGATTTCTTTTGATATAACATACATATTACTTTTATAAGTAATGAAGCTATCGGTACGACTTTGTTTTTAGATATTCTAAAAGTAATGATATTGATAATGATTATGATGGCTTTCTGAAGTATCCAAAAAAACCGACTTTTTAGCGCTTTGTAGTGGTTCTCTTAGATTTTTTTGGTATAGAATAAGGTTGAAAAACGTGCACCTCCACATGATGGTAAGTGGATGCTCTGGCACATATATATGCTACATCTATCTTCGATTAAGGATCGAAATGCGGGTGCGTTGTCACTCCTGAGGATTAAAATGGAATGTTCGTTTCGAGTGAAAGGTTTCCATATGAAACACACAAAGCAATAAGCTGCTATTTCCCGCTGATATTCAGTAAGAGCGCAGTCCCTACAAATATAATATAGCTGCAGTATAGCTCTACCACTTATAAACATATAATAATTGAACTTACATAATATTGACGAGCTAGTATATAATACATGGTTAAATGAATATTTTTTAATATATATATCGCATTATGACCATCCGTAAAATCGTGTCAAACACATAATATTTTATTTTAGATGTTTTTCTTTTTTTATAGAATATGTGTGTGAAACGAGCACACAGTCTATCTAATGGTAAGTGGATGGTGGCCCAAGGACATCTTCGCCCAAGGATTAAAATAGTATGACTCTTTACCAATGGAAAGGTTCTGCATAAAAATATCTGGGGTTTGGAACCGCGAGGAAAATGGAGATGTTTTACCAGTATATACCCTTAAATAAGTTTCCTAACAGCCGTTGTAGCTCAGGAGATTAGCGCACTCCGTAAATTTCAAAGTACGCGAGCTACCTTTTTTTTATAGGACAGGGTGTCAAAGAAGCACACAGTCCACCTGATGGTAAGTGGTTGCTGTGATCCATAGACATCTTCATCACATTTATCCTTAATTAAGAATCAAAATGCAGATGCGTTACCACCCGTGAGGACTAAGATGGAATGCCTCTTTTCCAGTAAAATGGGTCTTCGGATCTCTGCCCTCACCATACGAAACACAACAGTATCAAGCTGCCACTTTACGCTGGTATTCAAAAACCTGGGTTCAAAACTCACCGTCACCAAAGAAATTGTTAATTGCAATTATAAATGCTGATGTACTAAATGCTCGGCGGTAAAGAAAAGGTGGCCTATGCCCAGCTATAGGACGTATAAATGCTGTGATTTTACTTTCATCAATATCATCACTAAATTCCATCATAAGAACACTCCTGAAAATAGGTCTCGTCAAATAAAAAGCACGCTCTTAGTCACCTGCATCCAACAACTACCTGGATCACTTGCAGGTCTTCTCTCCATCTAATGGGGATCGCACTTAATTTCATTTACTGGTACGAGGCTGCCTCAAATATTTGGCCGACTCATTACCACTTAAGCTTACTGTGATTCGTTAGACTATGTCGGTTACTCTAGTTCTACATCGCATATCTTCATTACAAAGTGTATCACGCAGAGAAACTTCGAGCATAACCCTCTCCACAGCTGAGCGAGCTTGAGCTTTCTCAACGACTACATTTTAGATCGATATCATATCACTGTCAGCACGCAACGGTTGTATACTCGTATTTTCAAATTTAGAGTAATACTTGACAAGAAGATTTCTCGTAATCTCTCAAACGCTGCTAATTCAAGTTTTTTTTTATAGAATAATAGTGACAAACGAACACATTGTCCACCTGATAATAAGTGGATGCTGTGATCCATTGACATCTACATCTTTCCTTAATTAAGAATCAAAAAGAGTTATTACCCCTGAAAACTAAGATGGATTGCCTCGTTTCCAGTAAAAAGGGCTTCCGATTCTCTTCACTAACCATACAAATGATAGCATTAAACTGCTATTTGACGATGGTATTCTATGAGAGCGTGGCTTATCCCGGTCGAGCCGACGCATTCGTGCTAGCCGTATAGCGTGGCTCTACTATGTTGGAGTGCAATGTAACGATTGATATTTCGATATCATTTGGACTAACCTAGCCGGGTAATTTAGTTTAAGTAAACATTCTCCTCAATAATGTCTAACGTTGTGTTCCTAATAAATAGTTATCCTTACACACTGAAGCCCTATCTGTTGGGAGACACTATTGAGGCCGATGGGCCGGCTCGAACCGGGGTGGTACCACGACCTCACAGAAAACCAGCGTGAAGTAGAGATTTATCTCCGCGTTTCGCTTGGTGAGTGCAGGTGGCCGGAGGCCCTTTTTACTGGAAATGAGGCATTCCATCTTTGTCCTCACGGGTGACAACGCATCTACATATTGATTTGTAATAGAGGATAGATGTAGATGTCTATGGGCCGCAGCAACCACTTACCATCAGGTGGACTGTGTGCTCGTTTGTCACCCTTATCCTATAAAAAAAAAATTAACACAACAACATAAGAGACTACCGCTAATAATAATTTGGTATACTCAAAATGCTAAATTGTTTTAAATTTTAAATCGTGGATGATATACAATTCTGCTAAAAAACAGCAGTGAATGTGTTTCTGATGTTAAGGGTAGAGATAACCAGTATAAATATTGGCTCGCCTTCCATGAGGTTTTCCATTTGGTCCTCAGTGTTGACACCTCATGTGTAGCCTTCTTTATTTGAAGTTGACTTCAAGTGTCCATAGGCTTCAGTAGTCACTTAAATGCAGGTAGCAGGTCATGAGGTGGACTGTCAGTTTGTTTGCGATAAATTTTTTTAATTATATTTATACATACTTAATACCTAATTCAACTCTCCGTCAATAATAATTAGCCTTTGGGAAATGATCACAGAATCATTAAACACCTATTAATGTTTTGTTTGAGTTGCACAACTTCGACAGAAACTTTTAATGAAATTCGTGATAAGCCTAAAAGCTACGCTTGTAGTTTAATTCCTCAAGGGTTCTTTAAGTACAATCTTTCACATAAGTTTCAACACAAAAATACGTAACTACTTATTTTTTATTATAATTGAGTATGTCGGAGATTATTACAGTAACAATATTAATAGGGAATTTGTAATATAACTTGAAAACTTGATATCATTTGGGAATAATGATGCAAGGATTTACTAAGCTAAAAGGAATATTTTTTACATGTTCTATTTCTAAAATAAAAAAAGCAGTTTTAAATAAATTTTAGGTACTAATACTCGGTATGGAACTGATAACTTCTGCTGATGATTGGAGAAGAAATATTTTAAAAAGAATATAGGGTATATATTCTATTAGTTATAAATCTATATAAATAAATAAAATTGAAGTGTCTGTTTATAATGTCAAAATAACCAATTTTTACTAAATAAATATGAAAGTATATACGAAACTTAAAACAAAAACACAATTTTTTAAATTTTTGTCTGTCTGTCTGTATGTTTATTCTGACTAATCTCCGTAATGGCTGGACCGATTTTGACGGGACTTTGAACCGCAGGTAGCTGACGTTATGAGGAGTAACTTATTTTTATTTTAAAAAAATAATTAGGATTCCGCGCAAAAAGTTTAAATCCATGAAATCAAATCGTAATAAATTAAACACGGGCGAAGTCGCGGGGAACAGCTAGTCAATCATTAAATTTAAAATACACTTAAATTTTTTTAAATTTCCTTTTATATGTGCTAGGCGTTTATAAAATAACAGAAAACTTATTATAGACAAGAAACTATTCACTAAGTGATAGGACTCGTTTTCTGCCTAGAAGTTCGTCTGGCTTGACACCCTCTAATTATTTTTGGTTCAAATAAGCAAATCGTGCACTTCTGCATTCCGGTCTGAAGGGTACAACAGTATGCCAGTATAATAAAAGGCATTCCATTTGAGCTTGGTTCTAGGTGTCCATGGGGTGTTCGTTAGTTCGTTCGTTAGTCACTTAAATTTTTAAAATGGTATATCAAAGTGCTATATGCTAATAGGCTATGAGAAAGATGATTAGCATGAGAAGGGTTTATGTCCAGCAGTGGACTGTTACGAGCTGATAATGAAGAAGAAGTCGCCGTGTAGTGGCGGTGTAAGAATATCCACTGCCACATATCGTCCCATGGGTGTCGTAAGAAAAAACCAGGCAAACACCCTCGCCAAGTGTGGCAACTATGGAAAATATCTCACCTCTGAAGCAATCTATGGGGGGTGGGGGGGGGGGGGAGGGGCATATGTTCAGCAGTAGACTTTTGATAGGCGGTAAAGGTAATGGTGATGAAGAAGAAGTGAGTAAGGGCCTTAATAGTAATAGGTACAGTTTAAAGTAATATAACAGATGAATTCCCATTTTTATTATTTGAACACGAAACAGAGACGTTGGGCTTTAGTATCGATCTGTCAATGTCATACGCCTCGTTCACATTAAATCTGGTTTATTATTATTATACCGAACTAACAGGTTATGTGATGGAACGCACATTCATATTAAAAGTAAATAATAGTGGATAAGGCTGATTCATTTTTAATGTATTCGGGTACTCAACAGATAATATTTTTATACTTATTATATATTACGGTTTTTCTTTTTTACTTTTAACAGTGGTAGAGCCACACAGAAAACCAGCGTGAAGTAGAGGTTTACCTCTGCGTTTCGCTTGGTGAGTGCAGGTGGCCGGAGGCCCTTTTTACTGGAAATGAGGCATTCCATCTTAGTCCTCACATGTGACAACGAATCTACATTTTGATTTGTAATAGAGGATAGATGCAGATGTCTATGGGCCGCAGCAACCACTTACCATCAGGTGGACTGTGTGCTCGTTTGTCACCCTTATCCTAAAAAAAAACTTTATTAGTCTATATTTCGTTTAATTTTATATTGTTTTAAGTTTACCACAGTTGTAACGCTGTAACACAGTTTTCAAATATACAATACAAGAGAAGAGTAGGCAGCCTCTCAGTATTGTATAGTAGGCATTTCTTTGCCTGTCCATTATAGAAAAATTAACCATTCGGCATTTACCATTAATAACCATTAAAAAGTCTTCACAACGTATACTTATATTTCACGCATTCAAACCACACGGATTGTTTCGTAATGCGACCAGCAATGAGTAAGCTAATTTCCATCCGTACGGTGAGAAACTAGTTATCATTAATATATACATATTCCATTAAAGCCTATAAAAGTCCACTGGTTAACATAGGACTCTACCATAAATTGCCTCATACGGAGGATTTTGCCATAGTTGCCACGCTTGGCAGACGGGTTGGCAACCGCCAGTATTTTATTAATTCGAGTTGTTTTTAGGAAAATGCTGCTGCCCATCTTCTGTTTTAGTTTCTCTCTGTAACTGTGACTTACGACACCCACAGGACGATATGGGGTAGTGGATATTCTTACACCGCCACGAGCTTCATACGAGTACATATTATAGGTCCAGTTAACATAAAGTATTTACTCGTATATAGCCTACTATAAGTGTTCCAGGTCTAGATGTTTGTCCTTGTGAATCTTAAGTATGTAAACCGCCTCCATTTTACAGTAAAAATCTTAGTGTAGGCTAACGTTTTAAAAAATCTCGATTGTTAGGATTACGAAGAAATAAAAAATTAAGTACTTACTACTACAACAAAGTATTCTATACAATTACATATCAAGTATTCTACCTTGGTGGTCTGAAAATTTTCCGACCTCAATATGAAGATGGCAGCACTCGATCATAAAAGCTAGTGAATGTAAAAACATACTGCAAAAGGGGAATCGGTTAAAAAAAAGCAAAAACTGTTTTTTTTTTGGCTGAAAAAGTGATGGCGACTGTTTTTTGGGATAGTCATGGAGTTATCTTAATTGGTTATCTTCAAAAAGGAAAAACCATTACAGGATCTACTATATATCATTACTCGACAAGCAGAAATTGAGGAAAAAGAACCACATTTGCAGATAAAGAAAATCCTGTTTCGCCATGACAAGGCGCCGTCTCACACCTCAGCGGTAGCCATACCGAAAGTCCACGAATTACCATCTGCCTGCTTGAACGGCTTGACCATCCGCCTTACTTGCCAGATCTAGCCCCAAGCGACTTCTTTTTGTTCTCTCATCTAAACATTGCGCTCGGAGGAGGAGGACAAATGAGGAGGCAATCACTTTCGTGAACAATTATTTTGCAGAGAAAAACGCCGAATACTATTTTGACGGGGTAGAGAGACGAGGGCATCGCTGGGAGAAGTCTATAAAGTTACAAGGAGACTGTGTAGAAAAAAAAAATGTCTTGTATCTCTGTTAGTTCGGAAACTTTTCAGACCACCCACGTATATGTTATACAGACGACTACTTTGGTATAGAGACATGTTTAACATATGTACAGCAAACTTGTTTTGTTGTTATTATGAAAACGCTTCAGCCCATTTACTGGCTCGTTCCCTCTGTCGCCTAATATTACATCCACAAGACGATAGTGGATATTCCTACACCGCCACCCTTACTTTTATTAAAAATTTGAAAAATCTTGAATCAAAATTTAAATATGAAATCAAATCAAAGCAGTTGCGTAAGGCACATATTTAAGTTATATTTTCGATACTATGAACTTAAAGACTTCATTTTTGTCATTAGCGTTAAAAGCCACTAAAAGTAACACTCATGTATTTTTAAATTCTGTTGTTTTCCGTAAGGTTCACTATTAAATGAAGACTTTAAACATGCTGCAGGCGTAAAGTGCATTAACTAGAACGTCTCAGAAAACGAAGCCACTATGAAGAACTTTAAGCAAAACATTATGAGTATCATATTTAAGAGTGTGTTCTAAAATATTTCAATGTGTATAGTATTTTATGAACGAAAGACATAAGTATATATTTAATATAAATCTATTATGAATATAATATCTTTTAAAAAGCAAAAATAATAAATATTGATTTAGTATAAGGGAATATTTAACTCATATACTTTATTTTAACTACAAAAAAACCAGAGTCGAACGAAAACTTTCCGAACCCGACGAAAATGTTTTACAGAATAATTTTTGGAAAATATTTCGTGTTGAAATATTCTTAATATAGTTTGATCCTCACGACGCGAAGTCCAAGCGGTCCACAGCATGGGCATCTTAGACAAGTGTGAGCGCACATACTCGTATTATATCCGATTATTTAAAAATTTGTTTTGCACACCTCGAAAGCGAAAAGTTGAAACGGAGAGGTGGACATTACTACCAACTTGACAAGGTCACGCTACCTGTTCTCATTAAACTGGTTTATTATTTTTATACTCCACTAATACGAGAATATTATAACAACACGTATGAATAAAACAGTTGCTTATAAGAAAAATATTACGCATCCGCTTACGTATTATTTTTCTTTGCAGTAGAGGACATGTTCCTGTTATTACACCGTTGTTTGTAATGCCAGTTGCAGATGAGTAATAAATACAAGCTTTCACGCTTATATTCCTGTGGACAGTCACCATCAGTTCTCAGGAAATATCGGATTACAAACTAGCATCAAATTACATTACTTAGAAGGAATAATAATTAATAATTTTTTAGCTATTAGGAGCCAGTGTATGACGCGACTTAGGGCGCATAGACTTGCGTAACAAAACCTATTCACTGCTGATTCAAAGACACAATTATTCCATAAATACTAGGTACTGCTGAACCACAAGCCACTTTAAAAATAAATTTTGCCTTTTTATACAAAATTATAAATAATATCATATTAGATTCATTATTTTAATTTTAAGAGTAGTATTTAGTAAAATATATAAATAAAATAATTCTAAGTTAAGACTAATAAATTAAATAAATTAATTTAAACAAAAAGTAGTTTTAGCATTCCTAATGGCTATTATAATTTGAAAAACCGGTCGAACCGTTTTTGAGTTTTAGCCTAACGGACAGCAATTTATTTTTATATATGGCTATCTTAAGTACCTCCTAACCGGTATAGGATATTTCTCAACTATCCAGCTCTTTATAGTTCTTGCCAGCTTATCATATCAATTACTAATAGAATAAGAGGTTATAAATTATGTTACCCACTCATTCATTGGTAACAACGAATATGTAGCGTTTCATGTTTCAAATTGATTATAAATGTCCTTGTACTACAGTGTCCAATTACTATCCACAACAAGCTCTTCTAATTTTATTCTTCATTTGTTTGAAATAAAACTAAATTACAAACTATTTTCCCTTCTAAACATGACTGGCAGATTGCTATAAAATGCGGAAACAATTTCCAATTAACTCTTGTTAAATTACCACATGCCAGCGTGAACCAGCAGCTACAAAATTTGTATTCATTGTAGCCAATATAAAAAGGAATGCTTCACAAAGTTCAGCTATTTAAAAAAAAGCTTCCATAAGAAATTTTATTTATTTTTAATCATTAATCAGTTTACAGTGATAGCTGAATTACACAGTATTTCAAAGAAAATTTTACAGAAAATAAGATTTCTATGAAAATGCAATAGATTTGTTATTTCCACATCTCATCTTATTGTTTCCTCACCCACCCTTACCACGTAAAATATTTAACCGGTATATTGTGAAGTGTATTTACTTATTTATTTAACTCCTTATTTAATTTCAGTTATCACCAGGTGGTCAGTTCTTTCGATAGAGATACTAAATTACGTGGTGGCTCTTTAATATTAGTTAATACATCCATATCATGTAAAGAACGTAAAGATATTGCAAGTCTCTCTGTTGAGTGAACTGGCATGGCATGTGTTGAGCTTAAGCACGTAATTGTTGTACCCCAAACGTGGGAGTATTTACATACTTCCACGTTCGGGGTATGATAGCTTTGAAAAAATTATGGAAGTTTTAGTTAAGCTTAATAAACAGAATAAATCTCTTGTGGTATGCGGAGACTTAAATATAAATCTCCTGAAAGCGTCTTCCACCAGTATAAAATTTTGCTCATTGTTCAAATTATTCTTTGAAGCTACACATATCGCAGGGTGTAGTGCAACTTATATTGATAATATTTATAAAGATGTACCAATCACGAAATTCATAATTCAAAAACTAAGTTCAGATCACTGTGGACAACTGGTTTCATTACTATATATGCATAAAAAACCGGAAAGTGAGAAAATAGTGTTTGTTCCGATTAATGCAATACGCCTTGATAGATTTAAAAGTAAAAGAACAATTCATACTAGTATTATTTACTTTTATAAGCAATGAATTTAATAAAACATTTACTTCTAAAACATTCTTCAGTAACAGTCACAGGGCATTTAATGGGTGGGCGATAGTGGGAATTCATAAGAGCAGATGAAGATTGTATGAACTTCACCATGAAAAATCATATAATCTTCTCATACTTTTAGAGAATACGTCAAAAATTATTCTAAAATGCTTAAAAGAGGGAGCACACTCTCATAGCCAAATATTTACACATTAGCAACAAAATTAAGACCGCTAAAAATAAAATAAATGACATGGAGTATAATTAATAGCGAAAACGTAAAGACGAACCTCGTAACTCAAATTATCCATTAAACTTTAATAATTAATTGACTAGGTCAAGTCGCAACGGTGTTTGAGAAATATTTCATTGATATTCCTATTTTGACAACTCTACTAGAAAAAAACTTCTTAAACTGTCGCCGATTCATTACTCAAACAGAACGTTAAAAAGTATTACCACAAGATTATTAATAATGTAAAATTTCAAGACCCTTATTATAAAGTGAACCGCAGATTTATGGGGGATTTCCGTTACAGTTATTGCGTCCATAATATATTAAATTGCATCTCATCTTGCTATATTTAATACTCTTATTTTTAATATCGAATCTGGTGTGTTTCCTGATTTAATGTAACATAGAAAAGTAATACTTTTATTTAAATCTGGTAGTACATTGGACCCCGCTAATTTTAGACCTATTTCTCTACTACCAACTCTCAGTAAATTTTTTAAAAAGATAATTTTAGATCAATTGTAATTTTTTTTAATAAAAATAAATTACTCCATTAAAATCAATTTGGTTTCACAAGGTGTCGTTCGATGACTGACGCAGGTGTTGAGCTCATGAAATATATTTTTAATGCCCCAAAGAGTTCACAAAATGCCAATTCAACAACGCAGTAGAAAATTAATTTAATTTAATTACACCTTTAATAAAAAGAAGATTTAAAATTGCCGTAAGATCCTTGTAAATTTATCAGCTATTTGATTATTAATTTGGGAACCGTTCGCTCTAGTCACGACAACCAGTTAAGAAATTACTTAATGAATTTTCAACCTTCAATGTTCAACCCTTGATAATTACAAAATTCCAACATTTAACAAAAAGTAAAATTTTATAAGATTGTGAATATATTTTTATCTTAATTAAATCAATAAAAAGACTGTCTATGTCTACAGCGAGCGCGGACTAGATTTTACATGACTCTTGGAATTTAGAAAACATGCAAAATTCAATAGCAAAGATGGTTGGAACTGCTGGATGAATCATCTGCTTGGTATCCTATTATAATTAAATAAACAAACCCAAGCAAATCACTGCAAGACATCAAGATACAGTTAGCTCGTTTTGTGTAACGCGGGCCAATAATGAGTATCAGAAATCTGAAGGTAGCCCGGGTTGACTATGACATTGGGACAACATGCACTTCAGTCCCCCATGACCATAGGTGCTTTAGAGCATCTGTAACGTTGGGAATTAAAATAATTCAATACGATATGATACAACTCGATCCGATAAAATCGATAATGTTGGTTTTATTTAATGTGTAGTACTCGTGGATGAGCAAAAAGTAAATTAACGTTTGATTGCATGTAAGAATTCCATTCGAGTCCCGGTTACTGTCTCGCATTTCAAAAATTTGGAATGCGCTCACTAACTAAACCCGTTTTGTTACTTAAGGAATTCTAATCATAAAACGGATTTTGAAATGCCACAGTGTGAAGGAAAAGAAAAGTAAACAGTAATAACCATCATCATCATTATCACCATACTCAATTGCAAGTCCACTGCTGAACAAAATCTTCCCCATCTGTCAACCATCGTCTTCCTGCTTATTTTATAAGATCAATCTGTAGTAGGGTTGACCCAACACTTTTTCTATGAACAACGCACTCGTCGATTTTTGAAGCTTTAAGGCCAGCCCATTGCAACAGATAATTTACGATAACTACTGATCCACTGGGCTATGTCAATTACACTTGTTTCTTCATTATATCCTCGTTCCGGATTTTAACACGCAAATAATTACCGAACGCAGACCTCACCAGCACCATAGTACCAGCAAACACAAACTAAATCTACTTACAACGGGATGAGCCCATGTCTAGCAGATTTTTATGGGACATTTCGCTCATTTGATGCAATAATGTTTTATCTCGAAAAAGTGGTGATTTTAACTAATAATGTAGAAAAACTATGCAATCTATTTGCTGCAAAAACGCGTTAATTTTTACGCCATTCAATCAAAGAAAGAGACATAATTATTGTGTTGTACCGATGTCTCCGTCCTCTGGCGAGTTATTTCGAAAACGCGCCATCTCAATTATACTTGAGCAGTCAGAGGTGGAAGTGCTCCCAGATTTCTACAAAAACGCGCTAATACGATTTCCTCACGCTGTTGTTGCAAAGGTAAGTAGAAATTGAACTTATTATTTAATACTATAGCGTTTTATTCTAACTTAGCACACCTTTACTGAAAAATATTAGTATCATATTGTTGTGTTAATGACCTAATTATCGCAATATTGCAACAAAACTAAAATTATTTTCTGTGCCATATTCCAATGAATCGTTGTAGGTGTCAATACAAAACATTAAATAGAATTTTTAATGTGAGTGATCTGCTAATATAACGTTGTTTTGGATAAATAATTTGTTAGGTGCCAATGATATCCATATGGTCAAGTTATTTATGATAAACGGAATAAAATTATGATCTTATTTTTGTTGCAGATGTGGTCGCGGTCCAAGAAAATAATGGCCTAAATTAATGAAAATGGAGCTGAAAATGAGAATATTAATAAAGAAAACATACAACCTGGTAAGAAACTAAGGTCCTAAAGAAGTTAATGACCAATGACATATAGTCGTGGATAGCTCACCACCTTGGAAGTGTTTTTAAATGGTAATCTTGCGCAATACCTTTAATATCTTTTCAGCTTAGTCAAATTAATCCACATGAAAGACAAGGTCAAAAGACGAACAAAATATTGGTTGTCTGCCTAATACCACTGCATTATTAATACATTTAACACAATACCTAACTAATGTAAGAAAAACATGTAATTATGTATTTACGTTGGTAGGTATTTGTAAGAGTTGGTGGAATTACGGGGATGATATAGTGAGTTTTGACTAAATTCCTAAAAAAATTAAGAAAACGTTGTGAGAAATTAAATTTATTTTCAGATGAAGATGATGAACTAGAGAAAGACGTTAGACAATCTCGGCGGATTTCGGTTAGATCTTCGAGCATCTCCTCTAGCAGCAGTTTGTCATCATCAAGTATATCATTTTATGAAGGTATTTAGCTTAGATTTTTAAAGTATATTTTTGTTTAACTAATAAATAACAATATAGTTAAAGACCCAAATTATAGCATTATACTCGTACCACAACGTAAAGTACAAATTGATAGTAGTTCTGATGAAGAAGAATACTGTCCGCCAGAAGAGCCAACAAATACAGTTCCAAAAATGACATCAGAATCTCCCTCGGTAATTTCATCTGTATCCATTATATCAGACAATAACGTAATACTAGATGCGCCTACATCTACAACTTTGGAAGTCATAACTCCCTCTACAATGGAAGTAATAACAAGTTCAACTAAGATAACGACAGAATCTGCACCTACAAATACTCTAACTCCAAGAAAAAGAGGGAGAAAAAGGCAGAGAAATGAAGAAGCCTGGAAAAGAAACATTGCTAAAAGATTACGAAATAATGGAAAAGAATACGAGTCAAGTAAAACAAGAACAATTATATCGATACGTCATCTGAAAGAACCCTGTACAGTTTAAATAAAACTAATTTTACGGATTTTATCGCGTATATTAACTTATTTTACATTCCCGACGTTTCAAGCACTTTACAGCACCCATGGTCACGGGGGGGACTAAGGTGTATGACGTCCCAATGTCATAGTTAACCACGGCTACCTCCAGATTAAAAATTATTAATTTTTGTTCCGATCTACGTAGTATGAACTTACAGTATCATGAAGTCTTGCAGTTGTATGCTTGGGTTGGGATTTAATTTTATTAATTATGGGATCCCAAGCAGATGGTAGCACCCAGCCAACTTCTCTACTGAAATTAGGATGTTTTTTGATTTCAATAGCCTCGCGAATCATCCTTGGAAGGAATTGGTGTTCTTTAGCGAGGATTTGTGGTCAATCAAATCTAATGTAGTGACGGGGGCGATCCTTTACATGTTCACAGACTGCAGACTTCCCGGAGCGTCTATTCTTCTCATCAGCTATGTGTTCTTTAACATGGGTTTTATGGATATTTTAGTTGGTCCTATTTAAGAGAGACCACATTCACAATCCAGCTTGTACACTCCTGCATCTTGCAGAGGAATATTACACTTGACTGATGGTAAAAACTGACTAATCTTCTTCGGCGGCTTGAAATATCTTTTAATGGAAGCACGTTTTTAACAGTCGTAGAGCCACGCGGCAGCTTCTCCTGTCGCACGGATGGGCCGGCTCGAACCGGGGTAGTACCACGACCTCACAGAAAACCAGCGTGAAGTAGAGGTTTACCTCTGAGTTTCGTTTGATGAGTGCAGGTAGCCGGAGGCCCTTTTTACTGGAAATGAGGCATTCCATCTTAGTCCTCACGGGTGACAACGCATCTACATTTTGATTTGTAACAGAGGATAGATGTAGATGTCTATGGGCCGCAGCAACCACTTACCATCAGGTGGACTGTGTGCTCGTTTGTCACCCTTATCCTATAAAAAAAAACGTTTCAAGATGTAGCCAATCTTGTCAGTGACACCTCTGACATATGGCAGTACAGCAGGCACTCGCTCGACTGTGGCCGGCTTCACTCGTTCACTGTGACGTAAGCCCGGGACCCGAAGCTTATTGTCGTGCAAAACTTGCTAGACGTGTTCGAGCTCGGCGGCCAGGTGTTTACTGTCACAGATCCCTCGTGCTCTCTGAAACAAAGATTTACCCACGATAGCTAACTGTGAAGGATGGTGGTGAGAATCACCGTTTTAATATCTATCTGTATGTGTCTTTTTTCTATACACAGTGTGGCTCAAGGTGTTATCAGGATTCCGAATTACTAACACATCTAGAAAAGCTAAAGAATTGTTTGCCTCTTACTCTATTGTGAACTAAATTTTAAAATTTAAGGAATTAAGATGGTCTAAAAATGCAGTTCCTTTATCTAAAGGTAGAATTATGAAAGTGTCGTCTAAGTACAGCTTGTAGAATCTTGAGTTTACGGGAGAAGTAAGCAAGGTTTTCTCCTCAAAGTCCTCCATGAATATATCGGCAACAATGGGATATACAGGTGAGCCCATCGCCACTCCATCTACTTGCTTGTAGTACTCCTCCTTCCACTATAGGTAGCCAGATGTAAGGCAGTGTCTGAGTAATACTGCATATTCTACGGGCATGTTGTTTTCCTCTAGCCTTCTAGTAACAATCGAGATGTAGTCTTCAACAGGTAGGCATTTGAACAGAGACTGCACATCAAAACTCACCATAGTTTTATTGTCTGTCAGATGTAGGTCTTTAATCTCGCTGACAAAATGGTAGGAATCCTTTGTGTGTGCTCTTGTATGGCCCTTGAGCGGTGAGAGTATATTCGCTAAGTGTTGAGCCAATCTGTAAGTTGGTGAATCGATTTGGCTCACTATAGGACGTAGTGGAGCGTTGGGCTTGTGTATTTTTGGTAACCCATACGGTTACCAAAAATACACAAGCCCGGTGGTTTAGCGAACGTAGGTATTATCGATTTTACGTCTAGATTAAACTTTTTGGAGTGTTTCTTTATGAGATCACTAGTTGTTTTAAGTTTGTTATTTGTTGGGTCATTTTTAACCTTTTTATACGTACTTGCATCCGACAAAAGTTAGAATTTAGAATTATAATCTGACGTATCCATGACATAAGAAATTGAATTGAATGATTCCATTACTTTGAAGAACAAGGAGGTGATGGCGATGGGCCTGTAGTTGGACTGGTCTGAGCGGTCGCCTTTTTAGGGATTGGGTGGACGAAAACTGTCTTCCATGATTTCGGAACTACGCCTAGGGAGTAGGAGTACCGGAAAAGACGCGTTAGAACTGGTGCCAACTCCAGAGCACACGTCCTCAGCACAATTGGGGAGATTCCGTCAGGCCCACTCGACTTGTGGATGTCAAGGAAGGGGAGTGCCTTGCGAACCGAGAGTTGTGAAAACCGCACATCCGGCATGGAGCACTCTCATCGCGGGATGATCGGCGTTGTGTTCCCTCCGTCATCAAGAGTCGAATAGGAGACTAAAATGGAGCTTAAAAGGTCGGCTTTCTCTTAAGCGGCGTGGACCAGTGAGTCGTCCTCCTGTGCAGAGATGGTAGGGATGGCTTACAGAAATTCCCTTGAACAGCCTTGGCAAAGTAACAGAATGCACGGGTTCCCGAAGGAAGGCGAACTAGTTTCTAGGCAATTCTGCCTATGTGCTCTGACTTTGCCTTGGCAATAACTCTTTTGAAGGACATGGAGGCGAAGTTATACATCTTTTTAAGCATGCTGGTGTTTACATCCCGAGTCGCCGAAGCCGCAGCCCAGGCTTGATAACACTCTTATATACGTGGTAGAGCTATGGTGCAGCTATATTTCTGGCATAGCTGTAACACGAATGGGTCGGCTCGACCGGGGCAGGACCACGCTCTCACAGAATACCAGCGTAAAATAGCAGCTTAATGCTGCTGTGTTACGTATGGTGAGTGTAGAGAAACGGAGACCCTTCTTACTGGAAGCCGAGGCATTCCATCTTAGTCTTCACGGGTAACAACGCATCTGCATTTTGATTCCTAATCGAGGATAAATGTAGATGTCTATGAGCCACAGCAACCACTTACTATCAGGTGAACTGTGTGCTCGTTTGTCTCCCTTATCCGATAAAATAAAACTCCTGCTTACTGCGTAATGCAGTCTTACATGAGCGACCATACCAAGGCTGAGATCTGCCTCCGATGGGTACTACTAATGATGGAATAAATAGTTCCATTCCCTGTAGCACCACATCAGTGGCAAAGTCAGCAAGAGCGCTGGGATCATCCGGCGAGAAGCAAACCCGCCCCCATGGGTAGGATGCAAAGAAAGACCGCATGCCGTCCCAATCCGCCTACCTGTAATGCCAAACACGGGGGCAACCTGTAGAACACAACCGCGAGGGGAGCGTGAGTGGCACCACACTCCAGATCAGACAATGGTCTGAAGAGACGAGAGGGGCATCGACAGAAACCTGATATCCATCCGGATGAGAGGTCAGCAGAAGGTCCAAGAGGGAAGGTGTATGATCCTCCACATCTGGAATACGCGTAGGCGAAGTAACCAGTTGTGTCAGACCGTATGCCAACGCAAAGTCATAAACAGATTTCCTCGCATGATCGGTTAAACGTGAAAAATTAAATTAATTAAAATGCAAAATACGTCGTCACTGTGAATATATTTTAGAATATCGTTTCGATCAGCCTCCTATAACTGAGAAAGAAAAAAAACCCTATGTCACTTCCACAAATAAGACGAATCTACTGACACTACTTAATTAACAATTTATTTAGGCAAAAGGCTAAGCCGTTTAAGCTACAAAGTGTGCCGAAGAAATAGACAAAAACATACACAGATACATACGTACATACATACATTCATACGTACATATATACAAGTGTACATATAAATACGAACACACGAAAAGCATTAAAAATACCCTTCTCTTAGGATTGTCGGGAAAAACGGGTATGCAGTACTCGACACTTGCCAGAAGATACTCAGCAGCATTGTTCATTTATTTATTCAGTTTAATTTTAGATTTTATCGTGTAGTGGCGGTGTAAGAATATCCAATATCCCATATCATCTCGTGGGTGTCGTAAGAGGCGACAAAGAGAAACAAATCAGAAGATGGGCAGCAGCGTCTTCCTAATAACGACTAAAAATAAAAAACTGTGGTTGCCAACCCGCTTGCTAAGCCTGTCATATCTAAAAAAATCCCCATATGAGACATTCAATGGGAGAGGCCTATATTCAGCAGTGGATAAAGTCCATGGATAGGCTGACACGGTAATGGTAATTTTAAAATAAAATTGTTGTCTGCTGCCTACAGTGTGGCTCTATCACTCAAAAACCACATGACAGAAACACTTAAAAAATGCGAAAACCATGTAAGTATTATTGGAAAGATTAACTTCATAATTTCATTTAGCTTTTCTGTTTCACTTAGCTCTGTTATTCGGATATAGATAAGAAAGATATATGACTGCATAAGTGTGTAATAATATATACTGAACAAGCGTTTAATAATTACTTTGAAGTAACTAAGAGAATAAAGTAGGCACTGTTTAATTAAGTCTTTCTGTTTGTTAGATACTCGTTATAAAAGTAAAAGGGTGCTCGTTGGTCATAAAATCTCAAAGTCATAAAATGTTCGGAAAAAAGATTGTTTTCGCATAATCTATACATATATATATATAAACATTGATGTGTTAGTCTGTAATATCGAAATAACTGCCTTTTAATGAGCTATGGGGGTTATTTGCATGCTATCAATATATTACTAACATTTTTAAACTTTTCGTCTGTCATTCTGTCCGTCCGGGTTAATCTTCAGAATGGATTAACCGATTGTAATGAAACTTCACAAACAGATAGAGAACATTGCCAAGAGTGATCTATGCACAATTGAAACCTTTACTTAAAACTTAAACGTTGCTGCTTATTACGTGTCATCATCATCATCATCATTACAGTAGGTGTGAGTATGGCGTATTCAATAAAAGGTATTATAAAAATCATTAAAATAACTTTCAATAAGAACACATGTCATCACCATCATTACAGCCTTTCACAAGTCCACTGCTGAACATAGGCCTCCCCCAAGTAATGCCACAAAGCACGGTCCTGAGCCACCTGCATCCATCGACTTCCTGCATATCTTACCAGGTCATCACTCCATCTAGTGGGGGGACGCCCAAGACTTCGCCTGCCGGTACGAGGCTGCCACTCGAGAACCTTTTTTCCCCATCGGTTGTCGGTTCTTCGAGCTATATGGCCGGACCATTGCCACTTCAGCTTACTAATCCGTTGGGCTATGTCGGTCACTCTACTCGTAGTTCTACTGCCGATATCCTCATTTCTGAGTTTATCACGCAGAGAAACTTCGAGCATAGCCCTCTACATAGCTCGCTGAGCGACCTTGAGCTTCCTCATACGGCCAGCAGTGAAGGACCAGCGTCTCAGTTCCGTATGTCATCACTGGCAAAACGCACTGGTTGTACAGTCTCGTTTTCAAGTTTTGAGGTATACCTGACGAGAAGATGTGCCGTAATTTCCCCAACGCTGCCCAACCGAGTTGAAGCCGTCGATTGACCTCTCGGTCGAAGTTGGACTTACCTAGTCGAACTATTTGTCCCAGGTAAACATACTCGTCAACAACTTTGAGCTTAGTGCCCCCAACAACTACCGGCATAGGTGTGACATTAAACATGATCTTTGTTTTGTCCATGTTCATTCTACGCCCTATTCGTTGGGAGACACTATTGAAGTCATTGAGCATGGTGCTTAGGGCCTCCAGCGATTCTGCCATAAGGACTATATCCTTTCCATATGTAATGACTCTCGAAAACAGCACGTAGACGCGGCTCAGAAGGGAAATCGGTCTGTAGTTCTTCAAGAGAGCGTTGTCACCTTTCATGAAGAATAACACCACCGCACTTCTGCTCCACGCTTCCGGTGTAATGCCACCATGGAGGACGGAATTAAAGAGCTTCTGAAAGACTTCAAGTACCGGTTTTCCACCCGCTTTCAGAAGCTCCGCTGTAATTCCATCCTCGCCTGGGGCCTTGCCGTTTCTAAGGTGCTGGAGAGCCATTCTAATCTCGCTCAGACTGACGTCCGGGATATCTCCGGAATAGTGTCGGATAAGACTCGCTCTTGGATCGTTACTCACACTTGCGTGTGGCTCCAACGATGACGTATACAGCTGCCCATAGAACCTCTCACTCAAAATCTCAGGTGTCCCGGAAACGATGCTGCCACACTCTGTCTTCAGCCTTGATAGTTGGCTCTTTCTGGCAGATAGATCTCTGGTAAAGACTTTGGAGCCTTGGTTAGCCTGGACTTTGGATAGAGCACGAGGGGGACGGAGCCTTGACTTCATTAGACGAGACCTCTCCAACTTAACGTTTAGGTTCAGTGTGCCTCTAACCATTCAGTGATCGCTGCCGGTTTTCACCCTCGCGATCACTGAGACATCACTGAACAGTTGTCGTCTGGTCGTCATAATGAAGTCATTTTCATTTTTTGTCGGACCGTCGGGGCTCAACCAGGTCCACTTCCTGTGGGGCCGCTTCTGGAAGAAAGAGTTCATCATAAAGAGTCCCTTTTTCTCCATGAAGTCGGCCAGCTGCTGGCCCCTTGGGTTCCGTTGCCCTATTCCCAATTTCCCTACTTTCAGCTCACCATTCTCTCTTGTGCCTAGTTTTGCATTGAAGTCTCCCATTAACACCGTATATTGGGTTTTAGAGGAATGCATGGCTCTAGAGATATCCTCATACATTTCCTCCACCTCCTCATCGGGGTGTGCCGAGGTTGGTGCGTAAACCTGTATGACCTTCAGCGAATACCGTTTGGTGATTCTGAGTATAAGGTACGTAACCCTCGTCGACACACTCTCAATCTTTACAACGTTGTTAACGAGAGACTTGTGGACGATAAATCCGACACCTTCTTCGAACAGATGGTCGCCCTTCGAGGATTCGAGGATTACCGTTTCCTCCCCCTCTCTTCGGACTTCGGATAATCCTATAATATGGCAGCGTAACTTGTCTGTCTCTTCTTCCAGCTCCACAATCTTCTCGTCAGTCCTCAGGGTGCGTGCGTTGTATGTTGCCAGGTCGAGTCGTCATAGGTGGCAACTGAACCTCCACCGGAAATTCTTAGCACCCCCTGCCCCGCCGTTACCATGGTCGCCACCGTAGCCAGGAATAGCGGGGCCGCCGGGGACTGGGGGCCGCGGTTTTGTTACTTTTATCATGGGGTAATTTGCCATAGTTGCCACGCTTGGCGAGCGGGTTGGCCACCGCAGTTTTTTATTGTATTTTTGCTGTTATCAGGAAGATGCTGCTACCCATCTCCTGCCTGCTTCCCTTTGTCGCCTTTTCGACACCCACGGAAAGATATGGGGTAACAGATATTCTTAACCGCCACCACACGGCACGTTTAATACGTGTACAGAAACCGAATATGAAGCAAAAAAGAACAGAAAGCTAACTAAAAAAACTAGAGAAATATATATTTTTTTCATTTTAAAATTATAATTATTATATACAATATTAAAAACTGTAATAAAAAAACTAAAACTAGCAACTTAATTATTACACAGTCCTACACCCTGCGGCTTCGTGCCAAGAGCGCTTTCTGCGTTTCCCCGCTGAATGGCTATACTTAGCCTTTGAGCGCGAAATGAACCAGCTCTCTTATCACCAGCAGTAAAAACCAGCCGTGAATGTAGTTTCTTTAGTAACTTCACCACACGTGGACCCCACGGACCGATATTCTCTACAGAAAATGGCACAAATATGTAGTCACCTCTCAGAGACTCATATTTGCGCCACTTACTCAGTTCAGCTGCCTTTGATGTCACCCCGGCTCTAACCGAGGTACCCCTTAGATGAGAAGCCGCCAGGGTGTCTTCGAAAGTAGCATCACACACTAGGGCTTTACCTCTCTCCTCTCTCCCAAGGGACCAATTTCATACCGTTGGGTCTCCTGCCATCATCTCTAAATATTCCACAAGGCTCTAAAACCAAGGGAAAATTTACACAAGTTTAGATTATTTTAGATTATTAGTTCAGTTTAGACATAGAGACGAGAGCCCTTCGGATGACATCGTTCAATGATCGAAAGAACCGTGCCTGTGAAAACCAGCACTTTTCTTACATGAAAGTCCGTGAAGCCCAAACTTGTTGACGCTGCTACCATAGGGGTACTGATGGGGTTGACAAATCGCCGCTCCTAGTCGGATTTCTACGGCAATGCGCAAGATTTACCCATCAAGTAATATGCCGAGAGTACTTGATGGTAAAGCGTGTAACCAGTGACTAGATTCCTGAGCCGAAACAGCTAGAAATCTTGGTCACTATGGAAATTATGAAACATTTTTTTCTGAATCGTCCTGCAAAAATGTATACGTTAAGTAGCTTGAGTCCGGGCTGTTATATTTAAAGTTAAATTTAGAATTTTTTCTATAGCTATTTTAAGATTATTATCAATATCTTTTAAAGTATCCGAACATTTCCGGACTGGACTCGAGCGGAGTAAGTATGTAAATCATGTATATTCAAATGTATATCTAGACAAGAAGACAATTTTTTAAAATAGTATGAGCAATGTGGGGATTTATTTTATACAATTTATCAACGAGTTTTAAAAACTAATCAAATTTTGTTTTTAAAACAGGTTTAATAGTACCGAAAAACAACGGGGCACCTAGCAGGTATAGCGATTCCGTACTGACAGTTTTTATTCCTGGAGAAATATTATTGAAATTTTGAATTGTGTCTCAATGAGAAGTAGATAAATTATTGAAAAAAAATATTTCACATTTATTGCTATTTGGTTCAAGACCAATAAGATCACTGAGGACGTCATCTGCTCTACCTCCCAGTGTACCGTCGTCCAGGTACCAGACATTCAGCTTGGAATTCAAATTTGAAATAATGGGTTGAATTCCCAAACTGAAAAGTGCTGGACCTAATAGGTTACCCTGCTGAACACCGACATCAGAATCGATAGCATGGTTTTCGTAAAACAAGATGGTATTTTGACTGTAACATTGCCAAACGTAATGATAAATTTCGGGGTTATTATTAGCGACTTCTTTCAGCAAGGTTACCCTATCGATAGAGTTAAAAGCATTCCTTAGGTCAACCTTCACAGGAACATCTGCATTACAGTTTGTTAAAAAATATAAATATAAAAGAAAATATGGCAGAATCAGACAAATAATAAATTGAATAATTAGATAGAATAGAGTAGAATAGAATAGAATATTTTTTTTTCAATATTGATTATTACATAATACTTATTGAAAGTCATTTTTTATTTACCACTGCTTCGGAAAATACCTCAGTCCTGGGAAGAACCAGCAAGAAACCCAGCGGGAAAAAATAAAATGTTAAACATAATTTCACTTAACAATAATTTTGTTTATACAATTTTTAAATGATTTTTCATAGATCCAGCATGGTGGCGATCACCCTATTCCCAGGGGTTATTTTTATTCATGTATTCTGTTACGGCCTACGGCTGCTCCCTTAAAGGATCCAATCTTCAGGGGCCCATGAGCTGAAGATTTCCCGAACAGACGTAGGTCGGGCCCCAATGTGGCCACGTGGAAATTCCTAATTACATTAAAATATATGGGGGAGCGTTATACTACGGCCAGTCGACCGGAAGGAATTTGGATGAAGCTTACTTACCTATCCAAGGCGACTGGTCCCTCCGGATTCGGTCAGGTCGCATGTGGTTGTGTAGTGCAAGGGAAGGAATGGTGATGTGGTGTGTATCTGGGTGTTACTGATGGTGATTGAACCTAGATCTTGGCCGTCGGCAGCAACCCGAGCGTCTCCACCGCTCCAACTTGAGGGCGCCTTTCGAGGTTGTCCACAGTCACTTTCTTCTTTCGTCACGTTGACAGTCAATTAACTCTATCGTACGATTTACTAACTTACAGAAGCTACTAACTATCGCTGGGTATAATGGTTACAGCACAAACGCACACGGAGTTTAAAGGGTCAAAGGTCACTACCGTTTCGCGTAGCAATAGTTAATTCTAGAATCAGAGGCCGCACTATCTAATATTGCCGAATGCACTTATGTAGGTTTTGAGTCAGACACAATAAGTCCCGGGAAGCTCTCCGGTAGGAAAGCGCGTCACAATGATAGACCGTATATTTACTGGCCGCGCCGAATTATTCCGAGTTCCCTAACAGAATGGACCGCGTGCTCACGTCAGCACCGATTATGGACGACTGACTTTACGCTCGCGACTCGCGCGCTCGTGCCACGCCCCAGCCGAAGTTCAAACCGGAATCGCGCCGAGCCGAGTGACATCTGGTGTCGACTCCGACATCAACGTTTTGCGCGAACAAACCCCCGTCCCGGACATAAGGATTTAGGTCCGCGAGCAAACCGGTCAGCGGGACAAGGTCGAGACTGCAAGTTGCAAGACCGAATCTACAACCAAACTAGGCCACCTTAGGCAACCCAACAGGTCTTGCAACCCCAACCAGCGCCTCAAAAGATAGCCCTAACGTGGCAAGCCGGAGGGTCAGCCTCCACTGGATGCCCCTCCTGGGCATCGCAGCACTTTATCAAGTCCTGTACTGGACAGAAGTCCGACGACCTCTTTCAAACACCTATCTGTGCCCCTATGATTAGTTCCGCAATCCGACCGGATCAGGTCTGCAAACAGCGACGCGACACGAAGCGGCCCCGAGCGGCCTCCTAAGCTTCAGTGCAAAGAGCACCCACCAATTCCACATGAACGTCGTCTGTGGAGAGCCGAACGAAACGCACAGATAGTCCCTAGTATGAATTTTCAACAAGTAGGCTTAGCCAGGCCACCCACCATATTATCATTTACTAAAATAGTGCGGCAGCTGATTTCAATCTGATAATCTCCAAAACTAGCTAGCCTGTTAGGCAAGTAGTCCTATGCTCATATTTCAACTAATTTTTCAAAAGCATCAATGTTCAACTACAGAATTAATTCAACCAAATTAATCACCGATGCGCATAGGTCAACTTGCAAATTAAACAAAACAATAACGTAAGGGACAGCCCTACTTCTTCGCAAAGCAAAATGATTAAACACTATCATAAACATAAACATAATTTTTCAAATAGTGCGCCATTCAATTTCAGATGAATTCAAATTTTCCTTTCAGCAAACAGACGCAAGAATCAACTAAAGTGATTAAATATATGTACAAACACATGCAGTAGCATTTAAAGGAGTAGATTAAATTCAATTCTTTTAATTTAAACCGATACAAATAGGAAAATTTCGCGGAAAGCTCAAAGCATTTTTTAATTTTAATTCAAGTAATTTTTTTTTTTTTACTAAGTGCTCGACCAAACCAAATCTAATACCCCTTGACAGCGTGATTCAACGCTTCAGGGAGGCCCTAATCTTCCCACCACCAAGGGGAGGCCACATGGCGTGAACCCGAGATCGCTAACAGTCGCCACTCGGGTTGTACGCCTTCACTGAGGCCGTCGGCAACAGAACATTTTGACAAGTGAACTGTTGACGGCTTAAGGCTCAGTGGAGGTGGCCGTGGTGGGAGCTAAGGCGGCAGCTAGGCAGAGCCGCCTCCATCAAATGGGGAACAGTGGTACACCAGTCGCGGCCACTCAGGTAACGGGAGTGAGAAGGGTCCAGCGGACCGATGAGTGGCCGTGAAGTTCCTCTCCACACGCTTAGGGGGGGTGATGACACCCCCGCCCCTGGGGGAATTACCCCCCGACTGGTCGGGGGAGGGACCCCTTTCAAACTTAGGGGGCTGATGGCTGGCCGGCGGGCGCCGAGAGTCGCCCGGCAGAGGGCGTGGCTGAGCGCCCCCGCCCGTGGGGGTCGAGGGCCTGGCAGAGCCCCGAGAGGAGACGCCGTTCGCACTCACGCACAAAACGGCATGATGATTGCCCTGGCAATGCAGACAGGGCCGCCGATGCGGACAGTCTCGCTGGAGGTGTCCTCCCAAACATGAGCAGCACCAGCGGCGCTCCTTGGCGATAGTTCGCCTCGCTGTAACCGGCTTACCTAATAATTTCGGGCACGACGTTACCCGATGATCAGATGCTCGACAATAGGAGCATGGGGGGGTTGACGACGACTTGCCTGGAGGATTCAGCCTCTCACTGGGCACGGCTCGTAAGTCGTCAACGGTGCCCGCCGGGCTCTCCAACCGCCGGCACTGCTCCTCCAAAAACCGCAGCAGGTCATAGAAGGGCGGAATATAGGAGGCCTCGTCCCCGCCGTACCTCTCCTCAAAATGGATTCGAAGGTCGAGAGGTAGACGGGACAGCACGATGCGGAGCAACAAAAAAGCCCATTCGCCCACTGGTAAACCCAGCCGCCTCAACGTATTACAGGCCACCAAGACTGGATCCAACAGGTCCGGACGCAGTCTGGCCCGGTCACTAAGCAGCGGGAGGCTTAGAAGCTGCTTAACATGTTCGTCCGCAATTCGCCGGACATTGGCGTATCTTCTGGCTAGGAGGTCCCGAGCAGTCTGGTAGGCGTCGTCCGACAATCTCAAGTGGCCGACGACGCCCAGGTCCTCCCCCTCCAGTGAGGCCAGGAGGTACACCATCTTTTGGCTCGGGGTCAAGTCACTCCGGGCGTCCACTAGGCTGTCGAAAAGACCAACGAAGGTCAGCCATTCGGAAAGGACCCCGGAGAACTTTGGCAGGTCCAGAGTTGGGAGTCGTCCCAACAGCTCCGGCTGAAGCTGCTTCAGAGAGGACTCGGACAGGTCACTCATCCGAGCTTCTCGCGCCTTCTCGGCATACCTGCCTTCAGCCTCGATCAACTCGTCCGTGAGCCACAAGAACTGCTCATAGTCCGCGAAGCAGGAGTCCAGGACTCCCTTCTCCACATCCGAATCCTCGAGCTCAGCGTAAGCCTCCTCCACTGCGGCCCTTCGAGCATCCACCTGCTCGAACCGCTTCATCAAGTTATGGACCCTATCCGGTCGACCTATCAAAGCATGGGCGCTTGTGGCCCAGCGTAGCTCAGTCCGCAAACAACGGAACAGTAGCTTGGGCGATGTCATCACTATTAAATGCAAATTACGACGCGGCTTGAGCACAGATTACAAAGATAACAAACAAAAAATACAACAAAAATTAACAGTTAATAAATGCAGTTCCTATCAAATCGCGTTGAATAGAAATTACACAAATACGAATTACTACGTATCAACCAAATACAAGTTAGCACAAAAGAAAAGGCACAAATCAAATTAACAAATAACAAATACTAGTGCGATCAAATCAAGTTAAATTCAAATGGCGCAAATACCAGTACTACTCTTTAGTTCAAATACAACTTACAGTATAAACGAAGATACACATCACGGTCGATCAACAAAAAATGCCTAGCTCGGAAATCGACCCTTCGATAAGTAATCCACTACAACTATCCCGAAAACGATAATTAACCGATTACGTAAAAATAACCATCTACCTACATGACGTATATCTCTAGAAAACTCCCGCTTGCGCAACCTAGGGCGCGGCTTTTCAAATCTACCCACTAACCAAAAAAAAGGCAAGCAACAAAGAACAAAGGGAAATAATTCTATTATTACGTACAAAAAATATTTTTACGTATTACGGACGGGCGTGATTGTAGATACAAATTAAACCAATCAAACCAACGCTCCCTGCCACCAGAATTGTTTAATGTTTATCAAACACTATGTTCGGGATCGACCGGGAATCGAACCCGGAACCGCGCTCTGCTACCAGTTTGTTACGGCCTACGGCTGCTCCCTTAAAGGATCCAATCTTCAGGGGCCCATGAGCTGAAGATTTCCCGAACAGACGTAGGTCGGGCCCCAATGTGGCCACGTGGAAATTCCTAATTACATTAAAATATATGGGGGAGCGTTATACTACGGCCAGTCGACCGGAAGGAATTTGGATGAAGCTTACTTACCTATCCAAGGCGACTGGTCCCTCCGGAGTCGGTCAGGTCGCATGTGGTTGTGTAGTGCAAGGGAAGGAATGGTGATGTGGTGTGTATCTGGGTGTGACTGATGGTGATTGAACCTAGACCTTGGCCGTCGGCAGCAGCCCGAGCGTCGACACCGCTCCAACTTGAGGGCGCCTTTCGAGGTTGTCCACAGTCACTTTCTTCTTTCGTCACGTTGACAGTCAATTAACTCTATCGTACGATTTACTAACTTACAGAAGCCACTAACTATCGCTGGGTATAATGGTTACAGCACAAACGCACACGGAGTTTAAAGGGTCAAAGGTCACTACCGTTTCGCGTAGCAATAGTTAATTCTAGAATCAGAGGCCGCACTATCTAATATTGCCGAATGCACTTATGCAGGTTTTGAGTCAGACACAATAAGTCCCGGGAAGCTCTCCGGTAGGAAAGCGCGTCACAATGATAGACCGTATATTTACTGGCCGCACCGAATTATTCCGAGTTCCCTAACAGAATGGACCGCGTGCTCACGTCAGCACCGATTATGGACGACTGACTTTTCGCTCGCGACTCGCGCGCTCGTGCCACGCCCCAGCCGAAGTTCAAACCGGAATCGCGCCGAGCCGAGTGACATCTGGTGTCGACTCCGACATCAACGTTTTGCGCGAACATATTCCTTGATATTATAATAACCCTTTTTTTACAGTTTTTCTTTAATAAAACTTTTAAACTTGTTTATTGACAAACTGAACATGTTTCGGGGATTTTGTTGTAAAAGCGTATACATTGCCCCATAAATGAATTACTGATTCTGTGGAGTCTAGTAACTGACATTACAAGCTTATGTTTGTTCCTAGTATTTAAAGTATGCACATCCTTATTTTTACTAAAGCTATTTATGTTGTTATGCTATATAGATAATAAGGTGATTTAACTAAAAAAAATGTAAATAACATAATACAAGGTAAGCAAAGTTTGTGTAATTTTGTTATTGTGCGAGCATAATGGTACTTGCTTTTTTTTTGAACGTAAGTGTAGGATCTGCAAAAAGTTCAAAATCAGTAAACATACATTTGTGTAGTTTCGTTATTTTGTATAAAGAAGAGCACTCACCAGCGTGCGTTTCATAAATCTTTGAAGCAAATAAATACGAAAAACAATTGGTAAATTCTATTTTGAATGCCTTAAGCGCATTAAAAAAATTACATATGACATGATTATACCTTCCTATTTTTAAAGTAGTTTAAATTACACATAAGTTTCTAATAAATTTATTTTTATACTTCTAATTTTCCGATAATTTTATGTCAAACTTCAATGGAAAAAAAGTTTGGAAAATCCAAAAATGCTCGACTTGTTATGCATATAATATGATAGGGAAACAATAAAAAAATGTAAATTGTATTTCTATTCGGTAGAGTTCCAGCAACAGTAACCGACCGTACACTTTCAAGTCACTCCGTCAAGTCCGGAGATAAGATCTCATCATAACTAACAAAACGAGCCCAAAATCGGCACACCTGCTACTACTCGTCGAGGAGTTCCAGTAGCAGTAATTGAATTACTTTTTAAGAGTTTCACTGACGTTATTATGCCTGTTGGGGTATTCTGTTAGTGTAGGCAAGGAAGATCGTGTTTCTGAGAGGCTGCTATATGTTATATTGAGATGGGTAATGTTGGTTTGCATACTTTGGTGTTATCATGTAACTGCGTCCTTCACGTTACAACGGTATGTGATTGTGACGGGAACATGTTACGGTTGGTCGAACTGTATTGCTCTTTACAAATGAATGAATGAGTTCAGTGCGCTGTTGTTGCTAATAATGATCGGTTGGTAAGCAGAAGAGCAAGTTGAGCATACACTATCACACCTATGTTATTTTTGGCAAGTGGCCTCCAGAATGGTTTACTGATAGTAAGGAGGGTTGGTTACAGAGAAATATTTATTACTTCTTAATAGTAGTTGTTGGCGACGCGGTTAAAAAATAATTTATCATTTTTCATAAAAAAAAAAACAATTTCATGTTTTGAAGATATTGCTATAAAATTGTATAAGGCACTTCAAATAAAGAACTAATCTATTTTAAAGTAAATATATTCAATATTATGTCGAACAAAAGTTCGGGGTTCGATTCCCGGGGTTTGCTTTTAGATTAATTTAGAGTCATGTTATATAGTAATCAGCTATGCAATACGACTAAAAATCTTATATTAAATTAGATAATTATTTTAGATGAAAATATATTTTAGCTCTTATGATAAGAGATAAGATTCATTATGGCTGATAAGGATAGCATATGTAAACAAATCATCATCATCATCATTACAGCCCTTCACAAGTCCACTGCTGAACATAGGCCTCCCCCAAAGAATGCCACAAAGCACGGTCCTGAGCCACCTGCATCCATCGACTTCCTGCATATCTTACCAGGTCGTCACTCCATCTAGTGGGGGGACGCCCTACACTTCGCCTGCCGGTACGAGGCTGCCACTCGAGAACCTTTCTTCCCCATCGGTTGTCGGTTCTTCGAGCTATATGGCCGGCCCTTGCCACTTCAGCTTACTAATCCGTTGGGCTATGTCGGTCACTCTAGTTCTACTGCGGATATCCTCATTTCTGAGTTTATCACGCAGAGATACTCCGAGCATAGCCCTCTCCATAGCTCGCTGAGCGACCTTGAGCTTCCTCATCCGGCCAGCAGTGAAGGACCACGTCTCAGTTCCGTATGTCATCACTGGCAACACGCACTGGGTGTACAGTCTCGTTTTCAAGTTTTGAGGTATACCTGACGAGAAGATGTGCCGTAATTTCCCGAACGCTGCCCAACCGAGTTGAATCCGTCGATTGACCTCTCGGTCGAAGTTGGACTTACCTAATCGGACTATTTGTCCCAGGTAAACATACTCGTCAACAACTTCGAGCTTAGTGTTCCCAACAACTACCGGCATAGGTGTGACATGGACATTAAACATGATCTTTGTTTTGTCCATGTTCATCTTAAGACCTATCCGTTGGGAAACACTATTGAGGTCATTGAGCATAGTGCTTAGGTCCTCCAGCGATTCTGCCATAAGGACTATATCGTCGGCAAATCGAAGGTGAGTGATGTACTCGCCATTGATGTTGATACCGTATCCTTTCCAGTCCAGAAGCTTGAAAACATTTTCCAATGCAGCGGTAAAGAGTTTCGGGGATATGACGTCACCCTGTCTTACACCTCTCTGCAATTGGATAGGTTTCGTACTCTGGTTCTGTACTCGGATAGCCATCGTAGCCCTACTGTACAAGCACTTCAACACTTCGATATACCGACAGTCAACTTGGCATCGCTGAAGGGACTGCAGCACCGCCCAAATTTCGACGGAATCAAAAGCTTTCTCATAGTCCACATACGCCAGACATAGTGGCAAATTGTACTCCTCAGACTTCTGTACAATTTGCCGAAGGGTATGTATGTGGTCTATGGTGCTAAAGCCTTTTCGGAAACCGGCTTGTTCGGGAGGCTGGAAGTCGTCAAGTCTGCGCGCGAGACGATTCGTAATGACTCTCGAAAACAGCACGTAGACGCGGCTCAGAAGGGAAATCGGTCTGTAGTTCTTCAAGAGAGCGTTGTCGCCTTTCTTGAAGAACAAGACCACCGCACTTCTGCTCCACGCCTCCGGTGTAATGCCACCATGGAGGACGGAATTAAAGAGCTTCTGAAGGACTTCAAGTACCGGTTTTCCACCCGCTTTCAGAAGCTCCGCTGTAATTCCATCCTCGCCTGGGGCCTTGCCGTTTTTAAGGTGCTGGAGAGCCATTCTAATCTCGCTCAGACTGACGTCCGGGATATCATCGGAATAATGTCGGATAAGACTCGCTCTTGGATCGTTATTCACACTTGCGTACGGCTCCAACGATGACGTGTACAGCTGCCCATAGAACCTCTCAATCTCACTCAAAATCTCAGGTGTCCCGGAAACGATGCTGCCACATTCTGTCTTCAGCTTTGACAGTTGGCGCTTTCTGGCAGACAGATCTCTGGCAAAGACTTTGGAGCCTTGGTTCCGCTCGATCGCTTCTTCAATACGAGCTGTATTGAAGTTGCGTAAGTCCCGCCGTATGCATTTGGAGATCTGTCTGTTCAGTTGCCTGTATGCTGTCAAATCTGTTGAAGAATGTAGCTTCATCTCCCGTCTAACAGCCATGAGATTGAGAGTGTGATCGGAGAGTTTTTGTGTTCTTCTGCGGCGGGTCTTGCAGAACTTAGCTCCCACCGCATGGACAGTTTCCACGAGCTTGTCATTCAAATCGTCCACTTCATTGCAGTCTTCTAGGCACTGAAAACGGTTTTGTAACTCGAGCTGAAAGGATTCGGGACTTTGGATTAGAGCACGAGGGGGACGGAGCGTTGACTTCATTAGACGAGACCTCTCCAACTTAACGTTTAGGTTCAGTGTGCCTCTAACCATTCGGTGATCGCTGCCGGTTTTTACCCTCGCGATCACTGAGACATCACTGAACAGTTGTCGTCTGGTCGTCATAATGAAGTCAATCTCATTTTTTGTCGAACCGTCGGGGCTCGACCAGGTCCACTTCCTGTGGGGCCGCTTCTGGAAGAAAGAGTTCATCATAAAGCGTCCCTCTTTTTCCATGAAGTCGGCCAGCTGCTGGCCCCTTGGGTTCCGTTGCCCTATTCCAAATTTCCCCACTTTCAGCTCACCGTTCTCTCTTGTGCCTAGTTTGGCATTGAAGTCTCCCATTAACACCGTATATTGGGTTTTGGAGGAATGCATGGCTCTAGAGATATCCTCATACATTTCCTCCACCTCCTGATCGGGGTGTGCCGAGGTTGGTGCGTAAACCTGTATGACCTTCAGCGAATACCGTTTGGTGATTCTGAGTATAAGGTACGCAACCCTCGTCGACACACTCTCAATCTTTACAACGTTGTTAACGAGAGACTTGTGGACGATAAATCCGACACCTCCTTGGTACAGATGGTCGCCCTCCCGGTAATAGAGCAAGTTGCCGGATTCGAGGGTTACCGTGTCCTCCCCCTCTCTTCGGACTTCGGATAAGCCTATAATATGCCAGCGTAACTTGTCTATCTCTTCTTCCAGCTCCACAATCTTCTCGTCAGTCCTCAGGGTGCGTGCGTTGTATGTTGCCAGGTCGAGTCGTCGTAGGTGGCAACCGAACCTCCACCGGAGATTCTTAGCACCCCCTGCCCCGCCGTTACCATGGTCGCCACCGTAGCCAGGAATAGCGGGGCCGCCGGGGACTGGGGGCCGTTTATTATTGTCATTGCTCATGGGGGGTATATTGCCATAGTTGCCACGCTTGGCGAGCGGGTTGGCAACCGCAGTTTTTTTTTTATTGTTCTTTTGGCTATTATCAGGAAGATGCTGCTGCCCATCTCCTGCCTGTTTCCCTTTGTCGCCTTTAACGACACCCACCGGAAGATATGGGGTAGTGGATATTCTTAACCGCCACTACACGGCACATGTAAACAAATAATGTTTCATAATGAACAGAGATAGTTGTAATTTAAACAAAGAAAGCACTAACCTCCTACCGATATGATAAAGGTCGTGTAGGAATCGGTTGTTCATGTTGTATGGGATCTAAATAGGGTCCAAATAATGTAAAATAAAAATACACTTTATTAATTTGTGAAAATTTAAGTACTGTATGTAGATATAAGTAAAAAATATTTCAGGTTTATTATGTGCGTTAATAAAATCAGTGTTTTGTTAAGTGTCTAAAGAACAATGGCCAAATTTCTATAGGAGCTGGACTTGACTTTTATTTTTCATGTCCTAAAACAAGCTATAGCTAGATTGGTTTGTTTTTATGTTGTAAACACCATCCCGTATGAAAATCATATCTAAATAGCCACAATTTTTATTAATAACGTCAACAATACTTTTGAGGTTAGCATCACATATGTAATCTTCTTCAGTGATATAAAATAAGAATTAGATTTGTATTATTATGTACGATTGTGTATAATGGCTTATGTTAGTGTAATAAAATAAGTAGGTATGTAAATATGTACTATTATTGAAGAATTCCACTCGCGGATCATAGAAATTACTCTGGTATCAAGCTCAAAAACTAGATGACGGCGAAGTCTATCAATGCATATGTTACAATTAACACATAGCAATCGCAGGGCTAGTTGTCGTTATTGTGTAGCTGTAGTCTGCATGATGTCTCTCACAAATATGCAAGATGCAAAATCGGTGTCCAGAAATCAAAAGCACAGAATAATTTTTACAAGTGGTAGTTATCAGTCCGTAAAACAATGCCGCGGTCAAAACAACAGAAGGAAATCTAAAATAGTACAGTACGTATCACAATCCACAACGAATGAAGCAAATAAGATATATAGATATGTAGATGATTGCCGGGTCACAATCAATGTCGATCGATGACCACAGATTATGTAACTTGACGATGACACATGATGTCCCGTTGTAAGTAATTGAACAAAACGCTTAGCTTACTATGAAGCTACATTATCATTTTTATGACATGAATCCAGTACATAATAAATCAGTATAGTAGTTGATTTGATGCCTACATACTAATTAAATTAAATTACAATTAACGACTATTCAGAAAAACGTGAATTGAATACAAAGTCCTTTCATAGGTGAAATGAATCGTCATTAGGTGCATTCCAGTGCGTTCAGAAACTATTATTTTAATTAATTTCAGAACAGTTACAAAAACAAAAATAAAAGGATAACTTTTTTTGTGGCTACTTAGAGAGACTTTAAAAACATAAAAATAAGGATATTTTTCATAAATATTTCATATAGGGACTCCATCGTTTCATCGTCTGGTACGATTAGGCCAACCTTCTTTGTGTTTAAAATTGTGAATTAATAATAGATTTATATAAGAAAATTAAGTTCGATTTAAAGTGTAAAATACATTAAAATTGAGAATTAAACTATTGTATTAGTTAAGATGTTCATGTTTATTAATAAAGATTGTTGTTTTAACCATGTATGTGAGATATTTAATATCTCTTACTTTTAAAATGTTCTGTATAATAGGTGCATTTTGTTGAATATCTTAGTATGATTTTATGTGATAACGATGCAATGTACGTCATAATAATAAGATTTTTAGTGTGATTCTTTAAAAATAAAATTTGGTATATGGTTACAAAAATTAAGATATGAGATAAAATCAATGTTAAGATATGTGAAAATGGCGCGCGGTGCGCGGTACTCTTTCGCGTATAGCTCGCAACTAGGTTAGTAAACTGGTAATTTGGAAATTCGTTCAGAACCAGCTACCAGTTTTGTGCAATGTAGAAAATCAATGTTAAGATATGTCGAAATGGCGCGATGTGCGCGGTACTCTTTCGCGTATAGCTCGCAACTAGGTTAGTAAACTGGTAATTTGGAAATTCGTTCAGAACCAGCTACCAGTTTTGTGCAATGTTGAAAATCAATGTTAAGATATGTCGCAATGGCGCGCGGTGCGCGGTACTCTTTCGCGTATAGCTCGCAACTAGGTTAGTAAACTGGTAATTTGGAAATTCGTTCAGAACCAGCTAACAGTTTTGTGCAATGTAGAAAATCAATGTTAAGATATGTCGAAATGGCGCGATGTGCGCGGTACTCTTTCGCGTATAGCTCGCAACTAGGTTAGTAAATTGGTAATTTGGAAATTCGTTCAGAACCAGCTACCAGTTTTGTGCAATGTTGAAAATCAATGTTAAGATATATCGAAATGGCGCGCGGTGCGCGGTACTCTTTCGCGTATAGCTCGCAACTAGGTTAGTAAACTGGTAATTTGGAAATTCGTTCAGAACCAGCTACCAGTTTTGTGCAATGTAGAAAATCAATGTTAAGATATGTCGAAATGGCGCGATGTGCGCGGTACTCTTTCGCGTATAGCTCGCAACTAGGTTAGTAAACTGGTAATTTGGTAATTCGTTCAGAACCAGCTACGAGTTTTGTGCAATGTTGAAAATCAATGTTAAGATATGTCAAAATGGCGCGCGGTGCGCGGTACTCTTTCGCATATAGCTCGCAACTAGGTTAGTAAACAAATAATTTGGAAATTCGTTCAGAACCAGCTACCAGTTTTGTGCAATGTTGAAAATCAATGTTAAGATATGTCGAAATGGCGCGATGTGCGCGGTACTCTTTCGCGTATAGCTCGCAACTAGGTTAGTAAACTTGTAATTTGGAAATTCGTTCAGAACCAGCTACCAGTTTTGTGCAATGTTGAAAATCAATGTTAAGATATGTCGCAATGGCGCGCGGTGCGCGGTACTCTTTCGCATATAGCTCGCAACTAGGTTAGTAAACTGGTAATTTGGAAATTCGTTCAGAACCAGCTACCAGTTTTGTGCAATGTTGAAAATCAATGTTAAGATATGTCGAAATGGCGCGATGTGCGCGGTACTCTTTCGCGTATAGCTCGCAACTAGGTTAGTAAACTTGTAATTTGGAAATTCGTTCAGAACCAGCTACCAGTTTTGTGCAATGTTGAAAATCAATGTTAAGATATGTCGCAATGGCGCGCGGTGCGCGGTACTCTTTCGCATATAGCTCGCAACTAGGTTAGTAAACTGGTAATTTGGAAATTCGTTCAGAACCAGCTACCAGTTTTGTGCAATGTTGAAAATCAATGTTAAGATATGTCGAAATGGCGCGATGTGCGCGGTACTCTTTCGCGTATAGCTCGCAACTAGGTTAGTAAACTTGTAATTTGGAAATTCGTTCAGAACCAGCTACCAGTTTTGTGCAATGTTGAAAATCAATGTTAAGATATGTCGCAATGGCGCGCGGTGCGCGGTACTCTTTCGCATATAGCTCGCAACTAGGTTAATAAACTGGTAATTTGGAAATTCGTTCAGAACCAGCTACCAGTTTTGTGCAATGTTGAAAATCAATGTTAAGATATGTCGAAATGGCGCGCGGTGCGCGGTACTCTTTCGCGTATAGCTCGCAACTAGGTTAGTAAACTGGTAATTTGGAAATTCGTTCAGAACCAGCTACCAGTTTTGTGCAATGTTGAAAATCAATGTTAAGATATGTCGAAATGGCGCGCGGTGCGCGGTACTCTTTTGCGTATAGCTCGCAACTAGGTTAGTAAACTGGTAATTTGGAAATTCTTTCAGAACCAGCTACCAGTTTTGTGCAATGTTGAAAATCAATGTTAAGATATGTCGAATGGCGCGATGTGCGCGGTACTCTTTCGCGAATAGCTCGCAACTAGGTTAGTCAACTGGTAATTTGGAAATTCGTTTAGAACCAGCTACCAGTTTTGTGCATTGTTGAAAATCAATGTTAAGATATGTCGAAATGGCGCGATGTGCGCGGTACTCTTTCGCGTATAGCTCGCAACTAGGTTAGTAAACTGGTAATTTGGAAATTTGTTCATAACCAGCTACCAGTTTTGTGCAATGTTGAAAATCAATGTTAAGATATGTCGCAATGGCGCGCGGTGCGCGGTACTCTTTCGCGTATAGCTCGCAACTAGGTTAGTGAACTGGTAATTTGGAAATTCGTTCAGAACCAGCTACCAGTTTTGTGAAATGTTGAAAATCAATGTTAAGATATGTCGAAATGGCGCGCGGTGCGTGGTACTCTTTCGCGTATAGCTCGCAACTAGGTTAGTAAACTGGTAATTTGGAAATTCGTTCAGAACCAGCTACCAGTTTTGTGCAATGTTGAAAATCAATGTTAAGATATGTCGAAATGGCGCGATGTGCGCGGTACTCTTTCGCGTATAGCTCGCAACTAGGTTAGTAAACTGGTAATTTGGAAATTCGTTCAGAACCAGCTACCAGTTTTGTGCAATGTAGAAAATCAATGTTAAGATATGTCGAAATGGCGCGATGTGCGCGGTACTCTTTCGCGTATAGCTCGCAACTAGGTTAGTGAACTGGTAATTTGGAAATTCGTTCAGAACCAGCTACCAGTTTTGTGCAATGTTGAAAATCAATGTTAAGATATGTCGCAATAGCGCGCGGTGCGCGGTACTCTTTCGCGTATAGCTCGCAACTAGGTTAGTAAACTGGTAATTTGGAAATTCGTTCAGAACCAGCTACCAGTGTTGTGCAATGTTGAAAATCAATGTTAAGATATGTCGAAATGGCGCGTGGTGCGCGGTACTCTTTCGCGTATAGCTCGCAACTAGGTTAGTAAACTGGTAATTTGGAAATTCTTTCAGAACCAGCTACCAGTTTTGTGCAATGTTGAAAATCAATGTTAAGATATGTCGAAATAGCGCGATGTGCGCGGTACTCTTTCGCGTATAGCTCGCAACTAGGTTAGTAAACTGGTAATTTGGAAATTCGTTCAGAACCAGCTACCAGTTTTGTGCAATGTTGAAAATCAATGTTAAGATATGTCGCAATGGCGCGCGGTGCGCGGTACTCTTTCGCATATAGCTCGCAACTAGGTTAGTAAACTGGTAATTTGGAAATTCGTTCAGAACCATCTACCAGTTTTGTGCAATGTTGAAAATCAATGTTAAGATATGTCGCAATGGCGCGATGTGCGCGGTACTCTTTCGCGTATAGCTCGCAACTAGGTTAGTAAACTGGTAATTTGGAAATTCGTTCAGAACCAGCTACCAGTTTTGTGCAATGTTGAAAATCAATGTTAAGATATGTCGCAATGGCGCGCGGTGCGCGGTACTCTTTCGCGTATAGCTCGCAACTAGTTTAGTAAACTAGTAATTTGGAAATTCGTTCAGAACCAGCTACCAGTTTTGTGCAATGTTGAAAATCAATGTTAAGATATGTCGAAATGGCGCGATGTGCGCGGTACTCTTTCGCGTATAGCTCGCAACTAAGTTAGTAAACTGGTAATTTGGAACCTCGTTCAGAACCAGCTACCAGTTTTGTGCAATGTTGAAAATCAATGTTAAGATATGTCAAAATGACGCGATGTGCGCGGTACTCTTTCGCGTATAGCTCGCAACTAGGTTAGTAAACTGGTAATTTGGAAATTCGTTCAGAACCAGCTACCAGTTTTGTGCAATGTTGAAAATCAATGTTAAGATATGTCGCAATGGCGCGATGTGCGCGGTACTCTTTCGCGTATAGCTCGCAACTAGGTTAGTAAACTGGTAATTTGGAAATTCGTTCAGAACCAGCTACCAGTTTTGTGCAATATTGAAAATCAATGTTAAGATATGTCGCAATGGCGCGCGGTGCGCGGTACTCTTTCGCATATAGCTCGCAACTAGGTTAGTAAACTGGTAATTTGGAAATTCGTTCAGAACCAGCTACCAGTTTTGTGCAATGTTGAAAATCAATGTTAAGATATGTCGAAATGGCGCGATGTGCGCGGTACTCTTTCGCGTATAGCTCGCAACTAGGTTAGTAAACTGGTAATTTGGAAATTCGTTCAGAACCAGCTACCAGTTTTGTGCAATGTTGAAAATCAATGTTAAGATATGTCGAAATGGCGCGCGGTGCGCGGTACTCTTTTGCGTATAGCTCGCAACTAGGTTAGTAAACTGGTAATTTGGAAATTCGTTCAGAACCAGCTACCAGTTTTGTGCAATGTTGAAAATCAATGTTAAGATATGTCGAAATGGCGCGCGGTGCGCGGTACTCTTTCGCGTATAGCTCGCAACTAGGTTAGTAAACTGGTAATTTGGAAATTCGTTCAGAACCAGCTACCAGTTTTGTGCAATGTTGAAAATCAATGTTAAGATATGTCGAAATGGCGCGCGGTGCGCGGTACTCTTTCGCGTATAGCTCGCAACTAGGTTAGTAAACTGGTAATTTGGAAATTCGTTCAGAACCAGCTACCAGTTTTGTGCAATGTTGAAAATCAATGTTAAGATATGTCGAAATGGCGCGCGGTGCGCGGTACTCTTTCGCGTATAGCTCGCAACTAGGTTAGTAAACTGGTAATTTGGAAATTCGTTCAGAACCAGCTACCAGTTTTGTGCAATGTTGAAAATCAATGTTAAGATATGTCGAAATGGCGCGCGGTGCGCGGTACTCTTTCGCGTATAGCTCGCAACTAGGTTAGTAAACTGGTAATTTGGAAATTCGTTCAGAACCAGCTACCAGTTTTGTGCAATGTTGAAAATCAATGTTAAGATATGTCGAAATGGCGCGATGTGCGCGGTACTCTTTCGCGTATAGCTCGCAACTAGGTTAGTAAACTGGTAATTTGGAAATTCGTTCAGAACCAGCTACCAGTTTTGTGCAATGTTGAAAATCAATGTTAAGATATGTCGCAATGGCGCGCGGTGCGCGATACTCTTTCGCATATAGCTCGCAACTAGGTTAGTAAACTGGTAATTTGGAAATTCGTTCAGAACCAGCTACCAGTTTTGTGCAATGTTGAAAATCAATGTTAAGATATGTCGAAATGGCGCGATGTGCGCGGTACTCTTTCGCGTATAGCTCGCTACTAGGTTAGTAAACTGGTAATTTGGAAATTCGTTCAGAACCAGCTACCAGTTTTGTGCAATGTTGAAAACCAATGTTAAGATATGTCGAAATGGCGCGATGTGCGCGGTACTCTTTCGCGTATAGCTCGCAACTAGGTTAGTAAACTGGTAATTTGGAAATTCGTTCAGAACCAGCTACCAGTTTTGTGCAATGTTGAAAATCAATGTTAAGATATGTCAAAATGGCGCGATGTGCGCAATACTATTTCGCGTATAGCTCGCAACTAGGTTAGTAAATTGGTAATTTGGAAATTCGTTCAGAACCAGCTACCAGTTTTGTGCAATGTTGAAAATCAATGTTAAGATATGTCGAAATGGCGCGCGGTGCGCGGTACTCTTTCGCGTATAGCTCGCAACTAGGTTAGTAAACTGGTAATTTGGAAATTCGTTCAGAACCAGCTACCAGTTTTGTGCAATGTTGAAAATCAATGTTAAGATATGTCGAAATGGCGCGCGGTGCGCGGTACTCTTTCGCGTATAGCTCGCAACTAGGTTAGTAAACTGGTAATTTGGAAATTCGTTCAGAACCAGCTACCAGTTTTGTGCAATGTTGAAAATCAATGTTAAGATATGTCAAAATGGCGCGCGGTGCGCGGTACTCTTTCGCGTATAGCTCGCAACTAGGTTAGTAAACTGGTAATTTGGAAATTCGTTCAGAACCAGCTACCAGTTTTGTGCAATGTTGAAAATCAATGTTAAGATATGTCGAAATGGCGCGATGTGCGCGGTACTCTTTCGCGTATAGCTCGCAACTAGGTTAGTAAACTGGTAATTTGGAAATTCGTTCAAAACCAGCTACCAGTTTTGTGCAATGTTGAAAATCAATGTTAAGATATGTCGAAATGGCGCGCGGTGCGCGGTACTCTTTCGCGTATAGCTCGCAACTAGGTTAGTAAACTGGTAATTTGGAAATTCGTTCAGAACCAGCTACCAGTTTTGTGCAATGTTGAAAATCAATGTTAAGATATGTCGAAATGGCGCGATGTGCGCGGTACTCTTTCGCGTATAGCTCGCAACTAGGTTAGTAAACTGGTAATTTGGAAATTCGTTCAGAACCAGCTACCAGTTTTGTGCAATGTTGAAAATCAATGTTAAGATATGTCGAAATGGCGCGCGGTGCGCGGTACTCTTTCGCGTATAGCTCGCAACTAGGTTAGTAAACTGGTAATTTGGAAATTCGTTCAGAACCAGCTACCAGTTTTGTGCAATGTTGAAAATCAATGTTAAGATATGTCGACATGGCGCGATGTGCGCGGTACTCTTTCGCGTATAGCTCGCAACTAGGTTAGTAAACTGGTAATTTGGAAATTCGTTCAGAACCAGCTACCAGTTTTGTGCAATGTTGGAAATCAATGTTAAGATATGTCGAAATGGAGCGATGTGCGCGGTACTCTTTCGCGTATAGCTCGCAACTAGGTTAGTAAACTGGTAATTTGGAAATTCGTTCAGAACCAGCTACCAGTCTTGTGCAATGTTGAAAATCAATGTTAAGATATGTCGAAATGGCGCGCGGTGCGCGGTACTCTTTCGCGTATAGTGGAAATCAATGTTAAGATATGTCGAAATGGCGCGATGTGCGCGGTACTCTTTCGCGTATAGCTCGCAACTAGGTTAGTAAACTGGTAATTTGGAAATTCGTTCAGAACCAGCTACCAGTTTTGTGCAATGTTGAAAATCAATGTTAAGATATGTCGAAATGGCGCGCGGTGCGCGGTACTCTTTCGCATATAGCTCGCAACTAGGTTAGTAAACTGGTAATTTGGAAATTCGTTCAGAACCAGCTACCAGTTTTGTGCAATGTTGAAAATCAATGTTAAGATATGTCGAAATGGCGCGATGTGCGCGGTACTCTTTCGCGTATAGCTCGCAACTAGGTTAAAAAACTGGTAATTTGGAAATTCGTTCAGAACCAGCTACCAGTTTTGTGCAATGTTGAAAATCAATGTTAAGATATGTCGCAATGGCGCGCGGTGCGCGATACTCTTTCGCATATAGCTCGCAACTAGGTTAGTAAACTGGTAATTTGGAAATTCGTTCAGAACCAGCTACCAGTTTTGTGCAATGTTGAAAATCAATGTTAAGATATGTCGAAATGGCGCGCGGTGCTCGATACTCTTTCGCATATAGCTCGCAACTAGGTTAGTAAACTGGTAATTTGGAAATTCGTTCAGAACCAGCTACCAGTTTTGTGCAATGTTGAAAATCAATGTTAAGATATGTCGAAATGGCGCGATGTGCGCGGTACTCTTTCGCGTATAGCTCGCAACTAGGTTAGTAAACTGGTAATTTGGAAATTCGTTCAGAACCAGCTACCAGTTTTGTGCAATGTTGAAAATCAATGTTAAGATATGTCGAAATGGCGCGCGGTGCGCGGTACTCTTTCGCGTATAGCTCGCAACTAGGTTAGTAAACTGGTAATTTGGAAATTCGTTCAGAACCAGCTACCAGTTTTGTGCAATGTTGAAAATCAATGTTAAGATATGTCGAAATGGCGCGATGTGCGCGGTACTCTTTCGCGTATAGCTCGCAACTAGGTTAGTAAACTGGTAATTTGGAAATTCGTTCATAACCAGCTACCAGTTTTGTGCAATGTTGGAAATCAATGTTAAGATATGTCGAAATGGCGCGATGTGCGCGGTACTCTTTCGCGTATAGCTCGCAACTAGGTTAGTAAACTGGTAATTTGGAAATTCGTTCAGAACCAGCTACCAGTTTTGTGCAATGTTGAAAATCAATGTTAAGATATGTCGAAATGGCGCGATGTGGGCGGTACTCTTTCGCGTATAGCTCGCAACTAGGTTAGTAAACTGGTAATTTGGAAATTCGTTCAGAACCAGCTACCAGTTTTGTGCAATGTTGAAAATCAATGTTAAGATATGTCGCAATGGCGCGCGGTGCGCGATACTCTTTCGCATATAGCTCGCAACTAGGTTAGTAAACTGGTAATTTGGAAATTCTTTCAGAACCAGCTACCAGTTTTGTGCAATGTTGAAAATCAATGTTAAGATATGTCGAAATGGCGCGCGGTGCGCGATACTCTTTCGCATATAGCTCGCAACTAGGTTAGTAAACTGGTAATTTGGAAATTCGTTCAGAACCAGCTACCAGTTTTGTGCAATGTTGAAAATCAATGTTAAGATATGTCGAAATGGCGCGATGTGCGCGGTACTCTTTCGCGTATAGCTCGCAACTAGGTTAGTAAACTGGTAATTTGGAAATTCGTTCAGAACCAGCTACCAGTTTTGTGCAATGTTGAAAATCAATGTTAAGATATGTCGAAATGGCGCGCGGTGCGCGGTACTCTTTCGCGTATAGCTCGCAACTAGGTTAGTAAACTGGTAATTTGGAAATTCGTTCAGAACCAGCTACCAGTTTTGTGCAATGTTGAAAATCAATGTTAAGATATGTCGAAATGGCGCGATGTGCGCGGTACTCTTTCGCGTATAGCTCGCAACTAGGTTAGTAAACTGGTAATTTGGAAATTCGTTCAGAACCAGCTACCAGTTTTGTGCAATGTTGAAAATCAATGTTAAGATATGTCGAAATGGCGCGCGGTGCGCGGTACTCTTTCGCGTATAGCTCGCAACTAGGTTAGTAAACTGGTAATTTGGAAATTCGTTCAGAACCAGCTACCAGTTTTGTGCAATGTTGAAAATCAATGTTAAGATATGTCGAAATGGCGCGATGTGCGCGGTACTCTTTCGCGTATAGCTCGCAACTAGGTTAGTAAACTGGTAATTTGGAAATTCGTTCAGAACCAGCTACCAGTTTTGTGCAATGTTGGAAATCAATGTTAAGATATGTCGAAATGGCGCGATGTGCGCGGTACTCTTTCGCGTATAGCTCGCAACTAGGTTAGTAAACTGGTAATTTGGAAATTCGTTCAGAACCAGCTACCAGTTTTGTGCAATGTTGAAAATCAATGTTAAGATATGTCGAAATGGCGCGCGGTGCGCGGTACTCTTTCGCATATAGCTCGCAACTAGGTTAGTAAACTGGTAATTTGGAAATTCGTTCAGAACCAGCTACCAGTTTTGTGCAATGTTGAAAATCAATGTTAAGATATGTCGAAATGGCGCGATGTGCGCGGTACTCTTTCGCGTATAGCTCGCAACTAGGTTAGTAAACTGGTAATTTGGAAATTCGTTCAGAACCAGCTACCAGTTTTGTGCAATGTTGAAAATCAATGTTAAGATATGTCGCAATGGCGCGCGGTGCGCGATACTCTTTCGCATATAGCTCGCAACTAGGTTAGTAAACTGGTAATTTAGAAATTCGTTCAGAACCAGCTACCAGTTTTGTGCAATGTTGAAAACCAATGTTAAGATATGTCGAAATGGCGCGATGTGCGCGGTACTCTTTCGCGTATAGCTCGCAACTAGGTTAGTAAACTGGTAATTTGGAAATTCGTTCAGAACCAGCTACCAGTTTTGTGCAATGTTGAAAATCAATGTTAAGATATGTCAAAATGGCGCGATGTGCGCAATACTATTTCGCGTATAGCTCGCAACTAGGTTAGTAAATTGGTAATTTGGAAATTCGTTCAGAACCAGCTACCAGTTTTGTGCAATGTTGAAAATCAATGTTAAGATATGTCGAAATGGCGCGCGGTGCGCGGTACTCTTTCGCGTATAGCTCGCAACTAGGTTAGTAAACTGGTAATTTGGAAATTCGTTCAGAACCAGCTACCAGTTTTGTGCAATGTTGAAAATCAATGTTAAGATATGTCGAAATGGCGCGCGGTGCGCGGTACTCTTTCGCGTATAGCTCGCAACTAGGTTAGTAAACTGGTAATTTGGAAATTCGTTCAGAACCAGCTACCAGTTTTGTGCAATGTTGAAAATCAATGTTAAGATATGTCAAAATGGCGCGCGGTGCGCGGTACTCTTTCGCGTATAGCTCGCAACTAGGTTAGTAAACTGGTAATTTGGAAATTCGTTCAGAACCAGCTACCAGTTTTGTGCAATGTTGAAAATCAATGTTAAGATATGTCGAAATGGCGCGATGTGCGCGGTGCTCTTTCGCGTATAGCTCGCAACTAGGTTAGTAAACTGGTAATTTGGAAATTCGTTCAGAACCAGCTACCAGTTTTGTGCAATGTTGAAAATCAATGTTAAGATATGTCGAAATGGCGCGCGGTGCGCGGTACTCTTTCGCGTATAGCTCGCAACTAGGTTAGTAAACTGGTAATTTGGAAATTCGTTCAGAACCAGCTACCAGTTTTGTGCAATGTTGAAAATCAATGTTAAGATATGTCGAAATGGCGCGATGTGCGCGGTACTCTTTCGCGTATAGCTCGCAACTAGGTTAGTAAACTGGTAATTTGGAAATTCGTTCAGAACCAGCTACCAGTTTTGTGCAATGTTGAAAATCAATGTTAAGATATGTCGAAATGGCGCGCGGTGCGCGGTACTCTTTCGCGTATAGCTCGCAACTAGGTTAGTAAACTGGTAATTTGGAAATTCGTTCAGAACCAGCTACCAGTTTTGTGCAATGTTGAAAATCAATGTTAAGATATGTCGACATGGCGCGATGTGCGCGGTACTCTTTCGCGTATAGCTCGCAACTAGGTTAGTAAACTGGTAATTTGGAAATTCGTTCAGAACCAGCTACCAGTTTTGTGCAATGTTGGAAATCAATGTTAAGATATGTCGAAATGGAGCGATGTGCGCGGTACTCTTTCGCGTATAGCTCGCAACTAGGTTAGTAAACTGGTAATTTGGAAATTCGTTCAGAACCAGCTACCAGTTTTGTGCAATGTTGAAAATCAATGTTAAGATATGTCGAAATGGCGCGCGGTGCGCGGTACTCTTTCGCGTATAGTGGAAATCAATGTTAAGATATGTCGAAATGGCGCGATGTGCGCGGTACTCTTTCGCGTATAGCTCGCAACTAGGTTAGTAAACTGGTAATTTGGAAATTCGTTCAGAACCAGCTACCAGTTTTGTGCAATGTTGAAAATCAATGTTAAGATATGTCGAAATGGCGCGCGGTGCGCGGTACTCTTTCGCATATAGCTCGCAACTAGGTTAGTAAACTGGTAATTTGGAAATTCGTTCAGAACCAGCTACCAGTTTTGTGCAATGTTGAAAATCAATGTTAAGATATGTCGAAATGGCGCGATGTGCGCGGTACTCTTTCGCGTATAGCTCGCAACTAGGTTAGTAAACTGGTAATTTGGAAATTCGTTCAGAACCAGCTACCAGTTTTGTGCAATGTTGAAAATCAATGTTAAGATATGTCGCAATGGCGCGCGGTGCGCGATACTCTTTCGCATATAGCTCGCAACTAGGTTAGTAAACTGGTAATTTGGAAATTCGTTCAGAACCAGCTACCAGTTTTGTGCAATGTTGAAAATCAATGTTAAGATATGTCGAAATGGCGCGCGGTGCTCGATACTCTTTCGCATATAGCTCGCAACTAGGTTAGTAAACTGGTAATTTGGAAATTCGTTCAGAACCAGCTACCAGTTTTGTGCAATGTTGAAAATCAATGTTAAGATATGTCGAAATGGCGCGATGTGCGCGGTACTCTTTCGCGTATAGCTCACAACTAGGTTAGTAAACTGGTAATTTGGAAATTCGTTCAGAACCAGCTACCAGTTTTGTGCAATGTTGAAAATCAATGTTAAGATATGTCGAAATGGCGCGCGGTGCGCGGTACTCTTTCGCGTATAGCTCGCAACTAGGTTAGTAAACTGGTAATTTGGAAATTCGTTCAGAACCAGCTACCAGTTTTGTGCAATGTTGAAAATCAATGTTAAGATATGTCGAAATGGCGCGATGTGCGCGGTACTCTTTCGCGTATAGCTCGCAACTAGGTTAGTAAACTGGTAATTTGGAAATTCGTTCATAACCAGCTACCAGTTTTGTGCAATGTTGGAAATCAATGTTAAGATATGTCGAAATGGCGCGATGTGCGCGGTACTCTTTCGCGTATAGCTCGCAACTAGGTTAGTAAACTGGTAATTTGGAAATTCGTTCAGAACCAGCTACCAGTTTTGTGCAATGTTGAAAATCAATGTTAAGATATGTCGAAATGGCGCGATGTGGGCGGTACTCTTTCGCGTATAGCTCGCAACTAGGTTAGTAAACTGGTAATTTGGAAATTCGTTCAGAACCAGCTACCAGTTTTGTGCAATGTTGAAAATCAATGTTAAGATATGTCGCAATGGCGCGCGGTGCGCGATACTCTTTCGCATATAGCTCGCAACTAGGTTAGTAAACTGGTAATTTGGAAATTCTTTCAGAACCAGCTACCAGTTTTGTGCAATGTTGAAAATCAATGTTAAGATATGTCGAAATGGCGCGCGGTGCGCGATACTCTTTCGCATATAGCTCGCAACTAGGTTAGTAAACTGGTAATTTGGAAATTCGTTCAGAACCAGCTACCAGTTTTGTGCAATGTTGAAAATCAATGTTAAGATATGTCGAAATGGCGCGATGTGCGCGGTACTCTTTCGCGTATAGCTCGCAACTAGGTTAGTAAACTGGTAATTTGGAAATTCGTTCAGAACCAGCTACCAGTTTTGTGCAATGTTGAAAATCAATGTTAAGATATGTCGAAATGGCGCGCGGTGCGCGGTACTCTTTCGCGTATAGCTCGCAACTAGGTTAGTAAACTGGTAATTTGGAAATTCGTTCAGAACCAGCTACCAGTTTTGTGCAATGTTGAAAATCAATGTTAAGATATGTCGAAATGGCGCGATGTGCGCGGTACTCTTTCGCGTATAGCTCGCAACTAGGTTAGTAAACTGGTAATTTGGAAATTCGTTCAGAACCAGCTACCAGTTTTGTGCAATGTTGAAAATCAATGTTAAGATATGTCGAAATGGCGCGCGGTGCGCGGTACTCTTTCGCGTATAGCTCGCAACTAGGTTAGTAAACTGGTAATTTGGAAATTCGTTCAGAACCAGCTACCAGTTTTGTGCAATGTTGAAAATCAATGTTAAGATATGTCGAAATGGCGCGATGTGCGCGGTACTCTTTCGCGTATAGCTCGCAACTAGGTTAGTAAACTGGTAATTTGGAAATTCGTTCAGAACCAGCTACCAGTTTTGTGCAATGTTGGAAATCAATGTTAAGATATGTCGAAATGGCGCGATGTGCGCGGTACTCTTTCGCGTATAGCTCGCAACTAGGTTAGTAAACTGGTAATTTGGAAATTCGTTCAGAACCAGCTACCAGTTTTGTGCAATGCTGAAAATCAATGTTAAGATATGTCGAAATGGCGCGCGGTGCGCGGTACTCTTTCGCATATAGCTCGCAACTAGGTTAGTAAACTGGTAATTTGGAAATTCGTTCAGAACCAGCTACCAGTTTTGTGCAATGTTGAAAATCAATGTTAAGATATGTCGAAATGGCGCGATGTGCGCGGTACTCTTTCGCGTATAGCTCGCAACTAGGTTAGTAAACTGGTAATTTGGAAATTCGTTCAGAACCAGCTACCAGTTTTGTGCAATGTTGAAAATCAATGTTAAGATATGTCGCAATGGCGCGCGGTGCGCGATACTCTTTCGCATATAGCTCGCAACTAGGTTAGTAAACTGGTAATTTGGAAATTCGTTCAGAACCAGCTACCAGTTTTGTGCAATGTTGAAAATCAATGTTAAGATATGTCGAAATGGCGCGCGGTGCGCGATACTCTTTCGCATATAGCTCGCAACTAGGTTAGTAAACTGGTAATTTGGAAATTCGTTCAGAACCAGCTACCAGTTTTGTGCAATGTTGAAAATCAATGTTAAGATATGTCGAAATGGCGCGATGTGTGCGGTACTCTTTCGCGTATAGCTCGCAACTAGGTTAGTAAACTGGTAATTTGGAAATTCGTTCAGAACCAGCTACCAGTTTTGTGCAATGTTGAAAATCAATGTTAAGATATGTCGAAATGGCGCGCGGTGCGCGGTACTCTTTCGCGTATAGTTCGCAACTAGGTTAGTAAACTGGTAATTTAGAAATTCGTTCAGAACCAGCTACCAGTTTTGTGCAATGTTGAAAATCAATGTTAAGATATGTCGAAATGGCGCGATGTGTGCGGTACTCTTTCGCGTATAGCTCGCAACTAGGTTAGTAAACTGGTAATTTGGAAATTCGTTCAGAACCAGCTACCAGTTTTGTGCAATGTTGAAAATCAATGTTAAGATATGTCGAAATGGCGCGCGGTGCGCGGTACTCTTTCGCGTATAGTTCGCAACTAGGTTAGTAAACTGGTAATTTGGAAATTCGTTCAGAACCAGCTACCAGTTTTGTGCAATGTTGAAAATCAATGTTAAGATATGTCGAAATGGCGCGATGTGCGCGGTACTCTTTCGCGTATAGCTCGCAACTAGGTTAGTAAACTAGTAATTTGGAAATTCGTTCAGAACCAGCTACCAGTTTTGTGCAATGTTGAAAATCAATGTTAAGATATGTCGAAATGGCGCGCGGTGCGCGGTACTCTTTCGCATATAGCTCGCAACTAGGTTAGTAAACTGGTAATTTGGAAATTCGTTCAGAACCAGCTACCAGTTTTGTGCAATGTTGAAAATCAATGTTAAGATATGTCGAAATGGCGCGCGGTGCGCGGTACTCTTTCGCGTATAGCTCGCAACTAGGTTAGTAAACTGGTAATTTGGAAATTCGTTCAGAACCAGCTACCAGTTTTGTGCAATGTTGAAAATCAATGTTAAGATATGTCGAAATGGCGCGATGTGCGCGATACTCTTTCGCATATAGCTCGCAACTAGGTTAGTAAACTGGTAATTTGGAAATTCGTTCAGAACCAGCTACCAGTTTTGTGCAATGTTGAAAATCAATGTTAAGATATGTCGAAATGGCGCGCGGTGCGCGGTACTCTTTCGCATATAGCTCGCAACTAGGTTAGTAAACTGGTAATTTGGAAATTCGTTCAGAACCAGCTACCAGTTTTGTGCAATGTTGAAAATCAATGTTAAGATATGTCGAAATGGCGCGCGGTGCGCGGTACTCTTTCGCGTATAGCTCGCAACTAGGTTAGTAAACTGGTAATTTGGAAATTCGTTCAGAACCAGCTACCAGTTTTGTGCAATGTTGAAAATCAATGTTAAGATATGTCGAAATGGCGCGCGGTGCGCGGTACTCTTTCGCGTATAGCTCGCAACTAGGTTAGTAAACTGGTAATTTGGAAATTCGTTCAGAACCAGCTACCAGTTTTGTGCAATGTTGAAAATCAATGTTAAGATATGTCGCAATGGCGCGCGGTGCGCGGTACTCTTTCGCATATAGCTCGCAACTAGGTTAGTAAACTGGTAATTTGGAAATTCGTTCGGAACCAGCTACCAGTTTTGTAGTTTAAATCAGAGAGAAGAAATCAATAGGGAAAGTGATAGGAGACTAGTAAAAGTTTTAACGGTGCACTCTTATGGGGAAAGTACGAAGATAAATTACTATTTAATTTCCTAATTCACCTTCCATATTAGATGAAGATACAGTCTACTACGAGACGTAATGACCGGGACTACTCCAAGAGGACCCGTAATCTTATTTGTCTTGCCTTTCTTTTCAGAAAGGGCAACAGACGTTCTTGTGTTCTCTCTTCACGGGGGTCACGTCCACCTCTTTGCTCCCGAACCCAACGTGGTGTGATTTAAGTTTCGGAGTAGAGCGTCAATGACTGACTAGCCCCTGTCTTTTGGACCCTTTTAGTAGTACATTGCAAGAATATTAAAATTTAAACGAGTATTTTACTTCGTGTTAGTGCTTAACTAATCAATTGCGCTAAAGTTGTACGATTTGGCAGCTGGACTCGTTAAATAACTCGGCTGCCAAGTTTTATTTCAGCACGCCAAGTTTTTAACGACTGAAATGTTTCCATTTATTCTACCTTCACTGAAAGTTGTATGTTGTGTAATAACAAAATGATAATAGTAATTGAAGTTCCTTCACCAATAAAACTGAATTCAATATTAGGTCTTAAATTGCCGTTTTTTGTGAAATAAGTTAACGTAATTTCTTTCTATATTTTTTTTATTTCTATTAATCAAAATAATCACTCATGAAGTGGCAGTTTATTGATGCCCTTCTTGAAGGAATGAGCTGAACGGGAGGCAACTAATTCTTCCAAGGTGTTTTGGTACTGACTATCGGGTATTAATTTTTCTTCCCGCCAAAAAGTTATTCAAATTTTGGAAAAAGTAGAAGTCTGTAGTGCAAGGTCTGATAAGTAGGCGAAGTGACGGAGTGCTTCCAACCCCAGCTATTGCAACTTGGAGACCGTCTGTTTTGCAGTATGAGGTCACGCATTGTCGTGTAGGAGCAGCGGTGACGAACGATTGACTAAAGCTGGTTAGAGACGTGCGAGCTTCTTCATCATTGTGTTCGGTTCTTCACAGTACACATTTTCAGTAATTCTCATCCTGTTTGGTAAAAAGCTGTGATGAATCACACCGGCGCTACTAACCACTGACTACCAAACAGTGACCATCACTTTTCTAGGAGTAAATTTTCGTTTAGGGCATTGTTTAGGTGCTGAGGAGGACCCAACCAACTTGCTGAGCGATTACGATTGTCGTCAAATAGAATCCATTTTTCGTCGCAGCTAACAATGCGGTTCAAAATTCCTTTGTTTATCTGCCTGTTGAGCAGTGTAAGACATACGTCTTCAAGCGTACTTTGCACTGGCTATCATTGAGTTTGTGGGGCACCCATTTGTCGAGCTATTTTACTTTACCAGTTTGACTCAAATGGAACAATATTGTTTTGTTGCTAGTTAGGTTTGTATCGTCAGCTAGTTTAGTAGGTTGAGTTCTATCAGCTCCCACAATCGTTTTAATTCGTCATTGTCGACGAAAGTTTTCGAAAGACCACGGATTTTATTTTTTAGGATAAAATTTTCAGAACGAAAGTGGGCTAACCAATAACAGGTAGTGCGTTCGTTTGTAGTATTCATTCCGTAAACGTCGTTAATGTTGCGTGCCGCTTGTGCCGCGTAGCTGCTGCGACGGTTCTCATATTCCATAATTACTCGAATTTTTAACGTATCAATGATGGTGAAAAAGATTCATTTGAGATGAAAAAGTAACGTTAATCAATAAACAAATTACAATTTTTTAAACGAAGCACTATATCACGTTTAAATGGTTTATTTATGAAATTTGCAACGTCGAGTACCTATAATAAATCAAGGTAAGCTGGAAAAAATTATCAAAATTACAATAAAACATGTTTTTAGATTAAGTATTGAAGTAAGTAGGTATCACATTAGTATTCGTTAATCAATGTTTTGAAGAGGGGGGATTACTAACACAAGTATTTCTTTTTATAGGAGAGGGGGCAAACGAGCATGCGGCTTACCTGATGGTAAGTGACTCCCACCGCCCATGAACAACTGCAATAACAGGGGAATTGCAAATGCGTTGCCGGCCCTTTAAAAAGGAGTATTCTCTTTCCTTGAAGGTCCCTAAGTCGTATCGGTCCGGAAAATCGCTGGTGGTAATCGATTCCACAGGGAAGTTGTGCGAGGAAGAAAACATCTTCTAAATCGCCCAGTGGTGGACCGCCAATCATCCAGATGGTATAGATGGTATCGCGAGTTTTGTCGCAATGTGCGATGGTATAATTGAGCGGCTGGAATTAGTCCGAACAATTCCTCAGAGCACTCTCAGTGATAGATGCGATAAAATACGCAAAGAGATGCATCATCTTTACGCAGTGCCTGTGAGTCAAGCCGATCGGAAAGAACTCGGTCGTCGACGATTCGAACCGCTCTGCGCTGGATGCGGTCAAGTGAAAGAAGCTGACACTGGGGAGCCCCTGGCCAGAGATGGGAACAGTATTCCATGTGAGGCTGAACCTGCGCCTTGTAAAGTTGCAAGCGGTGTGCCGGCATGAAATACTGTCCCGCTCTGCCGAGGACGCCAAGGTTTTTAGAGACCGATTTGGCCTTCTCTTCCAAGTGACTATGAAGCTGCACGTCACTCGATATGTCGACACCGAGGATTTCGAAACTTGAACTTGTTTGAGTTTTCTTATAATTGATGTTTTAAGCGAAATCTGATTTATATGAGTTAAGTTTTAAAGTTCGTAATGTTTAAGCGATGTACCAAAATAAATGTTTAACTTTAATGTGCTATTAATTGAAAAAAATAAATAGTAGCCTTTTTTGTATACGTGTTCATAAGTGTTGCAGTTCACTCCAAATATTATATAGTCGATAAAATTGGGAGTTTGATGTCGAGAGGTTCGTACAAGTCGCCACAACAATGATCAATGAGGAAGATGTCGTGACGGCTAATTGGACATGTTACAGTGCGGCCTAGCAATGGTAAGATAGAGGCTACTCCGCCACAGCCCGCAGCTTATCGCCGGATCTTACAGCAAGACAACTCAAGCGGTCGCCAAGCACATGGTGCTTTGGCGTGGCAACTGGACGTCGCACGCTTGCTCAACTTTCGTTGTAAGTGATTAGCCATGTCACGCGGATATCTATCCGAACGAGACGATTAAATGACTGGTGCGATGCCGTTTATGCAATGTGTGAGATTTTCATGCAGTTGCTTTTTATATTTGCAATGTGTGTAGTGGCTAGTGGCCTACGTCTCTGCATGCAGTTGCCTTTTGTAACTGGTAGATTTTGCGCAGGTGCCACCTTCCCTTTGGAATATGCGGTGGGATCAGTCTCTCCACATAGTTGCAGTTTTTGCAAAATGGTTTGTGGGTACCATGTCACACAGTTCCAGTTTCTTAAGAGAACGTGTGGTGAAGTGTGGAAGCCCCAAATTCTATGGTTCGCAATACATTTATCTTCATTTCTTTTATTTTTTAATTTTGCAAAGCAGTTTATTTTCAATCTTAAATTACTTTGGATACTTATTTGCGTGTACTGAGATGCACGCTTGTGCATCTGACGTAGTTGTTTCCATGTCTTTTGCTTTTACCGTGGTGTACTCTAAATTTTACATTAAAACTACTTAAGAGTATAGTCCAATATTTAAAAGGTTTTAGAAGTAGTATTTAACGCTAACTTTGTGCTTTGTATATGTCAACAGTCACTGGGAGCCACTGGAAGGTATGCAAACTTTGTGCCTATGCCTACAGTGTTAAAGTCTGGAAAGTTCGTTGGTGCTGGTGCGGTACTGCGGCTTGCTGGCACTGGTGCGGTACAGCGGCTTGCAGGCGCAATTGTTGCGTGGCGGCTCGGTGGCGCTGGTGCGGTGAAATAGTTCACTAGCGGGTACGTAGCGTATCGCGCGCGCGAGCGCGTTTAGCTGGGTGCCGTGTGTCGTCAGTGTATAGTATGATCTGTGCCGTGTGCGCAGTGTTCCTCAGAGAAGATTGTGTAATCTGTGACGTGCGTTAAGCTCTTATAGGAAGCGTTGTACCTACACTAAAATCTGATTTGGACGATTTTTTCAATTATGTAAAAGATTAGTCTGTTGCTGTTAAATAAAAATTGTTAAAGTTTTGAAAACAAGACTTTATCATTTCATAATCAGAAAGGGCCGAGACGGGATAGTTACATTAAGCCAGTAACGTTACTTTAGTCTCCACACGAGGTGTGTGCTTGCCCTTTGCTTACTTTGCGTGTGAGTAGTTACACGTGTCAGAAATAGCTAAAGTAGTGCTTCCATTCTGAAAGAGTAATATTAAGATAAGCTAACGTTGTGCCTCTTTCTCAAATGAAGAAGGCTGACAAGATAACGTGATGCCTCTGTCGCGTCTAGATTAAGTAATGCAGTGGACGATATGAATGACAAGCTCGTGGAATTTGTCCATGCGGTCGGAGCTAAGTTTAACAAGACCCGCCGCAGAAGAATACAAAAACTCACCGATCATACTCTTAATCTCATGGCTGTTAGACGGGATATGAAGCTGCAGTCTTCAGTAGATTAGACAGCATACAGGGAACTAAACAGACATATCTCCAAATGCATGCGGCGTGACTAACACAACTTTAATACTGCTCGTGAAGAAGCGATCGAGCGGAACCAGGACTCCATAGTCTTTGCTAGAGATCTGTCTGCTGGAAAGAGCCAACTCTGGAAGCTGAAGGCCGAGTGTGGCAGCGTTGTTTCCGGGACACCTGAGATTTTGAGTGAGATTAAGAGGTTCTATAGGCAGCTACACACCTCATCGTTGGAGCCACACGCTAGTGTGAGTAACGATTCAAGAGCGAGTCTTATCCGACACTATTCCGATGATATCCCGGACGTCAGTCTGAGTGAGATTTGAATAGCTCTCCTGAATACCTTCGTTCTATTTTGTTGTCACGTCTACCATCACTGCTAAACACGCATCCTAAATATTGAGTATTTATTATTCTTCTTCAGAGTCATCCATTTGCTCAACCAACTCCCCTTCTATACTTATCTTGCAAATATGTAGTTTTACTTTCTTCTCTTTCAAAAACCGTCACATTTGTCTTACCTACATTAAATTTTATTAATGCTATCACGAAACGTCACGAAAATAAAATAAGCATCTTCTTTTTCACCCGAAAATGACGAAAATGTGTCTTCACCGCCAGCGTGCAAGAGGCATTTGACGGCTAACTCATCAATTCTCAACCCATATTTCAGTTTCCAATATAACTGTCCATATATAGATTGAAAAGTCAAAGAAACGGCATAAAACTCTGATAAATTCAAGAATACCACACCAAGTGGTGTAGCTCTCGTTGATCCCGACACAAGCACTGGAATATATATCATGATATCTTAATGCCCGTGTCAGCCGAGTGCTCAACCCCAACCTGACCCAGAATCTGCTACAAAACTCTGCCCACTCTATAATAGGCCTTTTACAAGTCTTAAAATGCATAGAAAACTTTATTGTTATATATAAATAAAGGTGTCTATCAGGTTTGGTAATTTTTAATAAAACAAGTGAATCTAAATATAAACAATGTAATACCAAATCTAAATAAAATAAATTACAAATTTCTCATTTTTATCTCGATTGAAACTCTCAAGGAAAAAATAGCACTTATAATTAATGTTCTGAAAAATCTATGAAAAAAAAAAGAATGCGAAAATAAAATAAGCACCACGTAGTCACGTTTATTCAAGCCCCAAGAGATAAGCCCCGATGACAGTCTTGATAATAACTTTTTAATTAAGCTACTTTCGTTGATTATATACGCTCGATAAAGTCAAAGAAATCCACTTATCATTAATCTAGAATACACTTGGTGTTAAAATGTTTTATGAACTAAATTTGTCCCAAATTTAACAATATTTTTGCGGCTAATTTTTACTGATAATAAAGAATTCGCTTTAATTGATGTAGTAAGAAGCGATTGTTACAAGACCCAAGAATACCTCATGTGTATATGCATATATTGATTGTTAACATAGTTTAAAGAACCAACAACCACGAAAACAGATAATCGAGTGTCAGCCTAGTATCGGTAAGCAAAGCTTAGACCGGCCTAGATAGGGTGATGATCTGCAATGCGATAACTTTTTTTTTTTTTATAGGATCGGATGACAAACGAGCACGCAGTCCACCTGATGGTAAGTGGTTACTGTGACCCATAGACATCTACATCTATCCTCAATAAAGACTCAAGATGCAGATGCGTTGTCACCCGTGAGGACTAAGATGGAATGCCTCTTTGCCAGTAAAAAGGGTCTCCGGTTCTCTACACTCACCATACGAAACACAGCAGCGTTAAGCTGCTATTTTACGCTGGTTTTCTGTGAGAGCGTGGTCCTTCCCCGGTCGAGCCGACCCATACGTGCTACAACCATAATATAGCTGCAGCATGGCTCTACCACGTAGAAAATATAGCTCACGTAGAAAAATAACTCTGGTAGAAATCGTTTGCCAGTGGGAATCACTCCACAACTGCGTCATGTATACAAATGTATCATAGTGACAAACATTATGTAAACATTTTGTAATCTAAGATGAGATATTGAATACCAGCGTAAAATAGCAGCTTAATGCTGCTGTGTTTCGTATGATAGAGAACTTGCGACTTTTTACTGGAAATGAGGCATTCCATCTAAGGCCTTAGGAGTGATTACGCATTTGCTTTTTTAATCTAATTTGAGGATAGATGTAGATGTCTATGAGCCACAACATCCACTTAAATTCAGGTGGAGTGTTTGTTCTTTTGCTCTTAGTGTATAAAAAATATAAATGTAAAAAGACATGCGATGCTGATACATTTACATAATATAACGAAAGCAAACATCAAAAGTGAAACTATGATTTCTACCAAAGTTTCAAAATCGCCTGCTGGAAAAACTTGCAGAAAGTCGATGCATGCAATTGACTCAGGACCGTGTTCTGTGGCATTACTTACTTTTAGAAGACCTATATTCAGTAGTAGAATTATGAGAGGTTATAATGAAGATCATGCTGATGAAGATTATCAAAGATATATAAATAGATATATTTAATAAAAATTTACTAATTTTGGAGCTGATATCTGCCCAATGATAAGAAACTAAGAAATATGCTCGAAGCTAGCTACGACTTTAAAACAACGCAGCTGCGAACTGTATCATCTCTAGACTAAAGTGAAGCCACAATCTGATAACTACATTCATCCTATAATATACCACTTTGCTCATGTTGCAAACGTAAAAGTGAATGCAATTTATTTTGAAAAAAAGGTAATAGGGCGGTTATTACCTTGGGCGATTTATAGATGGGAAGCGAATCCAATCACCTTTAAAGTATCGAAACCAAAAATGTGTTTCAAAACTTAAAATACTTCTTTATAATTACATTCATTTATAGTCACGTATATATAGCATACCATTTTAAAAGTATTGTATATTACTTTTTGCTACCACCTCATGACTTAAATCTTAGAGTAAAACATCTCAAGTCTTAAATAGTTATTTTTTGTTCAACCTTTGTTATCAAGTCAGTTTACGTTATTCAATTGTTATTTGTTTTAACAGATGGGAGTCTATCACAGGATCAAACGGAAATTAGTAATAAAGTTGTCCTTCCATTACCAAAAACTCTAGTTTTTATGTATTTAGTGTTTATATATTTCACTTGACGTGTTGGCGAAGGATCCATACGAGTACATTTTTAGCTGTATGGTGAGATTCAATACAATGTAGTGTATTACGTAAAAGTAATCTATAAAAGATAATTTAAATTATTTAATAGAAACATTCTTGATATTTATTAATATAAATTAACATTCATGGATACAATTTGTAATAAGTTTACCTGTTTTAAACACCGCGGGTCTTCTGGGTCTGGATGTTCGTCCTTGTGAAATCTATGTATGTAAACTGCCCCCGCGATACAGGAGCAAATCCTAGTGTGAAGGTTACGTTTTTTTTTTAATATAAAATATAGAAGATTCTAGAGTGGCAGCCTCATACCGGCGAGTGAAGTACTGGAGGCCTCCCCACAGAAGATGGAATGACACCGTAGTAAGATATGTAGGAAGTCGATCAATGCACGTGGCTCAGGACCGTTCTTTGTGGCATTCCTTAGGGGAAATCTATGTATTAAAATAAAATGAACATACAGTAGTTAAGATTTAGGATAATTTGTCACATGATGACGGTAATGACTCCACCATGTTATGGCATGAAAATACAGTTTATGAAATTTTATTCATGGTAAAATTATGAAAGGAATTTTGGGTAAATGAACTCTATACAATGCGGTCGCAAGCCGGCCAGTAAATTAAAGGAAGGATGCGTCGCTAACTATCGACAGGTCTTTCAAAGTGCTGTCACACAGCGTGACAAAAGGCCGCTGAGCGAGATTTTCGTTTAATTTAAAGCGCATTGTGTGTGCTACCTGCAGCCTTTCATTTAGAAAAATCGCTAGCAATATAACTAAAGAAAATTTTTGCGAGATACGTACGTTTTAGCCAACTTATAAAAAGGAGTTCTTAATTCGACTATGTTTTTTGTAGATTATCTACCGACTTTTTTTTATTCTTTATTTATTTAAGGGACTTTCGTTATTATTAACATGTCAGTCCCATTGTACCTTATAACTAAATAGCACAAAAATACTTAATTACTTATACAATACTTAATAAATGATAAACCATTTGAGCAGCATCTGATAGTGGTTCAGAGAGTATACTTTGATATTCCCCTATGTTGTACATTTTAATGTCAGTTTTGGCGACCAGTAGTTTCCTTTCGTGATGGTTTTTAGAACATTCCGTGAGTAGGTGTTGTATGTCTTCGATTGTGTTGCATGTTTCGCAATTTGGAGATTGTTTTTTTTTTCATCATGAAAGCACACTTGTTGCACGGAATGTGTCCGGAGCGAAGTCGCATTGCAAATACAACAGATTTTCTGTTCAATAGACATTGATTGAACCAAGGCACCTTCGGAGGCTGACTCTGGATAGTTTTGTACCAAATCCCTTTTTCTTGCGACCTTTTGTCAAAATATTCTTTGCAAAGTGCATATCATTTCTCTTTATCTACCGACTTGAAAAAGGAGATTCTACTCAATTCGACTGTATGTTTATTTTTATGTGTATTACCTCATAACCAATTTCGATAATTATTTTTTTATTTGAAAGCTGGTGCCTCACATGCAGTCTCAAATTAGTTTGATTAAGGTTTGACCAATAGTTTTTGAGTAATTGTTAATAATTTTTATCGAAGTCGGCTGTACAAAATTTTTAATTTTCAAATTATTTTTATTAAATCGTTGGTTGTAAAGGGATGGTTCTTAATACAGGGTTATTTATATAGTAGTATAAATACATATGAGTATAGTCTTTGAAAAATAAAAGTATATTAAAAAGAATTCCGCCTCTGAGGATGAAAAAATAGGGGACGGAATTTTTATGTTACTATTGAGATGACGTTTTAGATGTTACCATGAGTTTGTGATATTTCTTATACCACTCAAAGGGGTCAAAAATTAAAAGCGTACTTCAAAGAACTAAAACTTCTAAGCTTTTATTATTCTTTACACTACGTCTTCGCACTCATTCCGACTCGTAACTCCAGCTTCAGAAGCTTTATGTGAAAATTATTTTATTCTATTATGTTTTATGCAGATTTTAGGCTTTTGAGTTTCTTGAAAAGTAAAAATTTTTAAACATGATACTACTGCACAGAAAAAGTATTGTTACCATTTAGTTACCTTTTAAATTGTGTGAGCTGGAATCTAAATTAAGTAAAATTAATCCCTAATTCAATTTCAAAATAGTTAATTTATATTTTGCGTCTCCATAACATTTTAATGTCATTCTCCAGTCTTGAACCTAAGTATTGTTTGCGTCGAGTACTACTGGGCACTACATATGTTGAATTATAAGGTTATGATATATTGTCTACTAAAATTTGCTGCTGGTATTGTTGATCGAAGAGAATTTTATTAAAAGATTTAAATTAAATAACCAAACAAACGAAAGCAATTTAATATGAATTACATTTTTCTTATATGCACTTGGTGGCTCAGCAAACTTTATTCTACCCTTTGCGATAGGTGGCTCGATGAGTTTGATACAAAATTCACTCCGGACTTTTACAATGTAAATACAAAATGAATTATTAGTTTAACCATACCACTAATTACAACTACTAATAACAATTACACTATTCCGAAGATATCCCGGATGTCAGTCTGAGCGAGATTAGAATGGCTCTCCAGCACCTTAAAAACGGTAAGGCCCCAGGCTAGGATGGAATTACAGCGGAGCTTCTGAAAGCGGGTGGAAGACCGGTACCTGAAGTCCTTCAGAAGCTCTTTAATTCCGTCCTCCATGGTGGCATTACACCGGAGGCGTGGAGCAGAAGTGCGGTGGTCTTGTTCTTCAAGAAAGGTGACAACGCTCTCTTGAAGAACTACAGACCGATTTCCCTTCTGAGCCGCGTTTACGTGCTGTTTTCGAGATCATTACGAATCGTCTCGCGCGCAGACTTGACGACATCCAGCCTCCCGAACAAGCCGGTTTCCGAAAAGGCTTTAGCACCATAGACCATATACATACCCTTCGGCAAATTGTACAGAAGTCCGAAGAGTACGTTTTACCGAATTTACCCGAAACTCTTCACCGCTGCATTGGAAGACGTTTTTAAGCTTCTGGACTGGAAAGGATACGGTATCAACATCAATGGCGAGTACATCACTCACCTTCGATTTGCCGACGATATAGTCCTTATGGCAGAATCGCTGGAGGACCTAAGCACTATGCTCAATGACCTCAATAGTGTTTCCCAACGGATAGGTCTTAAGATGAACATGGACAAAACAAAGATCATGTTTAATGTCCATGTCACACCTATGCCGGTAGTTTTTGGGAGCACTAAGCTCGAAGTTGTTGATGAGTATGTTTACCTGGGACAAATAGTCCGAATAGGTAAGTCCAACTTCGACCGAGAGGTCAATCGACGGATTCAACTCGGCTGGGCAGCGTTCGGGAAGCTACGACACATCTTCTCGTCAGACATACCTCAAAACCTTAAAACGAAATTGTACAACCAGTGCGTGTTGCCAGTGATGACTTACGGAACTGAGACGTGGTCCTTCACTGCTGGCCGTATGAGGAAGCTCAAGGTCGCTCAGCGAGCTATGGAGAGGGCTATGCTCGGAGTTTCTCTGCGTGATAAACTTAGGAATGAGGATATCCGCAGTAGAACCAGAGTAACCGACATAGCCCAACGGATTAGTAAGCTGAAGTGGCAGTGGGCCGGCCATATAGCTCGAAGAACCGACAACCGATGGGGAAGAAAGATTCTCGAGTGGCAGCCTCGTACCGGTGGGCGAAGTGTAGGGTGTCCGCCCACGAGATGGAGTGACGACCTGGTAAGACATGCAGGAAGTCGATGGATGCAGGTGGCTCAGGACCGTGCTTTGTGGCATTCTTTGGGGGAGGCCTAGGTTCAGCAGTGGCTGTAATGATGACCACCAATTAACCTTAAAACTGAAACACGGCACAATATAATTGTTGCTGCAATAAATATCACTCAGAATCAAAATATTGTGTTCATGTTGTGACTGTGTAAAAAATCTATCCTCCCATTTTGTCCCGTGGGTATATAGTAAGAGGCAACTATGCAAATTACCAAAAGTCTTATGGGTTCGAAAAGATGTTTATTTTATAGAATAATAGTGACAAACGAACACACAGTTATCTAATGGTAAGTGGATGCTGTGGCTGATAGACATCTACATCAATCCTCGATTAGCAACCCCTGAGGCTAATGTGGAATGCCTCTTTGCCTGTAAAAGACTCTCCTGTACTCTACACTCACTATATACACACATAGCAGCTTAGTGCTGCTATTTTACACTGGTATTCTGTGAGAGCGTGGTCCTGCCCCGGTCGAGCCAACCCATTCGTGCTACAAGCATATTATTGCTGTAGCGTGGCTCTACCACGTATAAAGTGGCGTCGAAGATGTATAAGATGGCGGTATAGCCAGACCAGTATCAAAGTCAAAAACGCGAGACGGCTCGTAACGTCCCCATCCCTTTAGGGATCGTAACGCTTGTCAGGTGGGTTGACAAACTTTATTCGTTGTTTTTAATATCGTGCTACGAGGGTGGATTGAAAAGTACTCGGCCTAACCAAGAAAATAAACACATACTAAATCAGTTATATTTTTATTTTTCTACATAATCACCATCAAGTTCAATACACTTTTGCCACCTCCCCTTCCAAGCATTTAGACCGTTGAAAAAAAATGATTCTTCCTTAGAGTCAAAATATGCGTCTACAGCTGCTTTGACCTCGTCGTTTGTCGAAAATCTTTGACCTCCCAAGTGCTTTTTTAGGTAAGGGAACAGAAAGAAGTCTGATGGTGCCAGATCAGGTGAATACGGCGGATGCGGTAACAGTTCAAAGCCACAGTAGTGCATTTCAGCCATTGACTGTACTGACGTGTGAACACGGGCGTTATCTTGATGAAACAGGACTTTTCTTCTGAGCATTCCTCGACGTTTTTCTTTTATTTCCTCTCGTAAACGACGTAGTAAGGTGCAGTAGTAATCAGAGTTTATATTCTGACCCCTTTCAAGATAATCAATCATAATCACACCTTTCGAGTCCCAGAATACTGAAGCCTTCACCTTATTTGCCGACAAAATCGACTTAGCCTTTTTAGGGGGTGGTGAACCAGGTCTTCTCCACTGTTTTGATTGTTGTTTTGTTTCCGGTGTACAGTAATGAACCCATGTTTCGTCCATAGTAACAAAACGATTCAAAAAATCATCTGCATCGGCTTCAAATAACTCCAAACAGTCGCGTGAAATAGTCAATCGCGTCCTTTTTTGTTCAACTGAAAGCAGTCGCGGAACCCACCTCGCAGACACCTTGTGGAAACCCAACTCGTTGACAATGATGTTTTGAGTTCGTTCATAAGAGATGCCTATAATCTCGGCTATCTCTCTAATTTTTAATCTGCGGTCTCCCATTATTAAATCAAGTACTTTTTTAATATTTTCGTCAGTAGTTGACGTCGAAGGCCTTCCAGAGCGGGGTTCATCTTTCACACTCTCTCTACCATGCTTAAATTCTGCTATCCATTTTTTGACGGATGAATATGACAGAGCACAATCGCCTAATGTACTGACCATGTCATCATGGATGGCTTTTGATGATAGCCCTTCTTATGGAGGTACTTAATGACGGCACGCTGCTCGATTTGCTCCATTCGCGGAAATTATGTCCGATTACTTTGTTAATAAATTTATAAAATCACAACTAATTATCGCACACGTTTCGAACTTCACACAATGAACTAGTCTGAACTGAACTAAATAATGTGCGTAGATTTGATTTTTAGAATTGAATGGATCTGTGTTAGGCCGAGTACTTTTCAATCCACCCTCGTATAATAAAGAAAAAATACTTTCTAAATATCTTTGATATAATTTAAAATGTTAACTAAATTATCTACTTCGATAAAAACAGTCTTGTTTAAGAATAGGTAAAATATTAGTATACGTGTATTAATACATTTTAAGGTACGATGCAAGTTTTTGCATGTTGTATGAGCTGTAATAATTAATAAACGTGATCTATAAATATGTACAAAGTTGTTGGAAATATAATCACCAAACTGTCACATGCCTAAAGCGCACATTATTGGTTAACGAGAATTTCCGCTGCAATTTGCTTGCCTAAGTTCAATATAGAACGAATACAATTTCAAATGCTGCGAGTACGGGATTACGTGTATTCTAGTTCCTATAATATTTTCCGGGTCCTATAAACGATTTTTAACTTATACATTACAATTTTAACTATGTCTGTTTACGATGACTGTGTGTTTCCTTGTTTAATTATATTTTGGCAGATAAAATATTTAATAAACCTATACAAAACTGCTTCCGAAGAACTGTCAATATTAAATAAAGTATGGTAGCAATAATACATGCACATTTAAGGTAAGTAAGTGCGCTAAAATCAAATTACCACGGTTTTCCATTTTTAACCGACTTCAAATAGGAGGAGGTTCTCAATACGACTATATTTTTTGTACGTGTTACCTCATAACTTTTTTCAAGGTGAACCTATTCTGATGATTCTTTTTTATTTGAAAGCTGGTGTTTCTCATGTGGTCCCATATCATCATCAAGATCAAGGTCTGACCAAGAGTTTTTGAATTATCCTAATATAAATTATTATATTTATATTGAGGTCGGTTGTACAAAATGTTTAATTTTACCACTTGTTTGATTATAAGTTGTTTGGAACTTACATTTCGGAACTTACAGTCACTTGTGGGATGTGAAGAGTGTAGCCAAATTTTATTAAATTTTTTGTGAGGAAACGCCTTCGCATACCCGTTTCAAAGTAGCAAGAGCAGGTTTGGCAGACTCGCACCGACAAAAACTCTAACTTGTTCCACCTTCATCGATTTCAGCAGAGTCACCGGTATGCATTCGCGCACACCCCTGGTCGCTAAGAGTCGGTCACCCCTTGGGGGTGAGGAGTTGTTCTCCCACGTGGAGGGACTTCAACAATTCCTTTCTATATTAATCCTGAGGAAAATCGTGATGAAACAGGGTGCGATAACCTGCGCAAAGAACCAATAAAGATATACTAAACCCCCATGTCTGTTATTTACATTAAAATAACATTGAAAATGAATAACAGACAGAAATTTTAGTCTGAGGTCTGTTCTACGAGAGTTGATAAACAAATCAAAAGCTGGGTTTTTATAATAATAATAATATAATATAATCGCGCTTACCCTGCATAATCGCGAAAAGTGCAGCCTCCGTAATTATTTTCGGGCGAGAGCGGATGATCCATTCTATAGGGATGTTATTTTTTGTGATAAAAGACTTACCCGTCTATCCTTAGCCAACGAGCAATGGCAAGACCCGGCAGTACAGAGCATTTCCGACCGGGAGACCGTATGGAATGAGAAGGAGCTCCACGGGAGGTTCTACAAGGCTCTACATGAGCCTTTCGTAGATACAGTTGCCTCCCTCCACTGGCTACGTTTTGGTGACCTCTTCGGGGAAACCCAGGGATTTGTCTGTGCGATACAGGATCAGGTTATTAAGACCAACAACTATCGGAGATACATCCAAAGGGATGGCACCGTCGACATTTGTCGAGCTTGTCGCCATCCCGGTGAATCACTTAGGCATGTCATCTCCGGTTGTTCGGCGCTTTCTAACTCTGAGTACTTGCATAGGCACAACCTAGTAGCCAGGATTCTACACCAGGAGCTGGCTCTGAAATACGGTCTCGTGGATCGAAAACTGCCTTATTATAAGTAAATGTCGGAAGCCGTGCTCGAAAATGACCGCGCCAGGCTCTACTGGGACCAGGCCATCATCACAGACAGGACCATTCTTGCGAATAAGCCTGATATTTTGCTGATGGACCGGGCACAGTCAAGGATATTTTTGGTCGACATTACCATTTCGTATGACGAGAACCTCGTGAAAGCCGAAACAGATAAGCGAACAAAATATCTGGACCTGGCTCACGAGGTGACCGACATGTGGGGTGGTCTGCCGGCCGAAATTATTCCTGTGGTCGTTTCTGCGAACGGGTTAATCCCAGTCAGCCTCTCGGTTTGTCTGAGGCGTCTGGGACTCCGTGACGGACCGCTCCAAGCTCAAATGCAGAAGGCGGTGCTCCTCAATACCGCCCGCATCGTCCGCCGGTTTCTTTCCCTTTCCCCCTAACCCTCGGAAACTCTGTAGGACAAACTTTTACAATTAAGAGATCAGCGCATCGTTGAACTTCTGTAATTTTACATAAGGTATTTTCATTACCTTTTAACAGACTTGGCAAGAAGCTTTAATTAATTTTCATTTTACGTAAAGTTCCTTTTTATATACGGGTACTCCTGTTATCTTATTTGATAATGTTAGAAAGTGAATGTAGCAGTCTAAAGACGACTAAATACGAAACAGGCCTCTGATTTTCGGTATTCGTGTTTTTTGGTGAACATCAAATATCGTGCATCAAGAGTATAATGCTGGACATAGGCCTCGGCCTGTATATATTTTTTCATGTAGGATATTTTTCATAGTTGTCAAGCATAATAGGTGGGGTAGCAACCGCAATTTTTTATTTATTTGAGTTGTTGTGTTTCTGCTACCCATTCCTTGCTTCATATTCCTTCTGTCGTCTCTTACACTTCACAGGACATTTGATATTCTCTAATATGGCTACTATTTTTTAAATTAGTGACGATGTAGGAATTGGGTATGTGGGAAGTCTTGCGACGCCACTACATGGCAAATAATAAACTAGGCACTAAACATTTCTGCTCACTAATGGCATATTTGTAATAAATAATTACACATATTATAATGGCGAGAACGATTCAAAATTGACAATTGAACCTTAAAAACAACTTTTTACCTTACGAAAGCAATTCAAAAGTACAAACATTTGCGTATTATTGCCAATCTAACTTTACCTATAATGACATTCGCTACCTTCTTAAAGAACTTTATTATGTCAAACTAGATTACATTGGTAAAGTTCTTACACTGTTGATGGATTTTAACCGACTCCAAACAAGAGGCAGTAATTCAACTGTAAGTATATTGTATACACATTATATCTCCGAGAATAGTTTATTGATTTAGCTGATTTAGTTTATTAATAGCCTCCAGTCCGGAATTTTGGTCAGAGTGCCAAGTCTCAATGGAATGCAGATGGCTAGTCAGGACTGTGAGAACAGTTCTGTTCTCACAGTCCAGACAGACCACTAACAGCTACTGAGAATTTCTAAACCACATAATCGATTTTGGTCAAGCCTGAACAATCATACACATATTTCAGCTATACTTTCAGAGGCATGATCCTCACATAATTTCCTTGCTTTTTTTATTTCCATAATATGTCTACGCATACATCTTATTTTGTTCATCTTCAATATATCGCTAATTTAAAGTAATTTTACCCATCTTTTTTTCTATACTCAGTATGACTGATGGTGTTATTAGGATTACGAATGATTAAAACATCTCGTAAAGCTAAAGGATTATTTGCTTCTAACTCCATAGTAAATTGCAATTTAGAGTTTATAGCGTTAAGGTGGTCTAATAATACAATACCTAACATTGTCTGATGGTAAAATTGTGAAAGTGTCATATACGTACCGCTTGTAGAGTCTTGGATATACAGGTGCAATGAGAATGGCTTTCTCCTCGAAGTTCTCCATGAATATATCGGCGACAATGCGGGTTCGATTCCCCACATGTCAGGTTTTGTATGGCTTACAAAATATTGTTATGATTTAGGAGGTTAGGGTGATTATCCAACGTCACACATTAATTTTTCACTGTGGACTTTGTGTAGGATAGTGGTTGGTAATTACATTACTATACGTAGGGCATACGGGTAATAATGGTTGTGCACAAGTATTAAAATATTCAATCACCTGCCATCTGACATAAAAGCTTGCTTGCATAAAAACTTGCCAAAATTTAAAATATTACTCAAGAAGTGGTTAACAAACAGTTTTTTTTTTTTATAATTTAAATGAACATTTTAATACAAAACATTAACTTGTATAAAGTTTTTGTTTCTTAGTTATTACATACCCTGTATGGGTTAACTGTGTAACATTTAATTGTAATGTCACCCGCAACTTGTATATACTCGTACACGGTATATTGGCAATAAAAAATATTCTAATTTCTGATTTCAGAATAGGTAATCTTTACTTCATAATAGGTTTTATGAGGTAAGAATGGCGTAATTACAAGGAAATTTGACCTAACAAAAAATATATATAGTAATTTATTTGAAAAAAAAAATGTAGAGAAATCGCTACAGCTTTTAAAGACGGGGTTTTAATTCCTTTTACTACTCTATGTACTTGATAAAATAATGTGTATTATTTACTTTATATTATTTTTTTTAAAGAATTATTTAGCGTTTTCGCTATAAAAGTTACAAACTGCCAAAGAACCTTCCAAGATTCCAAGTCCTTCCAAGATTAAAAAATAGATTACGGCTTAGTTCTGACGAGACAAGTCCGACCCTAACCTTAATGGAATATTCATTGTATTTGTATATTACACGCTTGGCATTCAAGTCTATGAAAAGAACATTTTTGGTCGTAAAATTACAGTTCATTGATATGTAAATACGCATTACATTTATAATTTGTCTTGATTTTTACTAGGACCGATTTTTTATGAGAATTAAGATAATCCCATTTTAATTTTAATCAGTAAATTAAAATTAAATCACGGATTAATTTGATTCCTAAGAAGAATTTTATCGAATGCTTTAATCCAACAGTAGGAATATCGATGGATTCCAGCAAAAATATACGTCAAGTTTCATTTTATGACCGTTAAACTGGTTTTTGGGGGAATCACACTTGGAGCTACTTTTTACTACAAAAGTAAAGTGATAAACGAACTGATAGTCCATCCTATGGTAAGTTGCTACTGAAGTCCATAGACACCTTTTTATGTTTTTTTTTCTATAGAATAAGGGTGACAAACGAGCACACAGTCCACCTGATGGTAAGTGGTTGCTGCGGCTCATAGACATCTACATCTATCTTCTTCGTTTGCGAATCAAAATGCAGATGCGTTGTCACCCGTGAGGACTAAGATGGAATGCCTCTTTTCCAGTAAAATGGGTCTCCGGTTCTCTACACTCACCATACGAAACACAGCAGCATTAAGCTGCTATTTTACGCTGGTATTCTGTGAGAGCGTGGTCCTTCCCCGGTCGAGCCGACCCATTCGTGCTACAACTATACTATTAATATAACTGCAGCATGGCTCTACCACGTAATAAATTGTGGGAAAATCCTAATAAATTCCTATGACTGCGGAGGCAACAGAAAGGTTATGCCCGTAGGAGTTCGCCTACCGGCTAACAACGGTGGTCAACATCAGTGTATATGAGATGGTAAGTCCAGGGTAGTCCCTACTGCCTCCAGCATTCTCGCAATACTATCAAGGTGTTCGAGACCACTTCTGAGTTAGTGTCCTCCTTTGGGGGAATGCATTGCTAGGCACTCAAGACCCATCCAGAGTCCCCGTTTCTGGTAGGAGAACATCATCATCAAAAGGAGGGCCGTAACGAACGCTTTGATCACGTCGTATCCGAGCGTGATATGTGCTCTCCGCTCCGCTTAGCAGCCTCTTTCTGGACCATAATAGATTCACAGAAGGCAGCTTCAGCCTTCCATACCGAGTCCCTGCTCAGAATCGCCGACACGACTGCTGGCAGGGAGAGGTTCTGACCGATCCGGCTCAACAAGACCGTCCGCTCCCGTTCTCACGCTGTACATATTGCCAGCGTAGACTTTGAGCACTCTTTGGATCTTCAGACTCAGCTTCGACACTAATCTCCTTTTTTTATTTTTTTTTTTAAATAATTTGTAAATCACATCATCCATCCTCATCTTCATACTCCATTTTTGTTATGTAATATAATATAGAAATAAATAACATATAAACACATGAAAATAAGAATATATCCATAAAAAATTTTTGAACTCGGCACGAGTACAAAAATTAAGATAGTGATTTTGTACAAGCTTCTGAGAGACAGATAAAGATTGCGTGCGACTCGTTGACAGCGGTAGGGCATTCCATAAACGGACTGCTAAACGACCTATCCAAAAATTTCAGGCAATTTTAGTATTAAATTTTTCGATGATCTCAAAACTCTTTGAATGAGAATAATGAAGGAATTCAATGCAGTCCTTAAGATAAGAAGGATTAAAGAGAACATTGTAAAGATTTGAGCTTATTACATCTACATCTATCCCTGATTAAGAACCAAAGTATAGTTGCGTTGTCACCCCTGAGAACTAAGAAAGAATGTCCAGTAAAAAGAGATCTTCGGTTTTCTATACTCACCATACAAAACGAAGGAAAATTAAGCAGCTATTTTACGCTGGTATGTGTAGCATATTCCATTTTTAAGAGAATGTATAATTAAAAAAGTAAGTGGTATAACTGCATAGACGGCCATTATTAAATTTATTGAATTCCGTTATGTCATACTAAGCAGTAAAAGTTTTTGTACATTTTTATTCTATCGCAGAATTATTATTAGAAGTAGTTGAACAAAGCCCGCTCCACTCGGAGTAAGTTAAACTTTAGTAATAATTTGTAATAATTCGTTCATGTTCTATTCTACGAAGTAATCCATTTCTATGACAAATTTCATTTATATACCATCAGCTGTTCAAGCATGATTGAATAACATAATATTTAATACTAGCTTTTAACCCGCGGTTTCGCTCGAACGTGATTCAATTTAGGAACATCATTAAACGTGGTCCTTCACTGCTGGCCGGATGAGGAAGCTCAAGGTCACTCAGCTAGCTATGGTGAGGGCTATGCTCGGACTTTCTCTGCATGATAAACTCAGAAATGAGGATATCCGCAGTAGAACCAGAGTGACCGACATAGCCCAACGGATTAGTAAGCTGAAGTGGCAATGGGCCGGCCATATAGTCCGAAGAACCGACAATCGATGGGGAAAAAAGGATCTCGAGTGGCAGCCTGCTACCGGCAGGCGAAGTGTTGGGCGTCCCCTCACTAGATGGAGTGACGACCTGGTAAGATATGCAGGAAGTTGATGGATGCAGGTCGCTCAGGACCGTGCTTTGTGGCATTCCTTGGGGGAGGCCTATGTTCAGCAGTGGACTTGTGAAGGGCTGTAATGATGATGATGATGATGATGATGATGATTAAATGTTGTTTTGAGACAAACTTATCAAAATTCGATCACTTTTAGAGTCGCCTCGGTGTCTGTGTCTCTATGGCTGTTTGTCTAAGAATGCTAACTAATTCTCAAAGACTAATGATTGATGATACATATAATATGCTACAGAAACACGTGAATAATAAGTTTTTCAGAATTTAATTAAATTTCGGGCGTGTCTTCCGATGTATCCATTAGAAAGGTAATTTGCCTTGGAATCAAAAGTTATTGTTATTATTATTTACATTTTACTTTTTACATTAATTCATAATTAAAGCTAATTTAGTATCAAGAAAATAGTGGCCTTGACCTGGCCTTTTCAAGGCCAGGTCAAGAGTACCCTAAACCGTAGAGCATGTATGAAGGGAATAATGAAAGTGGACGAAGCAAAACAAGTATGTAAGGATCGTAGCAAGTGGAAAGAACTGGTCTCTGCCTACCCCTACGGGAAAGAGGCGTGATTATATGTATGTTTGTATGTATGAAAATAGTGATTATTTCATGTCTACTATCAATTTACGGTATAATACTATATTTGATTTATGAATCATCATTATATTATAATATTTGACCTTTTAATATAGATTAGCACCATAAAATAGATGCTAATTTTTTTTTTATTCGAGTAGACTTCAAAATTTCATATATGTAGTTCTATAATGATGAACTATACATGGCATTAAACTTATTTTACGGACTTTATCACGTTTAATTTTAACATTAATTTATGCGAGTTTTTTTTACACATCTTTTGATGAATGTTCCATAAAAACCCGCGTAGATATATTCTTTATCGCTGATGTGAAGCACCGCCGCGCAGGAAAGTCTGAAGTATGTCAACATTTTCAATTATATCCCAACCATTATATTAGATGTGATAGACAACAAATCTTTGCAATAGAACACCGAATTCTACCAAGGATGATTCGCGAAGCTTTTGAAATTAAATATCATCCTAATTTCAATAGAGAAGATGGCTGGGTGTCAAGCTTAATCATAACATGGTCAACAACAGTTTAAATATCATGTAATGATACCATTTCATGAAATGATAGACTATTAATTCTAAGATCTGGCCGCGACATATATATATATATATATATATATATATAAATCTCTCTTGACCAATGAATTTAAGGATAGTGAAAATTTAGCAATAACTGCAGGTAGCCCAATTTTAATCAGCTTGCATTTAGAATAGTAATTGAACTAAAACCATATCTATTTTCATACGTCTCATACATGTCACTATTACCTATTTAAATTATTACACTTTTAAAATGAAATAACAATAAAACAAAAAAAAAAACGTAAGGATTTTTAAATAAGTTTATAAATGTAATTATTTAAACATAAATATTAATAAAAGTAAAATAAAGTAAGTAATTTATATCGTTTAATTTATTAGTAACCGAAGGCAAAATATACCTACTACTTTTTCCATTTGATAATAGATAGCACTATTTTGAAAACTAAAACGTAGATAGTCGGTGGAGTTTCAAATTATTAAGCAAAGATTAAAACTAATTTTAAACTTTATAAATACAGTATTTATTTGAAAAAATTCCCGTCATTCCACTTATTAACTAAAATAATCATGTGTAATAGAAAACTAACATCTAATGGAATGAAAATACTTAACCTCCTTTTTTCCTTCATTGAATTTCTGTAATCGGATAAAAATAGCCTATTAAACTTCATTCAACCCTTAAAATTCATGAAAATCGGTCCAGTAGTTTTTGTATGAATCGTGTATAAATAATCACGAAACGTCAGGAAATTGTGTGGTTCTAAAAACCACTAACTTGGCTTCAGTAACCTTTATTTAGACCCCTGGACTTGTTTTTTTCTAGAATATATTCAAATTACAGACACGACTTTTTTCAGATTTATTATATGTATATATATACACTTTTGATCTCGGAAATACATCAGGCATAGCATTATTAATAAAAATAATAAAAGTGTGGGAGCGAATGTTCAACTTGCTCTCTTGCTCACGCAAGTTCTAAGTAGTACGCTCAAGTAATAAGACAGTGTAATGCACTATACATTCAGTAAAGACAAATTTACGGTTCGACCAAACCGTAACACGTCCTCACCACAATCACACATCAGTTTAACGTGATACACGTAATTACATGATGACAACAAAGCTTGCAAACCAACAGCAACACTACTTATCTCAATATAACACAGGGCAGACTCTCAGCAACACAATCTTCTTTGCCTGCACCAGAACAATAACCACAACGGACAGAACAACGACATTGTAGCACTCGTAGAATGAGTTCATTTGACGCAAGGTAAATCTCCCGCGCCCCGCACCTATACTGATCTTTACACTGCACAAACAAGTGGGGGTTTCTCGATATACCCTCATGTCCAACTCGATCCAACCGGTATTTTGTAGACGCTCTGACACATAGATAATAATATAATTAAAATAATAATTAAATGCCATTTAAATAAATTAAAAATAAAAGTTTGTGAGGATAAAGTATTTTTGATGAAATTTCCTAATTTAAAATTTATCAAAAGTAATTATAAACAATTTAAGTATAATTTTTTTTCTACTGTAATAAAAATATAGCCGCTTTCTAAAGTTACGAAAGTCTCATTAAAACTTTAGCGAATAATTTAAATGTCTCTATAAGGAAATGCTTTTAATGTCTTGAAATTAATTTAATTTCTTATTTAAATAACGTTTAGTTTAACTTCCGAAACAACTAAGAATATATTAATTTTACAAAAGGAGAAAGAAAAACGGAAAATAAAAACAAATAAAGGCAATAGCAGTGTGCAGAAAAAGAGATTGAAGTGAATAGCAGGATTAGTTCAGGCGGAAACATATATATACTAGATATAATAAAGTATATATCACTGTCAGATGTTTAAATATATACTTATTATATTGTGCGATCATTAAGCATCGACTTTGCAATCGTGTAGTGGCGGTGTAAAATATCCACTACCACATATCGTCCAGTGGATGTTGAAAGGGGCGACAGAGGGAAACTAACAGGAGATGGGCACCTTTCTGAGAACAACGCAAAACTGCGTTTGCCAATCCGCCTGCTTTGCGTGGCAATTATGGAACATCCCCTCCATAAGAAGAAGTGAGTTGCCTGTATGCGGGAGTGATATGGTCCGAAATCTTATATGAGGAGCCTGTATAGGCGAAAAGGTTGGCCATCCGACGCTGCAGAACTAAAATGTAGTGTGCAGCGAACCATGGTCATACGGATCGTGCGAGGATATCGCACAACAACTTTTGAGGAGGCGACAGTCCTGGCTCGCTTTCCACTTTTGAACATAATAGCTGACATGAATGCAAGTGTGTACGACGGTGCCAGAGCGGTGAGAGTGGGCCAGATGAGATGTCCAAAGTAGTTAATTGGCAGGAAAGACTAAACGCATCAGCAACGTGGCGCACTCGTCTCTCTGAAGAGTTTTATGCGCCAACACGTTGTTGAAGCAAAGCTGCTGCAGTTTCTATACCTGGTTAGATCGACGAACAGGAAGACTCACTTACAGACTTATACAGATAATAACCAGGCACTTGTTCTTCGGTGATTATTTGTATAAAATCTGACGCGAAGCGACAGCGAACTGCTTCCACTGCGGTGGGCTAGAAAAAAAACTCCGCATCCCATACGCTGGCAATATGTACAGCGTGAGAACGGGAGCGGACGGTCTTGTTGAGCCGGATCGGTCAGAACCTCTCCCTGCCAGCAGTCGTGTCGGCGATTCTGAGCAGGGACTCGGTATGGAAGGCTGAAGCTGCCTTCTGTGAATCTATTATGGTCCAGAAAGAGGCTGCTAAGCGGAGCGGAGAGCACATATCACGCTCGGATACGACGTGATCAAAGCGTTCGTTACGGCCCTCCTTTTGATGATGATGTTCTCCTACCAGAAACGGGGACTCTGGATGGGTCTTGAGTGCCTAGCAATGCATTCCCCCAAAGGAGGACACTAACTCGGAAGTGGTCTCGAACACCTTGATAGTACTGCGAGAATGCTGGAGGCAGTAAGGACTACCCTGGACTTAATAAAGCAACGCGAGATAGGGGCCCCGGTTGCGTTCCGAACGGACCCATCTCATATACACTATAGAATAGAATAGAATAGAATGATTTTTATTCAATATGGATTATTACATAATACTTATTGAAAGTCATTATTTTATTTACCACTGGTTCGGAAAATACCTCTGTCCTGGGAAGAACCAGCAAGAAACCCAGCGGGACTTTTTTTTTAAACATAATTTCACTTAACAATAATTTTTTTTATACAATTTTAAATGAATTTTCATAGAACCAGCATGGTGGCGATCACCTCACTCCCAGGGGTTACTTTCACTCATGTATTCCTTGATATTATAATAACCCTTTTTGTATAGTTTTTCTTTAATAAAACTTTTAAACTTGTTTATTGACAAACTTTGAACATGTTCTGGGATTCTGTTGTAAAAGCGTATACATTGCCCCATAAATGAATTACTAATTCTGTGGAGTCTTGTAAGTGGCATTACAAGCTTATGTTTGTTCCTAGTGTTTAAGGTATGAACATTCTTATTCTTATTAAAGCTATTTATGTTTTTATGTACATACATTACATTTTCATAAATATATTGCGATGCCAAAGTTAATATGTTTATTTCTTTAAATTTTTCTCTAAGGGACTCTTTACAATTTAGATTATAAATCTCCCGTACGGCTCTCTTTTGCAAAACAAATATAGCTTCAATATCAATCGCATTACCCCATAGCAAAATTCCATAAGACATTACGCTATGAAAGTAACTAAAATACACTAACCTAGCTGTCTCAACATCTGTGAGACTTCTAATCTTTCTTACAGCATATGCTGCAGAACTAAGTCTGCTTGCTACTTTAGATATATGGGGGCCCCATTGAAGTTTCGCGTCAATAGTAATACCGAGAAAAACAGTGGTATCCACAAGACTCAACTCCTCCCCATTTAAGAGCACATTGGTTTTCGAATGTTTTACATTAGGTATTGTAAATTTAATACATTTTGTCTTATTGCCGTTTAAGAGCAAATTGTTGGCGTTAAACCAATGTACTAGTTTCGATAGAGCATTATTTACATCGTCATATTTAATTGACTGCCGTTTCAGTTTGAAAATTAAAGAGGTATCGTCAGCAAATAATACTATATCGTGATTGTCCCCTACAAGATAAGGTAAGTCATTAATATAGATTAAGAACAGGAATGGGCCAAGAATCGAGCCCTGAGGAACGCCCATTGATACTACTGATCCGGAGGAACATTTACCATTAATGACGACTTTTTGAGTTCTGTTACTTAAATATGAAGTAATAAGTTTAAGCGCCAAATTTTTTACACCGTAATGTTGTAGTTTCCTGATTAATGTATCATGATGAACACAATCGAAAGCCTTGGAAAGGTCACAGAAAATACCTAAGGCATCTTGTGAATTCTCCCAGGCATTAAAAATATATTTCATAAGCTCAACACCGGCGTCAGACGTCGAGCGACCCCTTGTAAAACCAAATTGATTTTTATGAAGTAATTTATTTGTATTAAAAAAAATTAACAATTGATCCAAAATTATTTTTTCAAAAATTTTACTGAGAGTTGGTAGTACAGAAATAGGTCTATAATTAGCGCGGTCCAATGTACTACCAGATTTAAATAAAGGTATTACTTTACTATACTTCATTAAATCAGGAAACACACCAGAATCGATACAAGTATTAAAAATAATAGCAAGATGAGGTGCAATTAAATCTATTATGGACGCAATCACTGTAACGGAAATCCCCCACAAATCTGCGGTTTTCTTTACATCAATCGTTTTGAAGTATTTTACAATATTATGCGGTAATACTTTTTCAAATCTAAATTCTTTTAAACAGGTATTAACATTCTGTTTAAGTAATGATTCGGCGACAGTTGGAGAAGCATTCAATGACTCTGTTGTCAAGATAGGAACATCAGTGAAATATTTCTCAAACACCGCTGCAACTTCTTGATTTGATTTAGTCAATTCATTATTAATTTTTAATTGATAGTTTGAATTACGAGGTTTCTCTTTACCGGTTTCGCTGTTAATTATACTCCACGTCATTTTAATTTTATTCTTAGCTGTCTTAATTTTGTTACTAATATGTAATGATTTGGCTGTGGAGCAAACTCTTTTAAACATTTTAGAATAATTTTTTACATATTCTTTAAAAGCATCGGAAAGATTATACGATCTTTCATGGTAAAGGTCATATAACCTTCGTCTGCTTTTATGAATTCCTACTGTCGCCCACTCATTAAATGCCTTGCGACTGTTTCTGGAGAATGTTTTAGAAGTGAATGTTTTATTAAATTCATTGTTTATAAAGGTAAATAATTCTCTATATAAATAGTCTGCATTGTTCTTATAAGAAAGGGATGGAAAGATTTTTAACATATTACTTCTAAATCTCTCCAGGCGTTTTGCATTAATAGGAACAAACACAATTTTCTCATTTACCTGTTTTTTGTGCATATAAGGTAACGAAACCAGTTGTCCACAGTGATCTGAACTAAGTTTTTGTATTATTGATTTGTTGATTGGTACAACACCTGTAAAAATATTATCAATACAAGTTGCACTACACCCTGCAATACGTGTAGCTTCAAAGAATAAATTATTAAGATTATAGGATTTGAACAAAGAACAGAATTTAATACTGATGGAAGAAGTTTCCAGGAGATTAATATTAAAATCTCCACACACTACAAGAGATTTATTCTGTTTATTAAGCTTAACTAAAACTTCTTCCATAATTTTTTCAAAAGTATCATAACTTGAACATGGGGGTCTGTAAACACTGACAACAATAAGGTGCTCAAGCTCAACACATGCCATTTCTACAGTACGCTCAACAGAGAGGCTCACAATGTCTTTACGTTCTTTACATGATAAGGACTTATTAGCTAATATTAAGGAGCCACCACGTAATTTAGTATCTCTATTGAGCGAACTGACCACCTGGTGATTACTGAAATTAAATATGGAGTTGTATTCTTTCAACCAATGTTCTGTAATACATAAAATATTTATACTGTTACTATTTAAAAATAAATCAATTTCTAATTCTTTGCCTAACATACCTTGTATATTTTGATGCACCAGGTTGATACAGTTTTTATTATTGTTATTTTGTAAAATTGCATAATTATGTATTGGTAAGTTGCATTCTAAGCTATTTAAATTATCTTTGCTAGAGATTACCTCTATTGTCTTATTATCTAATTTAAATTACTTGGAACTGGTTCCAAATCAAATATAAAATTATTTTGTTGCTCAAAAGAAGCAGGTGTCAAGGTAGCCAAATCATTGGCTGAGTTAAAATATAAATAATAATAAGATATTTGCTACCAGTCTTAAACTATATTTTGATAGGTAATACCTATCTCTTGTCAAAAACTTCTTAATTAAATTATTAATATCAATTAAATGAAATTTATCATTATTATTCTTACAATTAAATGTCAAATTTAAGTTATTATTACATGTCAAGTTATGCATCATTAAATTTAAATTATGTCTTAGTTTATTTTCCTGTGGCCACCCCTCTATGTAAGGCAATGTAAACAAGATAACTTTAACCACATTTATGTTATTGAGATATTCAATATATTTTAATAATTGATTCTTGTTCATATTGCCTCTTCTCCCAACAAAAATTATTAATATACTGATGTTGACCACCGTTTTTAGCCGGTAGGCGAACTCCTACGGGCATAACCTTTCTGTTGCCTCCGCAGTCAAAGGAATTTATTAGGATTTTCCCACAATTTATTACGTGGTAGAGCCATGCTGCAGTTATATTAATAGTATAGTTGTAGCACGAATGGGTCGGCTCGACCGGGGAAGGACCACGCTCTCACAGAATACCAGCGTAAAATAGCAGCTTAATGCTGCTGTGTTTCGTATGGTGAGTGTAGAGAACCGGAGACCCATTTTACTGGAAAAGAGGCATTCCATCTTAGTCCTCACGGGTGACAACGCATCTGCATTTTGATTCGCAAACGAAGAAGATAGATGTAGATGTCTATGAGCCGCAGCAACCACTTACCATCAGGTGGACTGTGTGCTCGTTTGTCACCCTTATTCTATAGAAAAAAAAAACCATAAAAAGGTGTCCATGGACTTCAGTAGCAACTTACCATAGGATGGACTATCAGTTCGTTTATCACTTTACTTTTGTAATAAAAAGTAGCTCCAAGTGTGATTCCCCCAAAAACCAGTTTAACGGTCATAAAATGAAACTTGACGTATATTTTTGCTGGAATCCATCGATATTACTACTGTTGGATTAAAGCATTCGATAAAATTCTTCTTAGGAATCAAATTAATCCGTGATTTAATTTTAATTTACTGATTTAAATTAAAATGGGATTATCTTAATTCTCATAAAAAATCGGTCCTAGTAAAAATCAAGACAAATTATAAATGTAATGCGTATTTACATATCAATGAACTGTAATTTTACGACCAAAAATGTTCTTTTCATAGACTTGAATGCCAAGCGTGTAATATACAAATACAATGAATATTCCATTAAGGTTAGGGTCGGACTTGTCTCGTCAGAACTAAGCCGTAATCTATTTTTTAATCTTGGAAGGACTTGGAATCTTGGAAGGTTCTTTGGCAGTTTGTAACTTTTATAGCGAAAACGCTAAATAATTCTTTAAAAAAAATAATATAAAGTAAATAATACACATTATTTTATCAAGTACATAGAGTAGTAAAAGGAATTAAAACCCCGTCTTTAGAAGCTGTAGCGATTTCTCTACATTTTTTTTTTCAAATAAATTACTATATATATTTTTTGTTAGGTCAAATTTCCTTGTAATTACGCCATCCTTACCTCATAAAACCTATTATGAAGTAAAGATTACCTATTCTGAAATCAGAAATTAGAATATTTTTTATTGCCAATATACCGTGTACGAGTATATACAAGTTGCGGGTGACATTACAATTAAATGTTACACAGTTAACCCATACAGAGTATGTAATAACTAAGAAACAAAAACTTTATACAAGTTAATGTATTGTATTAAAATGTTCATTTAAATTATAAAAAAAAAAAACTGTGTGTTAACCACTTCTTGAGTAATATTTTAAATTTTGGCAAGTTTTTATGCAAGCAAGCTTTTATGTCAGATGGCAGGTGATTGAATATTTTAATACTTGTGCACAACCATTATTACCCGTATGCCCTACGTATAGTAATGTAATTACCAACCACTATCCTACACAAAGTCCACAGTGAAAAATTAATGTGTGACGTTGGATAATCACCCTAACCTCCTAAATCATAACAATATTTTGTAAGCCATACAAAACCTGACATGTGGGGAATCGAACCCGCATTGTCGCCGATATATTCATGGAGAACTTCGAGGAGAAAGCCATTCTCATTGCACCTGTATATCCAAGACTCTACAAGCGGTACGTATATGACACTTTCACAATTTAACCATCAGACAATGTTAGGTATTGTATTATTAGACCACCTTAACGCTATAAACTCTAAATTGCAATTTACTATGGAGTTAGAAGCAAATAATCCTTTAGCTTTACGAGATGTTTTAATCATTCGTAATCCTAATAACACCATCAGTCATACTGAGTATAGAAAAAAAGATGGGTAAAATTACTTTAAATTAGCGATATATTGAAGATGAACAAAATAAGATGTATGCGTAGACATATTATGGAAATAAAAAAGCAAGGAAATTATGTGAGGATCATGCCTCTGAAAGTATAGCTGAAATATGTGTATGATTGTTCAGGCTTGACCAAAATCGATTATGTGGTTTAGAAATTCTCAGTAGCTGTTAGTGGTCTGTCTGGACTGTGAGAACAGAACTGTTCTCACAGTCCTGACTAGCCATCTGCATTCCATTGAGACTTGGCACTCTGACCAAAATTCCGGACTGGAGGCTATTAATAAACTAAATCAGCTAAATCAATAAACTATTCTCGGAGATATAATGTGTATACAATATACTTACAGTTGAATTACTGCCTCTTGTTTGGAGTCGGTTAAAATCCATCAACAGTGTAAGAACTTTACCAATGTAATCTAGTTTGACATAATAAAGTTCTTTAAGAAGGTAGCGAATGTCATTATAGGTAAAGTTAGATTGGCAATAATACGCAAATGTTTGTACTTTTGAATTGCTTTCGTAAGGTAAAAAGTTGTTTTTAAGGTTCAATTGTCAATTTTGAAACGTTCTCGCCATTATAATATGTGTAATTATTTATTACAAATATGCCATTAGTGAGCAGAAATGTTTTAGTGCCTAGTTTATTATTTGTCATGTAGTGGCGTCGCAAGACTTCCCACATACCCAATTCCTACATCGTCACTAATTTAAAAAATAGTAGCCATATTAGAGAATATCAAATGTCCTGTGAAGTGTAAGAGACGACAGAAGGAATCTGAAGCAAGGAATGGGTAGCAGAAACACAACAACTCAAATAAATAAAAAATTGCGGTTGCTACCCCACCTATTATGCTTGACAACTATGAAAAATATCCTACATGAAAAAATATATACAGTCCAGCATTATACTGTTGATGCACGATAAAACCGACCGATGTTGTTCACCAAAAAACACGAATACCGAAAATCAGAGGCCTGTTTCGTATTTAGTCGTCTTTAGACTGCTACATTCACAGAACGAAAGATAACAGGAGTACTCTTATATAAATAGGAACTTTACGTAAAATGAAAATTAATTAAAGCTTCTTGCCAAGTCTGTTAAAAGGTAATGAAAATACCTTATGTAAAATTACAGAAGTTCAACGATGCGCTGATCTCTTAATTGTAAAAGTTTGTCCTACAGAGTTTCAGGAAAAAAAGATTGTATTTTTTCTAAAACTTCCTGTAAGGGCGATATTTTTATGAAAGAAATATTCATATAGCTTTTGTAATATTAAAATTTTACGTTCATTATTATGTGAATATAAGTATTAAGGTGAACTAATATGAAAGATAATATTTTTGCAGATTCCGAAAACCCCTAACATTTTGAACCTAATAGCTGACTTCAAATAATGAGAAGGTACTCTATTCGCATTTTCTTTTTGTATGCATGGTATAAATTTTCTGAGAGGCCTACGTATATGTATATGTATCTTATGTAATGTAAGAAAAGGTAATGTAAAAAAAATTGCGACACTGGACTGAGTAGCTTGTGAAATATTTTTAATTAAACAAAGAACTACGTTCGCATTTATTTTATAATCCTAAACGTTTAAGTATAATACAATTTATTCGATTAATGCAAGTGATGGTCACATTACGAGTATCACATACAAGTAATGGCACTACCTGTTATTTGTACACGCCGGAATTAAATCGATCTGCGGTAGAATTTGCTTAGATAGTATGTGGTTTATATGATACGATTGATCTACCTATGAATAATTTTAACGTTAATGCATGTTTATTGGTAATATACATACATATACATAAACTGTCATTTCTGTTATTCAGAGGGGTAGTCAGAGATTACGGCTTATATTTAGCACGTTCCTGACACACTTATCTCTCATTTCTTTCACATCCATATATTATCTAAGCATTCAAGCTCGTCTGTAATACATTTTATTTGAACCATCTTGAATATATCGCAAAATTGGTCGATAAAATTTGGGCTACCGCATCCCTTGCCGACTCTGCCAGTCACTTCTGAAGCATACATTTGCTTTAATATAAAAGCTTTTACAACAATTTACTTCGCAAATGTAGAAATTGTTGTAAAAGCTTTTATATTATGGATTTCCGCAAAGTAACGCCTGATTTTATTAATTATATACATTTGCTTTGTCACTCTTTCCTCATTCATAATTTTTACGTGTCCAAACTATAGATGCATTCTTTTCTCAATCCTGGTCATAACGTATTCTTGCAAACCTATCATTTAGATTTCTCACCCTATCATTCTGAGTCCTAACATATTTCAAAATGCGGACATTTCTACACCATTATTTTTCTTCTGCCACGCCCAACTTATACTGCCCTTTATTTTGTTTCCATTACTCTTTGTATGAATTTAGAATTTAAAATACAATAGGAACATTAATGTTTGTGAAGCTACGCCAACATCAAACGGCCAAAAAGAAAACTACTTAATCTTCAAGATAAGCAACTAAGGATCAAGTAATAAAATATTCATAAATAGTTAATCTTGTAAAAAAATTATAAACTGACTTCAAAAATGAAGGAAATTTAAAATAATTTGGACGTAATAGCACCTACAATTGGTGTCTTAGTGGTCAAGGTGACACGTTTGTTTTTAGTTTTTATTAAAAGTTTAATCATTCTACCCTTTTGCATGATCTACAGAATATCAAAATTTTCAAGACAAACACCTACAATGTTGTTTAAACAACTACATTAAAATCTTCATTACTTATATTTCCACCACAGAACACTTACAATTCACACCCTTAGGAATGGAATTTTTTATTCAAATTTATATCGGACCCTCAATTATATGGCCTATTCAATGAAAGGTATTATATAAATCATTAAAATTATTTTCAATAAGAACATATGTCATCATCATCATTACAGTCTTTCATAAGTTCACTGCTGAACATAGGCCTCCCCCAAGGAATGCCACAAAGCACGGTCCTGAGCCACCTGCATCCATCGACTTCCTGCATGTCTTACCAGGTCGTCACTCCATCTCGTGTGGGATCGTCCTACACCTCGCCTACCGGCACGAGACTGCCACTCAAGAACCTTTCTTGCCCATCGGTTCTCGGTTCTTTGAGCTATATGGCCGGCCCACTGCTACTTCAGCTTACTAATCATTTGGGCTATATCGGTTACTCTGGTTCTACTGCGGATATTCTAAGTTTCTAAGTTTATCACGCAGAGAAACCCCGAGCATAGCCGTCGATTGACCTCTTGGTCGAAGTTAGACTTACCTAGTCGTAGTATTTGTCCCAGGTAAACATACTCGTCAACAACTTCAAGCTTAGTGCTCTCAAGAACTACTGGCATAGGTGTGACATGGACATTAAACATGATCTTTGTTTTGTCCATGTTTATCCTAAGACCTATTCGTTGGGAGACACTACTGAGGTCATTGAGCATGGTGCTTAGGTCCTCCAGCGATTCTGCCATAAGGACTATATCATCGGCAAATCGAAGGTGAGTGATGTACTCGCCATTGATGTTAATACCGTATCCTTTCCAATCCAGAAGCTTGAAAACGTCTTCCGTCATCTTCGAAGAGTTTCGGGGATATAACATCACCCTGTCTTAGACCTCTCTGCAATTGGATAGGTTTCGTACTCTGATTCTGTACTCGGATAGCCATCGTAGCTCTGCTGTACAAACACTTCAGCACTTCCATATACCGACAGTTAACTTGGCACCGCTGAAGGGACTGCAGCACCGCCCAAATTTCGACGGAATCAAAGGCTTTCTCATAGTCCACATATGCCAGACATAGTGGAAAGTTGTACTCTTCGGACTTCTGTATAATTTGCCGAAGGGTATGTATGTGGTCTATGGTGCTAAAGCCCTTTCGGAAACCGGCTTGTTCGGGAGACTGGAAGTCGTCAAATCTGCGCGTGAGACCATTCGTAATGACTCTCGAAAATAGCATGTAGACGCGCCTCAGAAGGGATATATGTCTGTAGTTCTTCAAGAGAGCATTGTCACCTTTCTTGAAGAACAAGGCCATCGCACTTCTGCTCCACGCCTCCGGTGTAATCTGTATTAAATAAAAATATTTTTATTTTGTTCTATTTTATTAATACCAGCCGTTTCCGAGGAATAGGTGAACATACATAAAAAATATACGCGTGGAAAATAGAACTTTCTTGTTTTTTGAGCTCGATCAAAAATAAATTCTCTATCAGCCAGTTGTAAACAATTACAGATAAAAAATTTACCTTTTCTACATATATTGCCAACGTTATCTTGGGACATGGTATACTATTATTAACGCAGTACACAAAACAGAAATAAAAAATAAAATTTGTTAAATAGTTCCAGTTTGGATCTACTTGAACGGCAACAACTAAGTGTAAACAATGCGAAGTATAGTTAGTTTGTTCGATGAATTTTAAACTTCGCGTAGTTAAAACTACACACAGTGCGATAAGTTATGAGAAAATTAATTAGTAAGGTTTGTCTAGGAAATTAATCGCACTTTTAATTTTTATTCTTAGTACCTAAAAGTCTGTTCGGCGGGAGTTGAGGAAATATAATTTTGTACAGCCGACTTCAATATAAAAATCATTATGACTTTGTCATATTAATAAAGTTGTATAACTACTTGGAATATTAGAACGACTTATAACGTGACTTTAAATATGTATTTTAGATTTAGTATTACATTTTATTTCAATAGTCCATTTTTTATTACCTTCCTTACTGTACCTACTGATAATTATTTCTGAAATATATACTTATAATTATTTCATCAATGGATCAGTCACTGTACCGTAACAAGGTAGATATAAGTTAGATGAATTACTAATTTTATTTTTAGAAAATTGTACTGATATTCAACGTACATGACAGCGAAATCAGACCGTACCAACCGGACATATGCAAAAATACTGACACGAGTACAAAATTATACATAAATCAAAATATTTATCATTGAACAGTCAGTAACAGATAACGGTAACGGCTATAATATCAATTACTATAACGACTGAAAACAATAACAAAGGAATTAAGCCGATGAGAGCTTATTAGAAGAAAGTTTAAAGACGTGCTTGCGCAGCTGTAGTAGAAACTAACTAATGAGCGTTGCTACGACTCAATTTAAAATGGCCGTCTGCTTTCTGAATAGTTATCAACAATCAACCATCATTTCAATAGCTGATTAAATTATTATATTTATAATTTTTTTAAATATTTTTATGTCTCATGTCATACATATGGAGGTTTAAATTTGTAGCATTTTGACTCCTCTATCATAACCTGCCAGGAAGTTCTCCAATAACCGTGTATAATATGGTTTTTATGGGGGGTATAGTAATTAGATTTTTATGTGTCATTAACATCGTTTCATAAATTCGTACCTATGTTTTATTGAGCTAAAACATACCTTATAATTATCGCTTACCTAATATTTACAAGTACTTACATAATAAAATTAATAACTTGAGTACAATAACGCATAGGCGTCAATCTTGGCGCATCACTATTCAACCACTCTCTTTTTTTTTTCTAAATGTGTATGCTGTTGGCCCTGCGGCCTTGACAGCTTCGTCTAATTAGGTTCGTAAGTGAGTACTTACGAACCATCGAGTGCAACGATTCTGCCGTCGATAGTTCGTAAGTACTGCAGTCCCGAGGCACCCCGACCCCTGCTTTCGGAGTGAGGCTCCTCGAGCTAGGGGGGGGGGGGGGCTCGATGCGATTCAAGGGCCCCTCTGAAGGAGGTACGAACCTCGGCTTGAATCGCTATCGCAATTTTATTAACGAGTCGCAAAAAGTTAGAAACGCCCCGTATCACGGGTGTTAAACGTCGTGTACGGAGTGTGTCTATGACGTCGCATTCGCCGGCGATTGCGGTGTGCCCTAGTGTTCTGTGCTAGAGTAGTGTCTGAGTGTGTGTTAGTGTTTATATTTACTAATCTAGTTCCCTCACCTGTGAAGGGGGGGACGGGATCGACCTATTTATGGAAGTGATCTCGTCATCGGGATCAAGAAGAACGTTCTTGGGACGTCTCCTGCGGGGGGCAACATCCCTCAGTGGGGAGTACGAGCCCGCCTCATTCACCAACGGATTTTCGTGTTCTTTTATCGACTCGAAGTATCTTAAGGATAGTTCCTTAAGATACGTATGAATTGTGGGCATATCGAGGTCGCGGTGAAGATCCGCGTTCCTCACATAGAAGGGAGCTCCTGTGATCTGACGCAGGAATTTGTTTTGAACAACTTGAAGTTGTTTAAGCCTCGTTTTATTGGCGTGCGCAAAGGACACACCTGCGTATGTCATAATAGGACGTACGCAGGTTTTATACAGATGCAGTTTGTGTCTTAAGGACAGCTTACTGCGTTTGTTGGTTAAGGCAAAAAGACGATACACAACGAATTTTGCCTTATTTCTGACTGTTTTGATGTGCTGAGAGAAGCTCATTGCACAATCTAAGGTCACCCCCAGGTATTTTACCTCTCGGACCCACGGTATTGGGTTGCCGTAGAGGGAGATCGTACCTGTTTTATGTTTCTTAATCTTTAACAGTAAGTTGTTATAATAACGCCTTCTGTTGAAAAAGATGGCTTTACTCTTATCGGGATTCAGTTCGATTCTTCATTTTTTGCACCAATCTCCTAGTGCGTTTGCTGCAGCTTGGAGTCGACTGCAGATTGTAATGGGATGGAAGTCTGAAGAGTAGATGGCAGTATCATCCGCGTATAGTGCGAGATGAGTACCTACTACCGAAGGGATGTCACTTGTGTAAAGTGAGTACAGGGTCGGAGAGAGCACCGAGCCCTGGGGAACTCCTGCTCTGATTGATCTGGAAGAGGAGAATGTACCCTCCACGCGAAAACGAAAGTATCTATTTGTAAGAAAATCTTGAACGATTTTGACAAGTCTTAAGGGCACCCCTGTATGGATAAGTTTGAAAACTAGTCCATTGTGCCAGACTTTGTCGAAGGCCTTGGCCACATCGAAAAACAGTGCTCCTGTGTAAACAGGGCGCCTGTTCGCCTTTGCAGCCTGATCTAAAATGTGCTCCGTAAGGCGGTGCACCTGTTGAACACTTGAGTGTTTGGCTCGAAAGCCAAACTGCTCGTTTGGATTTTCCCCATGGCACTGAGGAGACTGATAGGCCTATAGCTAGAAGCTCTGTCTCTAGGTTTGTTCGGTTTGTGAATACCGATTACTTCTGCTTCTTTCCACACTTGTGGGAAGGTGCAGGTGGACAATAGAACATTGAAAATAGCCACTAGAAGGCAGATCAATTTTGGGGGAAGAGCTTTAAACACTTTGTTATTTATACCGTCGGCGCCTGGCGCTTTTCGAGGTTTGAGATTTTTGATGATGGTTTTCACCTCATCAAAAGTAACGGGAGGGAGTGGATCATCCGTTGGTGGGGTGGCGGACAGATTAGCCGCTTCCTCGTCCACCTTGTTCAGGTGGACGGGGTCGATTGGCAGGGTGCTTGGAGAGCATTGGCTCTCGATGCTATCCGCCATGCACTCGGCCTTCTCCGAGTCGTCGAACGCTAACTGACCATCAGATCTAACTAATGGGGGCATCGAAGCGACATTTTCTGATTTAAGAGATCTCGCCAGCTTCCAGAAGGCTGTATGCGAGGGCGAGATATCTTCCATCAGATTGTCCCATCATGACTCCCTCAGCTGGGCCATGCGCTCCTTGACCTCTCTACAGAGGCGGCGCAGATTGGACCTATTATTGTCTGTTCTATAATGATCATAGGCCCTCACCGCAGCGTTTTTCTCTCTCAGTAATCGCCGTACATCCCCTGGGAGCTCAAAACGACGATCATTCGACGCCTTGAGCCGCCTCGAAGATTCCTCGGCAACCACTTTTATGTGAGAGGAGATGTGAGAGATGGCTTCTAAGGCCACTTCTTTAGTGTCTATAGCGTCTGGCACTTGATCTAAGTATTCTGTGTTCATAGTTTCGAGGTTGGCCTCGAACCTATGCCAGTCCGTAACAGTTTTGGTTGTAAGAACCTCATTGCTGGACTGTCCTAACGACATTATAACCGGACGATGGTCCGATGTTAACTCATGCACCACTTCTATGGAGCGTAACGTTAAGGTTACGTTCCTGAGTAGTGCTAAGTCGATTTTAGTCGGATTATGAGTTCTATTCGTTGAAAAACTAGTGTCCTCCGGAGGAGCTATTATATTGAACTCTAGGCTATCACTAAGAGCTAATAAGTCATAGCCGTTGAGGTTGTCCTTAACTTTCCTATTATTAGTCCAGACTTGATGTTTACTATTAAAATCGCCTGCTAATATAACCGAATTACTAAGGTTAAATAGAGCTTCAAAATCGCTCTTTACTATCTTTTTATTGGGTGAGAGATATACAGAGGCTACCGTGATCGGTTGATGACCGGTCATGGCTACTCTGCAAACGGAGGCCTCTAGATCAGTTAATTGAGGCGTGTCTATGGGAACTACATGTAGGGACGACCTATAATAAATAAGAGTCCCTCCTAATCTATTCCCTATACGATCGTTCCTTATTACTCTGTAATTGGCTATTTTTGGGTCTTTAATGCTAGGCTTAAGAAAAGTCTCTTGCACTAGCAATATATCAATCTGATGATCAGTGAGGAAGGTCCTGACTTCGTCAATTTGATTTTTAAGGCCGTGCGCATTGAAGAAGGCGACAGCTATCGATCTAGGTTTTATTCTAGCTGTAGTTGTATTATCCATTTAGAAGAATAAAACCGAGCCAAATTAACAGTAGGCAAGAACTTCGGGCCTAATTGGCCCTGAAGTTCTTTATCGCCTCTATTACCTCCATGTGGTCCAGGGAGGCCTGGAGGCGCTCTTTAGCAGAGCGCGCCGTCCTAATCTTATGCGCTAGAGTGCGCAACTCGTTTACGTCAAAACTGTCTACGAAGTCGCAGACAAGGTTGACATCCTCAGCTAAATCCTCCAAGGCCGGGGAGTGGGTCGACTTGGTCACCGCTTTAGGCGTTGGCTCCTTTCGCAGGGCACGGGCGACTGAAGGTGCCGGTGCGCGCGCGTGAGTGGGAGCAGGAAGAGAGGTGGGCACCCTTTTTTGTGCACCACTGGGCAGGCTCAGCGGCTTGGCCCAAGCACTTTGCTTAGGGGCCGGAGCCGGAACGAAGGCAGGGGGAGAGGGACCACCCTTTTTTGGAGGGTCCTGTGCTCCCTTCTGCTTGGGAGGCTGCTTGCGACCCCCGGCGTTTCTTCCCCTCGGCTTTTGTGCCTTGGGGGCTTTTGGACAATTGCGGAAATTCGCAGTGTGTCCAATCGCCCTGCATAACACACAGCTCGGGGGGGCCGAAGCACCACGGGTGCACTCCTTAGTGCAGTGGTCCCCTGTGCATTTTACGCACCTGGGACGGGCGAAACAGTTTCGAGCCGAGTGCCCATAGAGTTGGCACCTATGGCACTGTCCCGGTATCTTTTTCTTGTGCGGGGGTTCTACGATTACCCCCGAGAGATAGCACACTGTGCGCACATCGAAAATTTTCTTGCCCTCCTCTGAGAGGTCAAGAATTACTAACACCAGTCAACCACTCTCAACTATGCAACTATGTATTTATATAACATCTGGTTGCGCTTGGCATAATGGGTATTTAGCGATACGCGCGCTCTATTCCTTGTTTATTTGTACTCTAAGTTCTGAACACTCTTATCTATTGTTCTAAGGGGTGCCTTCTTAATAATATTACTATACTCTTTGGCGGGGTCTACAACTTTGATAATTTAAAATTTAAAATTTTGTACAGCCGACTTTAATATAAGTTATTAAGAATAACTCAAAAACTATTGGTCTGACCTCGATGAAATTCATATGGGATCACACGATAAGTACCAGCTTTCAAATATAAAGAATGATCGAAATCGGTACCCCCAGTAAATAATTATGAGGTAACACACACATAAAAAAACATACAGTCGAATTGAGTACCGTCTCTTTTGGAAGTCAGCAGAAAAGTAGATCGCCATATGGATATTTCGGAACTTGAAAGGTTAAATTTTAATTAAAAATTAAAAAAATTCAATTAACACTCCAAAATTTAAACAAAAGGGGACAACAATTAACTCAATTTACTTAAAACCAATGATGAAATTATGAGTCTAAAAAACACAAAAGCGGAAGGATATGACAGTATATCCACTAATATATTAAAAACGTGCGTCACCAAAATAGTCGATATCCTTACATATCTCATAAACTTGTCTAGAAACTAGAGATATGAAAATGCTCAATATCAATATGTTTAAACATAAGTTGTACAAATGGCTAAGTCAGAATAACTTTTATAGCATAGATTCATTTCTCTGTACCAAAAACTTAACATAGATTAATATAGTTATAAATTCTTATTTTATTCAATTTTTATTCGTTGACATATTTGGTGATAATTATTATATTAATAGTATGAATTGACATGTAATCTCATTATAATATTTTTAAACTCAATGTGTTATTCGCATGCTATTTTCATTATGGCGAAACATATGCGCTCTGTCAAACTTGTACCAGCTTATAATACTATGTTTCTAAGCAAATAAAGAAATTATTATTATTATTTGGGGCATCTATATAGTTTACTCATCTGGTTAGGCTGTATAAATATATAATTGTAAATGAAAATGATAAACATACATAAATGTCAATAAATTAAATAAATGCATAAAAAATACATAAATAAATAAAAACCCAACCAAATGGAAGCCCTCGGCAGGGGAGACCAAACGGCCGAGGGTTAGGGGGAAAGGGAAAGAAACCGGCGGACGATGCGGGCGGTATTGAGGAGCACCGCCTTCTGCATTTGAGCTTGGAGCGGTCCGTCACGGAGTCCCAGACGCCTCAGACAAACCGAGAGGCTGACTGGGATTAACCCGTTCGCAGAAACGACCACAGGAATAATTTCGGCCGGCAGACCACCCCACATGTCGGTCACCTCGTGAGCCAGGTCCAGATATTTTGTTCGCTTATCTGTTTCGGCTTTCACGAGGTTCTCGTCATATGAAATGGTAATGTCGACCAAAAATATCCGTGACTGTGCCCGGTCCATCAGCAAAATATCAGGCTTATTCGCAAGAATGGTCCTGTCTGTGATGATGGCCCGGTCCCAGTAGAGCCTGGCGCGGTCATTTTCGAGCACGGCTTCCGACATTTACTTATAATAAGGCAGTTTTCGATCCACGAGACCGTATTTCAGAGCCAGCTCCTGGTGTAGAATCCTGGCTACTAGGTTGTGCCTATGCAAGTACTCAGAGTTAGAAAGCGCCGAACAACCGGAGATGACATGCCTAAGTGATTCACCGGGATGGCGACAAGCTCGACAAATGTCGACGGTGCCATCCCTTTGGATGTATCTCCGATAGTTGTTGGTCTTAATAACCTGATCCTGTATCGCACAGACAAATCCCTGGGTTTCCCCGAAGAGGTCACCAAAACGTAGCCAGTGGAGGGAGGCAACTGTATCTACGAAAGGCTCATGTAGAGCCTTGTAGAACCTCCCGTGGAGCTCCTTCTCATTCCATACGGTCTCCCGGTCGGAAATGCTCTGTACTGCCGGGTCTTGCCATTGCTCGTTGGCTAAGGATAGACGGGTAAGTCTTTTATCACAAAAAATAACATCCCTATAGAATGGATCATCCGCTCTCGCCCGAAAATAATTACGGAGGCTGCACTTTTCGCGATTATGCAGGGTAAGCGCGATTATATTATATTATTATTATTATAAAAACCCAGCTTTTGATTTGTTTATCAACTCTCGTAGAACAGACCTCAGACTAAAATTTCTGTCTGTTATTCATTTTCAATGTTATTTTAATGTAAATAACAGACATGGGGGTTTAGTATATCTTTATTGGTTCTTTGCGCAGGTTATCGCACCCTGTTTCATCACGATTTTCCTCAGGATTAATATAGAAAGGAATTGTTGAAGTCCCTCCACGTGGGAGAACAACTCCTCACCCCCAAGGGGTGACCGACTCTTAGCGACCAGGGGTGTGCGCGAATGCATACCGGTGACTCTGCTGAAATCGATGAAGGTGGAACAAGTTAGAGTTTTTGTCGGTGCGAGTCTGCCAAACCTGCTATTGCTACTTTGAAACGGGTATGCGAAGGCGTTTCCTCACAAAAAATTTAATAAAATTTGGCTACACTCTTCACATCCCACAAGTGACTGTACGTTCCGAAATGTAAGTTCCAAACAACTTATAATCAAACAAGTGGTAAAATTAAACATTTTGTACAACCGACCTCAATATAAATATAATAATTTATATTAGGATAATTCAAAAACTCTTGGTCATACCTTGATCTTGATGATGATATGGGACCACATGAGAAACACCAGCTTTCAAATAAAAAAGAATCATCAGAATAGGTACACCTCGAAAAAAGTTATGAGGTAACACGTACAAAAAAATACAGTCGTATTGAGAACCTCCTCCTATTTGAAGTCGGTTAAAAATGGAAAACCGTGGTAATTTGATTTTAGCGCACTTACTTACCTTAAATGTGCATGTATTATTGCTACCATACTTTATTCAATATTGACAGTTCTTCGGAAGCAGTTTTGTATAGGTTTATTAAATATTTTATCTGCCAAAATATAATTAAACAAGGAAACACACAGTCATCGTAAACAGACATAGTTAAAATTGTAATGTATAAGTTAAAAATCGTTTATAGGACCCGGAAAATATTATAGGAACTAGAATACACGTAATCCCGTACTCGCAGCATTTGAAATTGTATACCTTCTATATTGAACTTAGGCAAGCAAATTGCAGCGGCAATTCTCGTTAACCAATAATGTGCGCTTTGGGCATGTGACAGTTTGGTAATTATATTTCCAACAACTTTGTACATATTTATAGATCACGTTTATTAATTATTACAGCTTATACAACATGCAAAAACTTGCATCGTACCTTAAAATGTATTAATACACGTATACTAATATTTTACCTATTCTTAAACAAGACTGTTTTTATCGAAGTAGATAATTTTGTTAACATTTTAAATTATATCAAAGATATTTAGAAAATATTTTTTCTTTATTATAGCACGATATTAAAAATAACGAATAAAGTTTGTCAACCCACCTGACAAGCGTTACGGTCCCTAAAGGGATGGGGACGTTACGAGCCGTCTCGCGTTTTTAACGTTGATACTGGTCTGGTTATACCGCCATCTTATACATCTTCGAAGCCACTTTATACGTGGTAGAGCCACGCTACAGCAATAATATGGTTGTAGCACGAACGGGTCAGCTCGACCGGGGCAGGACCACGCTCTCACAGAATACCAGTGTAAAATAGCAGCACTAAGCTGCTGTGTATTTATATAGTGAGTGTAGAGTACAGGAGACTCTTTTACAGGCAAAGAGGCATTACACCTTAGCCTCAGGGGTTGCTAATCGAGGATTGATGTAGATGTCTATGAACCACAGCATCCACTTACCATCAGATGACTGTGTGTTCGTTTCTCACTATTATTCTATAAAATAAACATCTCTTCAAAGCCATAAAACTTTTGGCAATTTGCATAGTTGCCTTTTACTATATACCCACGGGACGAAATGGGAGGATAGATTTTTACGCCGTTACAACATGAACACAATATTTTGATTCTGAGTGATATTTATTGTAGTAACAATTACTTTGTGCCGTGTTTCAGTATTAAGGTTAATTGGTGGTACGGTTAAATTAATAATTCATTTTGTATTTACCTTGTAAAAGTCCGGAGTGAATTTTGTATGAAACTCATCGAGCCTAAAGACTGCTGAGCCATAAAGTGCATAAAAGATATATAAATTACGTTCGTAAGCTTGGTTATTTAATTTGAATTTACAAATTCTCTTCGATCAACAATACCAACTGGTAAACAACAACAAACAAATTGGTATTGTTGATCGAAGCAAATTCTAGTAGACAATATAACAAAACCTTATAATTCAACATATGTTGTGCAAAACACCCGCAAACATTAAAATGTTATGGAGACGCAAAATATAAAGTATTTTGAAATTGAATTAGAAATTTATTTTATTTTATTTAAATTCCAGCTCACACAATTTAAAACGTTACTAAATGGTAACAATACTTTTTCTTTGTAGTAGTGTCATGTATAAAAAATGCCTAAAATCTGCATAAAATTTAATATAATAAAATAATTTTCACATAATAGCTACTGAAGCCGGAGTTACCAGTCGGAATGACTGCGAAGACGTAGTGTAAAGAATAATAAAAGCTTAGAAGTTTTAGTTCTTTGAAATACGCTTTTAATTTGTGACCCCTTTGAGTGGTATAAGAAATATCACAAACTCAAGGTAACATCTAAAACGTCATCTCAATAGTAACATAAAAATTCCGTCCCCTATTTTTTCATCCACAGGGGTTAAATTTTTTTACAAAGACTTTACACAAATGTATAGATACTACTACGTAAATAACCCTGTATTAAGAACCATCCCTCGAGTACAACTATTTAATAAAAATAATTTACAACTAAAAATTTTGTACAACCGACTTCAATATAAATTATTAAGAGTAGCTCAAAAACTATTGATAAAACCTCAATTAAATTTATATGAGACTACGTGTGAACCACCAGCTTTCAAATAAATAAAATTGTCGAAATCGGTTCACCCAGTAAAAAGTTATGAGGAAACACTCATAAAAAGAAACATACAGTCGAATTAAGTACCATCTCCTTTTTGAAGTCGGTAGGTAATCTACTAAAAACATAGTCGAATTAAAAACTCCCTCCTTTTTTAAGTTGCCTCAAACATATTTTAATTAAACTAAAATTTTCTATAGTTATATTGCAAGCGATTTTTCTAAATGAAAGACTGCAGGTAGCACACACAATGCGCTTTAAATTAAACGAAAATCTCGCTCAGCGGCCTTTTGTCATGCTGTGTGACAGCACTTTGAAAGACCTGTCGATAGTTAGCGACGCATCCTTCCTTTAATTTACTGGCCGGCTTGCGACCGCATTATATAGAGTTCATTTACCCAAAATTCCTTTCATAATTTTACCATGAATAAAATTTCATAAACTGTATTTTCATTTTCATTCATTGACATAACACGGTGGAATCATTACCGTCATCATGTGACAAATTATCCTAAATCTTAACTACTGTATGTTCATCTTATTTTAATACATAAATTTCCCCTAAGGAATGCCACAAAGAACGTTCCTGTGCCACGTGCATTGATCGACTTCCTACATATCTGACTACGGTGTCATTCCATCTTCTGTGGGGAGGCCTCCAGTACTTCACTCGCCGGTATGAGGCTGCCACTCTAGAATCTTCTATATTTTATACTAAAAAAAATACGTAAAGTTCACACTAGGATTTGCTCCTGTATCACGGGGGCAGTTTACATACATAGATTTCACAAGGATGAACATCCAGACCCAGAAGACCCGCGGTGTTTAAAACAGGTAAACTTATTACACATTGTATCCCTAAAAGTTAATTTATATTAATAAATATCAAGAATGTTTCTATTAAATAATTTAAATTATCTTTTATACATTACTTTTACGTAATACACTACATTGTATTGAATCTCACCATACAGCTAAAAATGTACTCGTATGGATCCTTCGCCAACACGTCAAGTGATTTTTTTATAGGATAGGGTGACAAGCGAGCACATAGTCCACCTGATGTTAAGTGGTTGCTGTGACCCGTAGACATCTACATCTATCCTCGATAAAGAATCCAAATGCTGATGCGTTGTCACCCGTGAAGACTAAGATAGAATGCCTCTTTTCCAGTTCTGTTCTCTACACTCACCATACGAAACACAGCAGTGTTAAGCTGCTATTTTACGCAGTTATTCTGTGAGAGCATGGTCCTTCCCCAGTCGAGCCGACCCATTCGTGTTACAACTATACTACTAATATAGCTGCAGCATGGCTCTACCACGTTTAAATATAAAATATAGAAACACTAAATATATAAAACCTAGAGTTCTTGGTAATGGTAGGACAACTCTATTACTAATCTCCGTTTGATCCTGTGATAGATTCCCATCTGTTAAAACAAGTGACAATTGAATAACGTAAACTGACCAAACAACAAAGGTTAAACAAAAAATAACTATTTAAGACTTGAAGAGATGTCTTACTCTAAGATTTAAGTCATGAGATGGGAGCAAAAAGAAATATACAATACTTCTAAAATGGTATGCTATATATACGTGACTATAAATGAATGTAATTATAAAGAAGGATTTTAAGTTTTGAAACACATTTTTGGTTTCGATACTTTAAAAGTGGTTGGATTCGCTTCCCATCTATAAACGGCCAGGGTAATTACCTATTTCTGACCTCAAAATACATTGCATTGAAATATATTATAGGATAAATGTAGTTATCAGATTGTGGCTTCACTTTAGTCTAGAGATGATACAGTCCACAACTGCGTTGTTTGAAAGTCGTAGCTAGCTTCGAGCATATTTCTTAGTTTCTTATCATTGGGCAGATATTAGCTCCAAAATTAGTAAATTTTATTTAATATATCTATTTATATATCTGTGATAATCATCATCCACATGATCTTCATTACAACCCATTATAATTCTACTACTGAATATAGGCCTTCTAAAAGTAAGTAAAGCCACAAAACACGGTCCTGAGTCAATTACATGCATCGACTTTCTGCAAGTCTTTCCAGCAGTGCGATTGTGAAACTTTGGTGGAAATCGTGGTTTCAATTTTGACGTTTGGTTTAGTTGTATTGAATGAAACTAATTTTTACGGATTTTATCGCGTTTAATTTAACATTTTAATTCCCGAAGTTTCGGGTGCTTTACAGCACCCGTGGTCACGGGGGGGACAGAGGTGTTAGACATCCCGCTTTTATAGTTAGCCCGGCTACCTTCAGTTTTTTGAATATTAATTTTAGGTCCGATCTACGCAGAATGAGCTTACAGTATCTTGAAGTCTTACAGTGGTATGCTTGGGTTTGGATTTACTTTTATTAATAATAGGATCCCAAGCAGATGGCAGCACCCATCCATCTTCTCTATTGAAATTAGGATGTTTTTTAATTTGATTAACCTAGCGAATCATCCTTGGTAAGAATCGGTGTTCTTTTGCGAGGATTTGTGGTTTATCAAATCTAATGTAATGTCGCAGACGATCTAGAACATGTTCACACACTGCAGACTTCCCGGAACGTCGGGTTTTAATAGATCTTTTTGTTTGTCTTATGTAAAGAAACTACATTCACAATCCAGCTTGTACACTCCTGCATCTTGTAGAGGGATAAGACACTTGACGGATGGTAAAAATTGACTAATTTTCTTCGGCGGCTTGAAGTATGTTTTAATGGAAGCTCGCTTCAAGATGTAGCCAACCTTGTCTGTGACTCCTCTGACATAGGGTAGTACAGCAGGCACACGCTCGACTGTGGCCGGCTTCACTCGGTCATTGTGACGTAGGCGCGGGACATGAAGCTTGTTGTCTTGCAATACTTGCTCGACGTGCTGAAGCTCGGCGGCCAGATATTTTCTGTCACTGATCCCTCGTGCTGTCTGAAACAAAGATTTGCTTAACAGCACCCGAACCGTGGGAATTAAAAAGTTAAATTAAACGCGATAAATCCGTAAAAATTAGTTTCATTCAATGTGTAGTCTTCGCGTAAATATAAGAAATCATTAGTTGTATTGTGTAAATGTATCAGCATTGCATCGATGTCTTTTTTACATTTATATTTTTTTTATAGAATAAGAGTGGCAAATGAACAAACAGTCCACCTGATGTTAAGTGGATGCTGTGGCTCATAGACATCTATCCTCAAATTAGATTAAAAAACCAAATGCGTTATTACGCCTAAGGTTTTAGATGGAAAGCCTCGTTTTCAGTTCTCTACTAAGCTGTTATTTTACGCTGGTATTCAATATCTCATCTTAAGTTACAAAATCGTCATAATGTTTGTCATTATGATAACATTTGCATACATGACGCAGTTGCGAAGTGATTCTCACTGGCAAACGATTCCTATCAGAATTATCCTACTGCAGATCATCACCCTATCTAGGCCTGCGTAAGCTTTGCTTACCGATACTAGTCTGACACTCGATTATCTGTCTTCGTGGTTGTTGGTTCTTTAACAGTCTCGTTTACAGTCATGAATGCTCACATACATACATACAGCCAAGAGGTATTCTTGGGTCTTATAACAATCGCTTCTTACTACATCCATTAATGCGAATTCTTTATTATCAGTAAAAATTTGCCGCAAAAATATTGTTAAATTTGGGAAAAATTTAGTTCATAAAATATTCTAACACCAAGTGTATTCTAGATCATTAATCTAGAATCCATTTATCATTTAAATGAATTTCTTTGACTTTATCGAGCGTATCTAATCAACGAAAGTAGCTTAATTAAAAAGTTATTATCAAGACTGTCATCGGGGCTTTTCCCTTGGGGGTTGAATAAACGTGACTACGCGGTGCTTATTTTATTTTCGCATTCTTTTTCTTCATTGATTTTTCAGGACATTAATTATAAGTGCTATTTTTTTCCTTGACAGTTTCAATCGAGATTAAATGAGAAATTTGTAATTTATTTTATTTACATTTGGTATTACATTGTTTATATTTAGATTCACCTGTTTCATTAAAAATTACCAAACCTGACTGACACCTTTATTTATATATAACAATAAAGTTTTCTATGCATTTTAAGACTTGAAAAAGGCCTATTATAGAGTGGGCAGGGTTTTGTAGCAGATTCTGGGTCCGGTTGAGGTTGAGCACTAGGCTGACACGGGCATTAAGATATAATGATGTATACTCTAGTGCTTGTGTCAGGATCAACGAAAGCTACACCACTTGGTGTGGTATTCTTGAATTTATCAGAGCTTTGTGCCGTTTCTTTGACTGTTCAATCTATATATGGACAAATATTTTGGAAACTGAAATATGGGTTGAGAATTGATGAGTTAGCCGTCAAATGCCTCTTGCACGCTGACGATGAAGACACATTTTCGTCATTTTCGGGTCAATATGAAGATGGTTCTTTTATTTTCGTGACCATAGCATTAGTAAAATTTAATGTAGGTAAGACAAATGTGAAGGTTTTTGAAAGAGAAGAAAGTAAAACTACACATTTGCAAGATAAGTATAGAAGGGGAGTTGGTTGAGCAAATGGATGACTTCGAAGAAGAATTATAAATACTCAATATTTAGGATGCGTGTTTAGCAGTGATGGTAGACGTGACAACAAAATAGAACGAAGGTATTCAGGAGAGCCATTCAAATTTCTCTCAGACTGACGTCTTCGGACTTCAGCTTCCAGAGTTGGCTCTTTCCAGCAGACAGATCTCTAGCAAAGACTTTGGAGCCCTGGTTCCGCTCGATCGCTTATTCACGAGCAGTATTAAAGTTGTGTTAGTCACGCCACATGCATTTGGAGATCTGTCTGTTCAGGTTGCCTGTATGCTGTCAAATCTACTGAAGACTGCAGCTTCATATCCCGTCTAACATGAATGGAGAGTTTTTGTGTTCTTCTGCGGCGAGTCTTGTTTAACTTAGCTCCGACTGCATGGACAGTTTCCACGAGCTTGTCAGTCATATCGTCCACTGCATTGCAATCTTCTCGGCACTGAAAACGGTTTCGTAGCTCGAGCTGAAAGGTTTTGGGACTTTGGATTAGAGTACGAAGGTGACCAAGCGTTGACTTCGTTAGACGTGACCTCTCCAACTTAACGTTTAAGTTCAGTGTGCCTCTCACCATTTGATGATCGCTGCCCTGAGGACTGACGAGAAAATCCTGGAGCTGGAAGAAGAGATAGACAAGTTGCGCTGGAATATTATAGGAGTATCCGAGGTTCGAAGAGAGGAGGAGGACACGGTAATCCTCGAATCCGGCAACTTATTCTATCACCGGGAGGGCGACCTTCTGTCCCAAAGAGGTGTCGGATTTATCGTCCTCAAGTCTTTCGTTAACAACGTTGTAAAGATTGGAAGTGTGTCAACAAGGGTCGCGTACCTTAGACTCAGAATCATCAAACGGTATTCGCTGAAGGTCATACAGGTTTACGCACCAACCTCGGCACACCCCGATGAGGAGGTGGAGGAAATGTATGAAGATATCTCTAGAGCCATTCCTCCAAAAAAAAAAATGGTGTTAATGGGGGATTTCAATGCAAAACTAGGCAAGAGAGAGAAAGGTTAGCTGAAAGTAGGGAAATTTTGAATAGAGCAATGGAACACGAGGGCCAGCAGCTGGCTGACTTCATGTAGAAAGAGGGACTCTTTATAATGAATTTTCTTCCAGAAGCCCCACAGAAAGTGGACCTGGTCGAGCCCCGACGATTCGACAAAAAACGAGATTGACTTTATTATGACGATCAGACGACAACTGCTCAGTTCTCTGCTCTGCTCAAGATCTCACTGATCGCGAGGGTGAAAACCGGCAGCGATCACAGAAAGACACAACCGTAGCATAACTTAATCTAGACGCGACAGAGTAATCACGTTATCTTGTCAGCCTTCTTTATTTGAGAAAGAGGCATAACGTTAGCGCATCTTAATATTACTCTTTCAGAAAGGAAGCACTACGTTACCTATTTCTGATACGTGTAACTACTCACTCGCAAAGTAAGCAAAGGGCAAGCGCACACCTCGTGTGGAGGCTAAAGTAACGTTACTGGCTTAATGTAACTATCCAGTCTCGACCCTTTCTGAACATGAAATGATAAAGTCTTGTTTTCAAAACTACCAATTTTTATTTAACAAGAACAGTCTAATCTTTTACATAATTGAAAAAATAGTCCAAATCAGATTTTAGTGTAGGTACAACGCTTCCTACAATAGCTTAACGTACGTCACAGATAACACAATCTTCTCTGAGGAACACTGCGCACACGGCACAGATCATACTATACACTGAAGACACAGGGCACCCAGCTAAACGCGCTCCAGTGAGCGGATACGCTACGTACTTGCCAGCGAGCTATTTCACCGCACCAGCGCCACCGAGCCGCCACGCAACGATTGGGCCAGCAAGCCGCTGTACCGCACCAGTGCCAGCAAGCCGCAGAACCGCACGAGCGCCAGCGAGCTATCCAGACCTCAACACTGTAGGCATAGGTACAAAGTTTGCATACCTTACCGTGGCTCCCAGTGACTGTTGACATATACAAAGCACAAAGTTAACGTTAAATACTACTTCTAAAACCTTTTAAATATTGGACTATACTCTTAAGTGTTTTAATGTAAAATTTAGAGTACACCACGGTAAAAGCAAAAGACATGGAAACAACTACGTCAGATGCACAAGCGTGCATCTAAGTAAATCCAACACAGGTCTCGCAAATAAGTATCCAAAGTAATTTAAGATTGAAAATAAACTGCTTTGCAAAATTAAAAAATAAAAGAAATGAAGATAAATTGTATTGCGAACCATAGAATTTGGGGCTTCCACAGTTCACCACACGTTCTCTTAAGAAATTGGAACTGTTTGACATGGCACGCACAAACCATTTTGCAAATACGGCAACTATGTGGAGAGACTGATCCCACCGCATATTCCATAGGGAAGGTGGCATCTGCGCAAAATATACTAGTTGCAAATGGCAGCTGCATGCAGAGACGTAGGCCACTAGCCACACACATTGTAAATATAAAAAGCAAAGAAAAGTGATGGCCACTATTTGGTAGTCTAGCGCCGGTGTGATTCATCACAGCTTTTTACCAAGCAGGATTACTGCAGATGTGTACTGTAAAGAACCGAACACAATGATGAAGAAGCTCGCAAGGCTCTAACCAGCTTTAGTCAGTCGTTCGTCACCGCTGCTCCTACACGACAATGCGTGACCTCATACTGCAAAACAGACGGTCTTCAAGTTGCAATAGCTGGGGTTGGAAGCACTCCGTCATTTCGCCTTACTCATAAGACCTTGCACTACAGACTTCTACTTTTTCCAAAATTTAAATAACTTTTTGGCGTGAAGAAAATTCAATACCCGATAGTCAGTACAAAACACCTTGGAAAAATTAGTAGCCTCCCGTTCAGCTCATTTCTTCAAGAAGGGCATCAGTAAACTGCCACTTCATTGGCAAAGATGCATGGATCGCATGAGTGATTATTTTGATTAATAGAAATAAAAAAAATATAGAAAAGAAATTACGTTAACTTATTTCCCAAAAAAACGGCAATTTTAGACCTAGTATTGAATTCAGTTTATTGGTCAAGGAACTTCAATTATTATTATCAGTTTGTTATTACACAACATACAGCTTTTAGTGAAGGTAGAATAAATGGAAACATTTCAGTCGTTAAAAACTTGCCGTGCTGAAATAAAACTTGGCACAGACCGAGTTGTTTAACGAGTCCAGCCGCCAAAGCGTACAACTTTAGCACAATTGATTAGTTAGGCACTAACACGGAGAAAAATATTCGTTTAAATTTTAATACTCTTGCAATATACTACTAAAAGGGTCCAAAAGACAGGGGTTAGTCAGTCATTGACGTTCTACTCCGAAACTAAAATCACACCACGTTGGGTTTTGGAGCAACGAGGTGGACGTGACCCCCGTGAAGAGTGTCACACAAGAACGTCTGTTGCCCTTTCTGAAAAGAAAGGTTAGACGGGTAAGATTATAGGTCCTCTTTTAGTGGTCCCGGTCTTTACGCCTCGTAGTGGACTGTATCTTCATCTAATTTGGAAGGTGAATTAGGAAATTAAATAGTAAATTATCTTTGTAATTTCCCCATTACAGTGCAACGTTTGTTGAACTTTTATCACTTTCCCTATGAATTTCTTCTCTCTTGATTTAAACTACATAACTGGTAGCTGGTTCCGAGCGAATTTCCAAATTACCAGTTTACTATCCTAGTCGCGAGCTATACGCAAAAGAGTACCGTGCACCGCGCGCCATTTCGACATATCTTAACATTGATTTTCATCATTGCACCCTTGTATTTTATCCCATATCCTTATTTCTATAAAACATATGGTTACCATATTTTATTTATAAGAATCACACAAATAATCTTATTATTATGACATACATTGCATCGTTATCACATAAAATGATTAAGATTTTCAACAAAATACACCTATTTTACAGAACATTTTAAAAGTTAATGTTACGGCCCATAGCAGCTTCCTCGACGGGCAGACGCAGGTCGGGCCCGATTGACCACATGGAAGAATTTCCTATCATAATAAACTATATGGGAGAATGCTAGAAACACATAGTACGTACCAGTGTCAAAAGCTAACTTTGCACCAAGGCTCGGTCAGGCCGTGAGTGGGTGTGAGGTGAATGGCAAGTAGTGTTCAGTGATGTGTAAATGTCTGAGACCTTGACCACCTTAGGCGACCAGCAGCGGCCGAGTTCCAGGATGCCCCACAATGCAGCATCTCTCCAGCAGGCTCCACCGCTGGACCATTTTTTTTCTTCATTGTCACTATTTCAGTCTATTAGCTTCATTGTACATTTAACTAACTTAAACTCGCCTAATTCCACATTCATCGTAGAATCGAACACGTGATACCCGACACAGTAAGGACAGTAGTTCAAAATTCGACATTCAATGTCCCGGATTCACTTATCACAAAATTAAAAATAAGTAACTAAAGCGATCTCTTAATGAGTTATACGGTTCAGCGTTAAACACAACTAAGTTCCTTCATTCGACACCAAACCCCACGTCGCGAAAAGATTCAAAAGACGCCTCGTTGACACGTAAACTAACAAGCCAACCAAAACACAAAAAAGGGCACTTAACGCGACGGCACAATTTTAATGATTTCCTGACAATCAACCGGGAGAAGCTCTCGAACAAGGAATCCATGGTTCGAATCCTAGACCGTATATCTACTTGACGCGCGCGTGCACCATTCCGCATCCCCGAACAAGTTAAATATTGCAAAATTCATATATCCACGTAAGGAAGTAACACGCACTTAATCTATCTGGACCCTACAACGGTCGCGTGAACTTCGGCTGCAATAAACAAGCTACGCGGGTTCCCCACATCGCGGCCCGTGGGCAACTCAGACCCTTCGCCCACGCGTCGAGCCACACAAGCCGCACACCGCCGCCCCACCTGGCGGCGTTTTTTCACCTACATACTATCGGGTGACGCGACAGCTCGAACGCAATTAGATAGCGTTCAACATGACCAAATTTGTTCATAAACAGTTAGAGATATTAAATATCTCACATACATGATTAAAATAACAATATTTATTAATAAACATGAACACCTTAACTAACACAATAGTTTAATTCACAATTTAAAGGTATTTTACACTTTAAGTCGACCTTAATTTTCTTATATAAATCTATTATTATTTCACAGTTTCAAGCACAAATTTAGACACTTTTAACACAACACTGATTTTATTAACGCACATAATAAACCTGAAACATTCATTACTTATATCTACATACAGCACTTAAATTTTCACAAATGAATGAAGTTTATTTTCATTTTACATTATTTGGACCCTATTTAGATCCCATACAACATGAACAACCAATTCCTACACGACCTTTATCATATCGGTATGAGGCTAGTGCTTTCTTCGTCTAAATTACTACTATCTCTGTTCATTATGAAACATTATTTGTTAACATATGCTATCCTATCAGCCATAATGAATTTTATCTCTTATCACGAGAGCTAAAATATATTTTCATCCAAAATAAGTATCTCATTTAATATAAGACTTTTATTCGTATTGCATAGCTGATTACTATGTAACATGACTCTAAATTAATCTAAAAAAACCCTTATGAAATCAACTCTCGACCGCGGAATCGAACCCCGAACTTTTGTTCGTTCACTATATTGAATATATTTACTTTAACATAGATTATTTCTTTATTCGAAGTACCTTATACAATTTAATAGCAATATATTCAAAACATGAATTTTTTTTTAAATGAAAAATGATAAATTATTTTTTAGCGCGTCGCCAACAACTACTGTTAGAATTTGTTCTCTAAATTATTTAAATAAAAAATATTACTCTGTAATCAATCCTCCTTACTATCAGTAAACCATTCTGGAGGCCACTTGCCAAAAATAACAAGGGTGTGATAGCGTATGCTCAACTTGCTCTTCTGCTTACCAGCCGATCATTATTAGCAACAACAGCGCACTGAACCCATTCATTCATTCGTAAAGAGCAATACAGTTCGACCAACCGTAACATGTTCCCGTCACAATCACACACCGTTGTAACGTGAAGAACGCAGTTACATGATAACACCAAAGTATGCAAACCAACATTACCCATCTCAATATAACACATAGCAGCCTCTCAGAAACACGATCTCTTAGATACCCCAACAGGCATAATAACGTCAGTGAAACTCTTAAAGAGTAATTCGATGACTGCTACTGGAACTCCTCGACGAGTAGTAGCAGGTGTGCCGATTTTGGGCTTGTTTTGTTAGTTATGATGAGATCTTATCTCCGGCCTTGACGGAGTGACTTGTAAGTGAATGGTCGGTTACTGCTACTGGAACTTTACCGAATAGAAATACAATTTACATTTTTTTATTGTTTCCCTATAATATTATATGCATTATGAGTCGAGCATTTTTGGATTTTCCAAACTTTTTTCCATTGAAGTTTGACATAAAATTAGCGGAAAATTAAAGTATAAAAATAAATTTATTAGAAACTTATGTGTATTTAAACTACTTTAAAAAAGAGAGGTATAATTTTATTAATGCGCTTAAGGCATTCACAATTGAATCTACCAATTGCTTTTCGTATTTATTTGCTCCAAAGATTTATGAAACGCACGTTGGTGAGTGCTCTTCTTTATACAAAATAACGAAATTACACAAATGTATGTTTACTGATTTTGAACTTTTTGCAGATCCTACTTTTAATGTTCAAAAAAAAGCAAGTACCATTATGCTCGCACAATAACAAATTACACAAACTTTGCTTACCTTGTATTATGTTATTTACATTTTTTTAGTTAAATCACCTTATTATCTATATAGCATAAAAACATAAATAGCTTTTATAAGAATAAGGATGTGCATACTTTAAATACTAGGAACAAACATAAGCTAGTGATGCCAGTTACTAGACTCCACAGAATCAGTAATTCATTTATGGGGCATACATTGCCATACGCTTTTACAACAAAATCCCAGAACATATTCAAAGTTTGTCAATAAACAAGTTTAAAAGTTTTATTAAAGAAAAACTGTACAAAAAGGGTTATTATAATATCAAGGAATACATGAATGAAAATAACCCCTGGGAATAGGGTAATCGCCACCATGCTGATACTATTTAAAAATTGTATAAACAAAATTATTGTTAAGTGAAATTATGTTTAAAAAGAAATTCCCGCTGGGTTTCTTGCTGGTTCTTCCCAGGACTGAGGTATTTTCCGAACCAGTAGTAAATAAAAAATGACTTTCTATTAGTATTATGTAATAATCAATATTGAATAAAAAATTATTCTATTCTATTCTATCTAATTATTCAATTTATTATTTGTCTGATTCTGCCATATTTTCTTTTATATTTATATTTTTTAACAAACTCTGATGCAGATGTTCCTGTGAAGGTTGACCTAAGGAATGCTTTTAACTCTATCGATAGGGTAACCTTGCTGAAAGAAGTGGCTAATAATACCGCCGAAATATATCATTACGTTTGGCAATGTTACAGTCAAAATACCAACTTGTTTTACGAAAACCATGTTATCGATTCTGCTGTCGGTGTTCAGAAGGGTGACCTATTAGGTCCAGCACTTTTCAGTTTGGGAATTCAACCCATTATTTCAAATTTGAATTCCAAGCTGAATGTCTGGTACCTGGACGACGGTACACTGGGAGGTAGAGCAGATGACGTCCTCAGTGATCTTATTGGTCTTGAACCAAATAGCAATAAATGTTAAATTTTTTTTTCAACAATTTATCTACTTCTCATAGAGACACAATTCAAAATTTCCAGGAATAAAAACTGTCAGTACGGAATTGCTATACCTGCTAGGTGCCCCGTTGTTTTTCGGTACTATTAAACCTGTTTTACAAACAAAATTTGATTAATTTTTAAAACTCGTTGATAAATTGTATAAAATAAATCCCCACATTGCTCATACTATTTTAAAAAATTGTCTTCTTGTCTAGATATACATTTGAATATACATGATTTACATACTTACTCCGCTCGAGTCCAGTCCGGAAATGTTCGGATACTTTAAAAGATATTGATAATAATCTTAAAATAGCTATAGAAAATTTCTAAATTTTACATTAAATATAACAGGCCGGACTCAAGCTACTTTACGTATACATTTTTGCAGGAAGATTCAGAAAAAAATGTTTCATAATTTCCATAGTGACCAAGATAAGGCACGCCTTCTAGCTGTTTCGGCTCAGGAATCTAGTCACTGGTTACACGCTTTACCATCAAGTACTCTAGGCACATTACTTGATGGGTAAGTCTTGCGCATTGCCGTAGGAATCCGACTAGGAGCGGCGATTTGTCAACCCCATCAGTGTCCCTATGGTAGCAGCGTCAACAAGTTTGGCCTCCACGGACTTTCATGTAAGAAAAGTGCTGGTAGGTTTTCGCGGCACGGTTCTTTCGATTATTGAACGATGTCATCCGAAGGGCTCTTGTCTATATGACTAAACTAAACTAATAATCTAAAATAATCTAAACTTGTCTCAATTTTCCGTTGATTTTAGAGCCTTGTGGAATATTTAGAGACGATGGCAGGCGACCCAACGGTATGACATTGGTCCCTTGGGAGAGAGGAGAGAGGGTAAGCCCTAGTGTGGGATGCTACTTGCGAAGACACCCTGGCGGCCTCTCATCTCAGGGGTACCTCGGTTAGAGCCGGGGCGGCATCAAAGGCAGCTGAACTGAGTAAGTGGCGCAAATATAAGTCTCTGTGAGATGACTACATATTTGTGCCGTTTTCTGTAGAGACTATCGGTCCGTGGGGTCCACGTGCGGTGAAGTTACTAAAGAATCTGCATTCAGGGCTGGTTGTTACTGCTGGTGATAATAGAGCTGGTTCTTTTTTCTTTCTATCATGGAAGACAGTTTTCGTCCACCCAATCCCTAAAAAATGCGACCGCTCAGACCCGTCCAACTACAGGCCTATCGCCATCACCTCCTTGTTCTCCAAAATAATGGAATCTATTATTAACTGCCACCTCATGATCATCAGCTTCCTTGCAAATCGGAACATCAAGGTCGTTGTAGACGGTGCATGCTCCGACTACAAGCCTATTAACGCTGGTGTTCCACAAGGCTGCGTGCTATCACCAACGCTATTTCTTCTGCATATCAATGATATGTTGCAAACCAGTAGCATTAACTGCTATGCGGATGACAGCACTGGTGATGCTCTATACACCGGCCGTGCCAATATTTCTCGGGAAAACGTCGCCGAGTACCGAAACAAACTTGTGTCTGAAGTCGAGTCTTTGCTGGACAAAGTCTCGGATTGGGGGCAACTAAATCTAGTCCAGTTTAATCCTCAGAAGATACAAGTTTGCGCGTTTAGCAATAAAAAGAACCCCTTTGTCGTATCTCCTCAGTTTCAAGGTACTCCCCTTGTTGCCTCAGCCAGTATCGGAATCCTCGGCGTCGACATATCGAGTAACGTTCAGTTTCGTGGTCACTTGGAAAAGAAGGCCAAATTGGCCTCCAAAAAGCTTGGCGTGCTCAGCAGAGCGGGACAGTATTTCATGTCGGCACAACGTCTGCAACTTTACAAGACGCAGGTTCGGCCTCACATGAAAAACTGTTCCCATCTCTGGGCTGGGGCTCCCCAGTTTCAGCTTCTTCCACTTGACCGCATCCTGTGCATAGCGGCTCGAATCGTCGACGACCGAATCCTTTCCGATCGGCCTGACTCATTGGCGCTGCGAAGAGATGTTGCATCTCTTTGCATTTTCTTTCGCATTTAACACGGGAGTGCTGTGAAGAATTGTTCGGCTTAATTCGCACAACTTCCTTGTTGAATCGATTGTCATCAGCGATTTTTCCAGAACGATACGACTTAGAGACCTTCAAGAAAAGAGCCTACTCCTTTTTAAAAGGCCGGCAACGCATCTGCAATTCCCATGCTTCCCCTGGTGTTGCAGTTGTTCATGGGCAGTCGGTAGTGCCCTCGTTTGCCCCCTCTCCTATAAAAAAATTAATCTAGGATAAATGAACATATCGATAAACTACACCACCCACTCACTAACAGATTTCCCAGGTGTGAGACACTGGCTCATGGATGCTCATGGGCGGTGGTAGTCACTTATCATCCGTTGAACTGCATGCTCGTTTGCACCCTCTTATTTAAAAAAAACATTATTCAAACATGTGGACTGTATGTACATTTAACAAATGTGCATAATCGTTAGTTACATAAAAAAAAATTACTCTCAATTTATGCCAAGTAATTTAAAATGTTTGCATGAATAAACTCTAGAATATTTTACGTACTTGAAGATAATAAATTAAATAAAGATACAAAAAACGTCTCAAGCCGTTAAAATTGCTCATTAGAATATCTATTGCATTTCATTATAATATTTTGCAGCGTCGAGGCACATCGATTGACGTTTCGATATCTAACAATGCATAATATGAGCTGATTTACTACTTGATTTCTTTTTCAATTTTTATCCGTCGTTAAGCCACCTCAATCAATTATTTGTTTGTTTTTTTTTGCTTTCTATTTTTTCCTTTAATATAAGTTAACAAAAAGCTACACTCCTCTTGTCTAAACTGGCAGCCTTGATATGTCCGGGTAAAATTATTGTATTTTTTTTTATAGGATAAGGGTGACAAACGGGCACACAGTCCACCTGATGGTAAGTGGTTGCTGTGGCCCATAGACATCTACATCTATCCTCTATTACAAATCAATATGTAGATGCGTTGTCACCCGTGAGGACTAAGATGGAATGCCTCATTTCCAGTAAAGAGGGCCTCCGGCCACCTGCACTCACCAAGCGAAACGCAGAGGTAAACCTCTACTTCACGCTGGTTTTCTGTGAGGTCGTGGTACCACCCCGGTTCGAGCCGGCCCATCCGTGCGACAGCAAAAGCTGCCGCGTGGCTCTACCACTGTTACTATTATTATTATTAGTATTTCTAAAATTTTCGTTAAAGAAATTGATCCACGACAATTTTATTACTGATCATGTCGTTTGTGAGAAGGTAGACATCGTTCTCACTTTATTTACTTCTTTTCAACACCATTTTATTAGCTTGGTATGTATATCTATATAACGGAATTTTTGAATGTGATTTTCATCCTCTTCAAAACGTCAGATTGATTTGAAACTTCGCACACTTATCAACGACCGATGACAATGCAATAATTTAAATAGTTTGTCCCATTAACCTTGCCAGGATCCTCAGGATTTACGAATAATAAAAAAACAAGCTTTTGTAGTTAGCCGCCCTACAAAATGGAAAATAAATAATAGCTTAAAAACACGCTTTTATATATAACCGAACTAAAAGTAGAAAATAATTTTCAATATTATTTATTTTTACAAAATATGTCCCATAAAAATCTGCTAGACATGGGCTTATGCCGTTGTAAGTAGATTTAGTTTGTGTTTGCTGGTACTATGGTGCTGGTGAGGTCTGCGTTCGGTAATTATTTGCGTGATAAAATCCGAAACGAAGATATAAAGAAGAAACAAGTGTAATTAACATAGCCCAGTGGATCAGTAGTTATCGTAAATGATCTGTTGCAATGGGCTGGCCTTAAAGCTTCAAAAATCGACGAGTGCGTTGTTCATAGAAGAAGTGTTGGGTCAACCCTACTACAGATTGATCTTATAAAATAAGCAGGAAGACGATGGTTGACAGATGGGGAAGATTATGTGCAGCAGTGGACTTGCAATTGGGTATGGTGATAATGATGATGATGGTTATTACTGTTTACTTTTCTTTTCCTTCACGCATTGGCATTTCAAAATCCGTTTTATGATTTTTAGAATTCCTTAAGTAACAAAACGGGTTTAGTTAGTGAGCGCATTCCAAATTTTTGAAATGCGAAACAGTAACCGGGACTCGAACGGAATTCTTACATGCAATCAAACGTTAATTTACTTTTTGCTCATCCACGAGTACTACACATTAAATAAAACCAACATTATCGATTTTATCGAATCGAGTTGTATCATATCGTATTGAATTATTTTAATTCCCAACGTTTCAGATGCTCTAAAGCACCTATGGTCATGGGGGACTGAAGTGCATGTTGTCCTAATGTCATAGTAAACCCGGGCTACCTTCAGATTTCTGATACTAATTATTGGCTCACGTTACACAGAACGAGCTGACTGTATCTTGAGGTCTTGCAGTGATTTGCTTGGGTTTTTTTTATTTAATTATAAAAGGATACCAAGCAGATGATTCATCCAGCAGTTCCAACCATCTTTGCTATTGAAATTTGCATGTTTTCTAAATTCCAAGAGTCCTGTAAAAGCTAGTCCGCGCTCGCTGTAGCCATAGACAGTCTATCTATTGATTTAATTAAGATAAAAATAAATTCACAATCTTATAAAATTTTACTTTTTGTTAAATGTTGGAATTTTGTAATTATCAAGGGTTGAAAGTTGAAGGTTGAAAATTCATTAAGTAATTTCTTAACTGGTTGTCGTGATTAGAGCGAACGGTTCCCAAATTAATAATCAAATAGCTGATAAAGTTACAAGGATCTTACGTCAATTTTAAATCTTCTTTTTATTAAAGGTGTAATTAAATTAAATTAATTTTGTACTGCGTTGTTGAATTGGCATTTTGTGAACTATTTCGGGCATTAAAATTATATTTCATGAGCTCAACACCTGCGTTAGTCATCGAACGACACCTTGTGAAAACAAATTGATTTTTATGGAGTAATTAATATTTTATTAAAAAAAAATTACAATTGATCTAAAATTACCTTTTTAAAAATTTACTGAGAGTTGGTAGTACAGAAATAGGTCTAAAATTAGCGGGGCCCAATGTACTACCAGATTTAAATAAAAGTATTACTTTTCTATGTTACATTAAATCAGGAAACACACCAGATTCGATATTAAAAATAAGAGTATTAAAAATAGCAAGATGAGATGCAATTTAGTATATTATTGACGCAATAACTGTAACGGAAATCCCCCATAAATCTGCGGTTCACTTTACAATAAGGGTTTTGAAATTTTACATTATTAATAATTTTGTGGTAATACTTTTTATCGTTCTGTTTGAGTAATGAATCGGCGACAGTTTAAGTAGTATTTTTTTTTAGTAGAGTTGTCAAAATGAAATATTAGTGAAATATTTCTCAAACACCGCTGCACTGCGCTGACTTGACCTAGTCAATTCATTATTAATGTTTAATTGATAATTTGAGTTACGAGATTTGTCTTTACGTTTTCGCTATTAATTATACTCCATGTCATTTATTTTATTTTTAGCGGTCTTTATTTTGTTGCTAATGTGTAAAGATATGGCTATGGAGCACACTCTTTTAAGCATTTTAGAATAATTTTGACGTATTCTCTAAAAGTATCAGAAAGATTATATGATCTTTCATGGTGAAGTTCATACAATCTTCATCTGCTCTTATGAATTCCCACTATCGCCTACCCATTAAGTGCCCTGTGACTGTTACTGAAGAATGTTTTAGTGAATTCATTGCTTATAAGGGTAAATAATACTAGTATGAATTGTTCTTTTACTTTTAAATCTATCAAGGCGTATTGCGTTAATCGGAACAAACACTATTTTTCTCAATTTCCGGTTTTTTATGCATGTATGGTAATGAAACCAGTTGTCCACAGTGACCTGAACTTAGTTTTTGAATTATGAATTTCGTGATTGGTACATCTTTAAAAATATCATCAATACAAGTTGCACTACACCCTGCGATACGTGTAGCTTCAAAGAATAAATTATCAAGTTTGTATGATTTGAACAATGAGCAAAATTTTATACTGGTGGAAGAAGCTTCCAGGATATTTATATTTAAGTCTCCGCATACCACAAGAGTTTTATTCTGTTTATTAAGCTTAACTAAAACTTCTTCCATAACTTTTCAAAGCTCTCATACTCCGAACGTGGAAGTATGTAAATACTCCCACGTTTGAGGTACAACAATGACGTACTTAAGCTCAACACATGCCATGCCAGTTCACTCAACAGAGAGACTCACAATATCTTTACCTTCTTTACATGATATGGATGTATTAACTAATATTAAAGAGCCACCACGTAATTCAGTATTTCTATTGAAAGAACTGACCACCTGATGATAACTGAAATTAAATAAGGAGTTGAATATATAAGTAAATACACTTCACAATATACCGGTTAAAAATTTTACGTGGTAAGGGTGGGTGAGGAAACAATAAGATGAGATGAGGAAATAATAAATCTATTGCATTTTCATAGAAATCTTATTTTCTGTAAAATTTTCTCTGACATACTTGTGTAATTCAGCTATCACTGTAAACTGATTAATGATAAAAATAAATAAAAGTTCTTATGGAAGCTTTTTTTTAAAAAGCTGAACTTTGTGAAGGATTCCTTTTTATATTGGCTACAATGAATACACATTTTGTAGTTGCTGTTCACGCTGGCATGTGGTAATTTAACAAGAGTTAATAGGAAATTGTTTCCGCATTTTATAGCAATCTGCCAGTCATGTTTAGAAGGGAAAATAGTTTGTAATTTAGTTTTATTTCAAACAAATGAAGAATAAAATAAGGAGAGCTTATTGTGGATAGTAATTGGACACTGTAGTACAAGGACATTTATAATCAATTTGAAACATGAGACGCTACATATTCGTTGTTACCAATGAATGAGTGGGTGACATAATTTATAACCTCTTATTCTAATGGTAATTGATATGATAAGCTGGCAAGAACTATAAAGAGCTGGATAGTTGAGAAATATCCTATACCGGTTAGGAGATACTTAATATAGCTATAATATAAAAATAAATTGCTGTCCGTTAGGCTAAAACTCAAAAACGGCTCGACTTGTCAAATTATAATAGCCATTAGGAATGCTAAAACTAATTTTTGTTTAAATTAATTTATCACACTTAATTTAGAATTATTTAATATATATTATACTAAATACTACTATTAAAATTAAAATAATGAATCTAATATGATATTATATTTTAATTCACAAATTATAAGTTTTGTATAAAAACGCAAACTTTATTTTTAAAGTGATTTGTGGTTCAGCAGTAACTAGTATTTAGGGAATAATTGTGTTTTCGAATCAGGAGTGAATAGGTTTTGTAACGCGAAGTCTGTTCGCTTTAAGTCGCGTCATACACTGACTCCTAATATCTAAAAAATGATTCATTATTAATTATTATTCGTTCTTAGTAATGTAATTTGATGCTAGTTCGTAATCCGATATTTCCTGAGAACTGATGGTGACTGTCCACAGGAATATCAGCGTGAAAGCTTGTAATCCATTATTTCCTGAGAGCTGATGTTCTTTGTCCTCAAAATATCAGTGTGAAAGCATGTATTTATTATTCACCTGCAACTGGCATTTCAAGCAACGATGTAATAACAGGAACATGTCTTCTACTGCAAAGAAAAATAATACGTAAGCGGATACGTAATATTTTTCTTAAAATCAACTGTTTTATTCATACGTGTTCTGTTATAATATTAATGTGGTTTTCTTCTCGTATTAGTGCAGTATAAAAATAATAAACCAGTTTAATGAGAACAGGTAGCGTGACCTTGTCTAGTTGAAAGTAATGTCCACCTCTCCGTTTCGCCTTTTCGCTTTTGAGGTGTGCAAAACAAATTTTTAAATAATCAGATATAATACGAGTATGTGCGCTCACACTTGTCTAAGATGCCCATGCTGTGGACCGCTTGGTTTTCACGTCGTGAGGATCAAACTATATTAAGAATATTTCAATGAAATTTTTGTTGTAGTTAAAATAAAGTATATGAGTTAAATATTCCCTTATGCTAAATCAATATTTATTATTTTTCTATTTAAAAGATTATTATATTAAACATATACTTATGTTATTCGTTCATAAAATACTATAAACATTGAAATATTTTAGAACACACTCTTAAATATGATAGTCATAATGTTTTGCTTAAAGTTCTTCATAGTGACTTCGTTTTCTGAGACGTTCTAGTTAATGCACCTTACGCCTGCAGCACGGAAAGTTTAAAGTCTTCATTTAATAGTGAACCGTACGGAAAACAACAGAATTTAAAAATACATGAGTGTTTACTTTTAGTGGCTTTTAACGCTAATGACAAAAATGAAATCTGTAAGTTCATAGTTTTTTTTTTATAGGATAAGGGTGACAAACGAGCACACAGTCCACCTGATGGTAAGTGGTTGCTGCGGCCCATAGACATCTACATCTATCCTCGTTTGCGAATCAAAATGCAGATGCGTTATCACCCGTGAGGACTAAGATGGAATGCCTCATAGTATCGAAAATATAACTTAAATATGTACCTTACGCAACTGCTTTGATTTGATTTCATCTTTAAATTTTGATTTATGATTTTTCAAGTTTTCAATAAAAGTAAGGGTGGCGGTGTAGGAATATCCACTATCGTCTTGTGGATGTAGTATTAGGCGACAGAGGGAACGAGCCAGTAAATGGGCAGAAGCGTTTTCATAATAAAAACTAAAAACAAATTGCTGTTCTCAAGCCGCCCGCCAAATAACAAAGCAACCAACCCGTAATATGAGATAATCTAAGGAGAAGCCTATGTTCAGCAGTAGAATTTTGATAGGCTGTGACGGTAGCGAAAAGGGTGACAAACGAACGTACAATCTACTTGATGGTAAATGGTTATAGGTGCCCTACATATATCCATGACTAAGAATCAAAATCGCACCAGCTATTTGCTGCTTTTAAAGACCGACTAGGTAAGTCCAACTTCAATAGCGATGTCAATCGACTGATCCAAATTGGTTGGGCTGCGTTAGGGGGATTGTGACTTATTTTACTTGAAAACAAAAGTGTATGCAACCAGTACGTCTTGCGCTAAAATATAAATCCAAGACGTGGTACTTTACTGCTAGTCGTGTAGTGAAGCTTAAGATTGCCCAGTGAGCAATGGAAAGAATTGTGTTTAGAGTTTCTCTGTGTAACAGATTTTGTAAAAAGGATTTTCTCGGTGCTGTGGCTGCATAAGAATAACCTCACCCTTTTTCGTCCCTTGGGTGTAGTTAAAAGTGACAGAGGAAAATTGAAACACGAGATGGGCAGCTGCATCCTTCTTATAACAACTGAAAATAATAATAAACTGCAGTTTTTTACCCAACCCATTTGCCAAGCGTGATAACTATGCAACATGCTTTCTATGAGGAAATCTATGGCGAAGGTATGTGTTCAATAAAGGATATTTGATTCCTGTAATAAATGAATTGATATCCGCAATAGAACCGAAGTAACCGACGTAACCCAATGAATCAGCAAGCTGAAATGACAATGGGCCAAATGAATAAAAACCGGCCAAGTGCGAGTCGGACTCGCGCAACGATGGTTCCGAACAAATCCGTAAGTATATAAGTTTAAAATTATTAAAAATATTTTTATTACATGATGTAACTAAAATTTTATGCTTTTCGCAATTATCCCTTTATCTGTGCTCTAATACGTTGCTTTGTACCAAATTTTAAGATTCTGAGTTCACGGGAAGTACCCTGTAGGTTTTGATTCCCTTGCGAATGTCGAAAATTTGCGGCATAAACGGCTGTATCTTTTGATTGCGTTGGCTTAGAAGTTTAATTTTTTCACAGCTCTAAGGGACAGTAGACTTGAGTATTTCATACCTCCACGTGTTCCTGAGAAAAAGGGTCTTGACAGACAGACAGACAGACGGTTCCGTTAATTCCTTTTAAGGTACGGAACCCTAAAAATGTTGTCCCTTTCGGTCCTCCTTAGTATTGCAGTCTTAATATAGATGCAGTATTGTTTAATCACGCGTAAGCTTTATAGAAAGCTAAAAATACAAGTTTTTTTGTATTAGTAATTATGTTGAGTTATAAAAGAGCGGTGTACATATGTAAAACATGTGTCTATACCACAGTAGTCGTCTGTATAACATATACGTGGGTGGTCTGAAAAGTTTCCGAACTAACAGAGATACAAGACATTTTTTCTTAAAATTTATTTTTATTTTTCTACACAGTCTCCTTGTAACTTTATAGACTTCTCCCAGCGATCTCTCTAACCCGTCCAAATAGTACTCGGCGTTTTTCTCTGCAAAATAATTGTTCACGAAGGTGATTGCCTCCTCATTTTTCCTCATCCTCCGAGCGCAATGTTTAGATGAGAGAACAAAAAGAAGTCGCTTGGGGCTAGATCTGGCAAGTAAGGCGGATGGTCAAGCCGTTCAAGCAGTCAGATGGTAATTCGTGGATTTTCGGCATGGCAACCGCTGAGGTGTGAGACGGCGCCTTGTCATGGCGAAACAGGATTTTCTTTATCTGCAAATGTGGTTCTTTTTCTGCTTGTCGAGTAATGATATGTAGTAGATCCTGTAATGGTTTTTCCTTTATGGAGATAACCAATTAAGATAACTCCATGACTATCCCCAACAAAAGTCGCCATCACTATTTCAGCCAAAAAAAAACAGTATTTGCTTTTTTTTTAACCGATTTCTCCTTTGCTTACTGTTTTTACATTCACTAGCTTTTATGATCGAGTGCTGCCATCTTCATATTGAGGTCGGAAAATTTTCAGACCACCATGGTAGAATACTTGATATGTAATTGTATAGAATACTTTGTTGTAGTAGTAAGTACTTAATTTTTTATTTCTTCCTAACAATCGAGATTTTTTTAAAACGTTAGCCTACATTAGGATTTTTACTGTAACATGGAGGCGGTTTACATACTTAAGTTTCACAAGGACAAACATCTAGACCTGGAACACTAATTCTAGGCTATATACGAGTAAATTCTTTATGTTAGCTGGACCTATAATATGTACTCGTATGAAGCTCGTGGCGGTGTAATAATATCTACTACCCCATATCGTACTGAGGATGTCGTAAGTCACAGTTACAGAGAGAAACTAAAACAGAAAATGGGCAGCAGCATTTTCCTGACAACAACTCGAATGAATAAAATACTGGCGGTTGCCAACCCGTCTGCCAAGCGTGGCAACTTTGGCAAAATCCTCCGTATGAGGCAATCTATGGGAGAGTCCTATATTAACCAGTGGACTTTTATAGGCTTTAATGGAATATGTATGTATGAATGATAACTAGTTTCTCACCGTACGGATGGAAATTAGTTTACTCACTGCTGGTCCCATTACGAAACAATCGGTGTGGTTTGAATGCGTGAAATATAAGTACCTATACGTTGTGAAGACCCGCCGAACGCTTAATTTTTCTATAATGGACAGGGCAAAGAAATGCCTACTATACAATACTGAGAGGCTGCCTACTCTTCTCTTGTATTGTATACTAGCTGTTCCCCGCGACTTCGTTCGCGTGTTAGGGTTTTTATGTTTCTGCGCGGAACCGTGATTCTTTTTCTAAAATAAAAGTAGCCTAAGTTACTCCTTATGAAATCAGCTATCTGCCAGTGAAAGTCCCGTCAAAATCGGTCCAGCCGTTTCGGAGATTACCCGGAACAAACAGACAGACAGACAGACAGACAAAAATTTTAAAAATTGTATTTTAATTATAGGTATCGTATTTACTTTCATATGCATTTAGTAAAAAACTGTAATTTTCACATTACAAACAGACACTTCAATTTTATTTATTTGTGTAGATATAGATTTGAAAACTGTGTTACAGCGTTACAACCGTGGTAAACTTAAAACAATATAAAATTAAACGAAATATAAACTAATAAAGTTTTTTTTTAGGATAAGGGTGACAAATGAGCACACAGTCCACCTAATGGTAAGTAGTTGCTGCGGCCCATAGACATCTGCATCTATCCTCTATTACAAATCAAAATGTAGATGCGTTGTCACCCGTGAGGACTAAGATGGAATGCCTCATTTCCAGTAAAAAGGGCCTCCGGCCACCTGCACTCACCAAAAGAAACGCAGAGGTAAACCTCTACTTCACACTGGTTTGTCTGTGAGGTCGTGGTACCACCCCGGTTCGAGCCAGCCCATCCGTGCGACAGCAAAAGCTACCGCGTGGCTCTACCACTGTTATAAGTAAAAAAGAAAAACCGTAATATATAATAAGTATAAAAATATTATCTGTTGAGTACCCGAATACATTAAAAATGCATCAGCCTTATCCACTATTATTTACTTTTAATATGAATGTGCTTTCCATCACATAACCTGTTAGTGCGGTATAAAAATAATAAACCAGATTTAATGTGAACGAGGCGTGTGACTTTGACAGATCGATACTAAAGCCCAACGTCTCTGTTTCGCGTTCAAAAAATGAAAATGGGAATTCATCTGTTATATTACTTTAAACTGTACCTAATATTATTAAGCCCCTTACTCACTTCTTCTTCATCACTATTACCTTTACCGCCTATGGAAAGTCTACTGCTGAACATATGCCCCCCCCGCCCCCCATAGATTGCTTCAGAGGTGAGATATTTGCCATAGTTGTCATACTTGGAAAGGGGGTTGGCCTGTTTTTTTTCTGACGACACCCATGGGACGATATGTGGCAGTGGATTCTTCTTACAGAGTCTTACACCGCCACTACACGGCGACTTCTTCTTCATTATCAGCTCGTAACAGTCCACTGCTGGACATAAGCTATTCTCATGCTAATCATCCTTCACATAGCCTATTAGCATATAGCACTTTGATATACCATTTGAATGACAAGCTCGTGGAAACTGTCCATGCGGTCGGAGCTAAGTTCTGCAAGACCCGCCGCAGAAGAACACAAAAACTCTCCGATCACACTCTTAATCTCATGGCTGTTAGACGGGAGATGAAGCTACATTCTTCAACAGACTTGACAGCATACAGGCATCTGAACAGACAGATCTCCAAATGCATGCGGCGGGACTTACTCAACTTCAATACAGCTCGTATTGAAGAAGCGATCGAGCGGAACCAAGGCTCCAAAGTCTTTGCCAGAGATCTGTCTGCCAGAAAGAGCCAACTGTCAAAGCTGAAGATAGAATGTGGCAGCATCGTTTACGGGACACCTGAGATTTTGAGTGAGATTGAGAGGTTCTATGGGCAGTTGTACACGTCATCGTTGGAGCCACATGCAAGTGTGAGTAACGATCCAAGAGCGAGTCTCATCCGACACTATTCCGAAGATATCCTGGACGTCAGTCTGAACGAGATTAGAATGGCTCTCCAGCACCTTAAAAACGGTAAGGCCCCAGGCGAGGATGGAATTACAGCGGAGCTTCTGAAAGCGGGTGGAAAACCGGTACTTGAAGTCCTTACCCCTTACATTAACAATGCCAAAATGTTAAAAATGGAATATCGCAGAAAACTACACATGGCAACTCTCCTATTCGGGGTATTAAAAAATAAAACACCTCCTTATCTTGCTGACAAACTCATATGGTCACGTGATGTAAAAACTTACAATACACGCACTAGAGGGAATACTCTCGTCGTGCCTCGTCACCGCACTCACGCTTTCCGAGGAAGTTTCAAATACGCCGCATCCAAGTGCTGGAACGATATACCGCCTCCTTTGCGAAATCTGAAAGCAGTACACACATTTAAAAATAAATATAGAACACAATTACTGCAAAGTCAGATTAACTTTGATCAAAGTTTTTAACGCTTTGCACGATTACGTACCTCAACGTCATAGATTATTAATAACGGAGCATTAAAATCGTCCTTTTGAATGCGGCTTTTGTCTTCTTATATACTTTTATATTCTTCAATAATTACATTTTTTTTACTAATTATCTGGTCATTTTATTATATAGCACTTTATAGTTTTTTAATAATTTCCCTTTTGTAGTATATAGCCCATTATAGTATTTTAATAATCTCCCCTTTTGAGTGTTCGTATAGCCCTTCTAAGAGCGTCTGAAAGCAACATAAACGGGACGTGCTGTGTCGAAGTGGCATTCGACCTTGAACTCTACTCTCTCCCTCTCACTTAAGATAGTTACTGTTTCTTTCCCCCTTGTTGTGCATAATTCTGTCATGAGTATACGTATAGCACTGATTTCGGTAAGTCACTAGTTGGACACACTGAAAATCAGCGCCATGGAGAGAAAAAAAAATTCATGGCATTATGCTGAGTGTGCTCCTGTTCCCAGATGACGCCTTGACACATATGAGTATTGGTATTGTATAGTTTGTAATATGTAGTATATTGTAATTTGTATTGTATAGCCAATATTATTTGTAAATTATGTGTTTCTTTTTTATGTTATCTGTGATGGCGTCATTTTGGAGAATAAACCTTTCCTTCTTTCTTTCTTTCTTTCTTCAGAAGCTCTTTAATTCCGTCCTCCATGGTGGCATTACGCCGGAGGCGTGGAGCAGAAGTGCGGTGGTCTTGTTCTTCAAGAAAGGTGACAACGCTCTCTTGAAGAACTACAGACCGATTTCCCTTCTGAGCCGCGTCTACGTGCTGTTTTCGAGAGTCATTACGAATCGTCTCGCGCGCAGACTTGACGACTTCCAGCCTCTCAGCCTCCTCTGGCGTATGTGGACTATGAGAAAGCCTTTGATTCCGTCGAAATTTGGGCGGTGCTGCAGTCCCTTCAGCGGTGCCAAGTTGACTGTCGGTATATCGAAGTGTTTGTACAGTAGGGCTACGATGGCTATCCGAGTACAGAACCAGAGTACGAAACCTATCCAATTGCAGAGAGGTGTAAGACAGGGTGACGTCATATACCCGAAACTCTTCACCGCTGCATTGGACGACGTTTTCAAGCTTCTGGACTGGAAAGGATACGGTATCAACATCAATGGCGAGTACATCACTCACATTACTGTGGTAGAGCCACGCAGCAGTTTTTGCTGTTGCATGTATGGGCCGGCTCGAGCCGGGTTGGTACCACGACCTCACAGAATACCGGCGTGAAGTAGAAGCTTTGCTTCTGCGTTTCGTCTGGTGAGTGCAGGTGGCCGGAGGCCCAATTCCCCCCCCCCCCCCCCCCCATCAACATGGTAGCGGAATTACACGAAGAACTACCCCAGGAGGGTACCAGCACCCCTGGAGAATCCCTCTCTGAGCATCCACGACCATGTTATTCCGATCCTGAGCGTGGGTGCTCAGGCTGCCCCGCGTATTCTGGGGGGGGGGGGCAAAATTCCACTCAAAAGCATTACTGCTAGGGGCAAACTGAGCAAGAACACCAAGGCGACCCCTGCCACGCTATCCGTGAATTTCTGCAACATCAGGGGACTTCACTCTAACCTAAACGCCGTCCACTACCATCTCGAGACGGCGAAGCCGGCCTTGCTCTTTCTGACCGAGACGCAGGTTTCCTCTCCGGCTGATATTTCGTATCTCTCCTACCCGGGGTACAAATTGGAGCATTCCTTTGTGCCTCAGGCTGGAGTTTGCGTGTATGTCAGAGAGGACATCTGTTCTCGACGCCTCGGCAGTCTTGAAGGTTCGGACCTGTCCATTCTTTGGCTACGCGTAGACAGCGACGACCATCCGCGCATCTACGGGTGCCTCTATAGGTCCCATAGCGGTAATGCCGAAACAGACCGACTCATCGACCACATGGCTACAGATTTCTTGCTACAACAGGTCCCATCCGCAGAGATCGTGATCCTTGGCGATTTTAACGCCCACCATGCCGAATGGCTCGGTTCACGTCTAACCGATCATGCGGGGAAATCTGTTTATGACTTTGCCTTGGCATATGGTCTGACACAACTGGTTACTTCGCCTACGCGGATTCCAGATGTGGAGGATCATACACCTTCCCTGGTGGACCTTCTGCTGACCTCTCATCCGGACGGATATCTGGTTTCCGTCGATGCCCCTCTCGGCTCTTCGGACCATTGTCTGATCCGGAGTGTGGTGCCACTCACGCTCCCTCCGCGGTTGCGTTCTGCAGGTGGCCGCCGTGTTTGGTATTACAGGTCGGCGGATTGGGACGGAATGCGGTCCTTCTTTGCATCCTACCCATGGGGGCGGGTTTGCTTCTCGCCGGATGATCCCAGCGCTGTTGCTGACTCTGTCACTGATGTGGTGCTACAGGGAATGGAACTATTTATTCCATCATCTGTGGTACCCATCGGAGGCAGATCTCAGCCTTGGTTTGGTCGCTCCTGTAAGACTGCATTACGCAGTAAGCAGGAGTGTTATCAAGCCTGGGCTGCGGCTTCGGCGACTCGGGATGTAAATACCAGCACACTTAAAAAGAAGTATAACTTCGCCTCCAGGTCCTTCAAAAGAGTTATTGCCAAGGCAAAGTCAGAGCACATAGGCAGAATTGGCGAGAAACTAGTTCGCCTTCCTTCGGGAACCCGTGCATTCTGGTCTCTCGCCAAGGCTGTCCAAGGGAATTTCTGTAAGCCATCACTACCATCTCTGCACAGGGAGGATGACTCACTGGCCCATGACGCAAAAGACAAAGCCGACCTTTTAGGCTCCCTTTTTGCGACCAACTCGACTCTTGATGACGGGGGAAAAACACCGCCGACCATCCCGCGGTGTGAGTGCTCCATGCCGGATATGCTGTTCTCACAGCGCTCGGTTCGCAAAGCACTGCTCTCCCTGGACATCCAGAAGTCGAGTGGGCCTGACGGAATCCCCCCAATTGTGCTGAGGACGTGTGCTTCGGAGTTGGCACCGGTCCTAACGCGTCTTTTCCGGTACTCCTATTCCCAAGGCGTAGTCCCGAATTCATGGAAGACAGCTTTTGTCCACCCGATCCCTAAAAAAGGCGACCGCTCAGACCCATCCAACTATAGGCCTATCGCGATCACCTCCTTGTTCTCCAAAATAATGGAATCCATTATTAACTGCCAGCTCATCCGGTACCTTGAGGATCACCAGCTGATTAGTGACCGCCAATACGGTTTTCGTCGGGGTCGATCAGCTGGTGATCTTCTGGTCTACCTGACCCATAGATGGGCGGAGGCAGTAGAGTCCAAGGGGAGGCGTTGGCCGTTAGTCTGGACATTGCGAAGGCCTTCGATCGGGTTTGGCACAAAGCGCTTCTTTCGAAGCTCCCTTCCTATGGGCTTCCCGAGAAATTGTGCAATTGGATCACCAGCTTCCTTGTAGATCGGAGCATCAAGGTCGTTGTAGACGGTGCATGCTCTGACTACAAGCCTATTAACGCTGGTGTTCCACAAGGCTGTGTGCTATCACCAACGCTGTTTCTTCTGCATATCAATGATATGTTGCTAACTGGTAACATTCATTGCTATGCGGATGACAGCACTGGTGATGCTCTATACACCGGCCGTGCCAATATTTCTCGGGAAAACGTCTCTGAGTACCGGGACGAACTTGTGTCTGAAGTCGAGTCTTTGCTGAACAAAGTCTCGGATTGGGGGCGACTAAATCTAGTCCAGTTTAATCCTCAGAAGACACAAGTTTGCGCGTTTACCGCTAAAAAGAACCCCTTTGTCGTATCTCCTCAGTTTCAAGGCACTCCCCTTCTTGCCTCAGCCAGTATCGGTATCCTCGGAGTCGACATATCGAGTGACGTGCAGTTTCGTGGTCACTTGGAAGGGAAGGCCAAATTGGCCTCTAAAAAGCTTGGCGTGCTCAGCAGAGCGGGACAGTATTTCATGCCGGCACACCGCCTGCTACTTACGGCGGCGGTAGTCACTTACCATCAGGTGAGCCGCATGCTCGTTTGCCCCCTCTCCTATAAAAAAAAAAAAACCTTCGATTTGCCGACGATATAGTCCTTATGGCAGAATCGCTAGAGGACCTAAGCACTATGCTCAATGACCTCAATAGTGTTTCCCAACGGATAGGTCTTAAGATGAACGTGGACAAAACAAAGATCATGTTTAATGTCCATGTCACACCTACGCCGGTAGTTGTTGGGAACACTAAGCTCGAAGTTGTTGACGAGTATGTTTAACTGGGACATATAGTCCGACTAGGTAAGTCCAACTTCGACCGAGAGGTCAATCGACGGATTCAACTCGGCTGGGCAGCGTTCGGGAAGCTAAGACACATCTTCTCGTCAGACATACCTCAAAACCTTAAAACGAAATTGTGCAACCAATGCGTGTTGCCAGTGATGACTTACGGAACTGAGACGTGGTCCTTCACTGCTGGCCGGATGAGAAAGCTCAAGGTCGCTCAGCGAGCTATGGAGAGGGCTATGCTCGGAGTTTCTCTGCGTGATAAACTTAGGAATGAGGATATCCGCAGTAGAACCAGAGTAACCGACATAGCCCAACGGATTAGTAAGCTGAAGTGGCAGTGGGCCGGCCATATAGCTCGAAGAACCGACAACTGATGGGGAAGAAAGGTTCTCGAGTGGCGGCCTCGTCCCGGTAGGCGAAGTGTAGGGCGTCCCACCACGAGATGGAGTGATGACCTGGTAAGACATGCAGGAAGTCGATGGATGCGGGTGGCTCAGGACCGTGCTTTGTGGCATTCTTTGGGGGAGGCCTATGTTCAGCAGCGGACTTGTGAAGGGCTGTAATTATGATGATGATGATGATACCATTTTAAAAATTTAAGTGACTTACGAACGAACTAACGAACACCCCTTGGACACCTACAACCAAGCTCAAATGGAATGCCTTTTATTATACTGGCATACTGTTGTACCCTTCAGACCGGAATGCAGAAGTGCACGATTTGCTTATTTGAACCAAAAATAATTAGAGGGTGTCAAGCCAGACGAACTTCTAGGCAGAAAACGAGTCCTATCACTTAGTGAATAGTTTCTTGTCTATAATAAGTTTTCTGTTATTTTATAAACGCCTAGCACATATAAAAGGAAATTTAAAAAAAATTTAAGTGTATTTTAAATTTAATGATTGACTAGCTGTTCCCCGCGACTACGCCCGTGTTTAATTTATTACGATTGGATTTCATGGATTTTAATTTTTTGCGCGGAACCCTAATTATTTTACTAACATAAAAATAGCCTAAATTACTCCTCATAACTTCAGCTACCTGCGGTTCAAAGTCTTGTCAAAATCGGTCCAGCCATTACGGAGATTAGTCAGAATAAACATACAGACAGACAGACAAAAATTTCAAAGATTGTGTTTTTGTTTTAAGTTTCGTATATACTTTCATATTTATTTAGTAAAAATCGGTTATTTTGACTTTATAAACAGACACTTCAATTTTATTTATTTGTATAGATTTATAACTAATAGAATATATACCCTATATTCTTTTTAAAATATTTCTTCTCCAATCATCAGCAGAAGTTATCAGTTCCATACCGAGTATTAGTACCTAAAATTTATTTAAAACTACTTTTTTTAATTTAGAAATAGAATATGTAAAAAATATTCCTTTGAGCTTAGTAAATCCTTGCATCATTATTCCCAAATGATATCAAGTTTTCAAGTTATATTACAAATTCCCTATTAATATTGTTACTGCAATAATCTCCGACATATTCAATTATAATAAAAAAATAAGTGTTAACGTATTTTTGTGGAAACTTATGTGAAAGATTGTACTTAAGAACCCTTGAGGAATTAAACTACAAGCGTAGCTTTTAGGCTTATCACGAATTTCATTTAAAGTTTCTGTCGAAGTGGTGCAACTCAAACAAAACATTAATAGGTGTTTAATGATTCTGTGATCATTTCCCAAAGGCAAATTATTATTGACGGAGAGTTGAATTAGGTATTAAGTATGTATAAATATAATTTAAAAATTCATCGCAAACAAACTGATAGTCCACCTCATGACCTTCTACCTGCATTTAAGTGACTACTAAAGCCTATGGACACTTGAAGTCAACTTCAAATAAAGAAGACTACACATGAGGTGTCACCACTGACGAACAAATGGAAAACCTCATGGAAGGCGAGCCAATAATTATACTGGCTATCTGTACCCTTAACATCGCAACACATTAACTGCTGTTTTTTAGCAGAATTGTATATCATCCACGATCTAAAATTTAAAACAATTTAGCATTGTGAGTATACCAAATTATTATTAGCGGTAGTCTCTTATGTTGTTGTGTTAAGTTGCGGCAGTTCCTCATATTCTTTGCCAAGTTTTTTTTTTATTACTGTTGCTTCGTCAAAGAGTTTCTTAAAGTAAAAAGTGGAGAATAGATCACGTACCTTATTTTTGATAACAAAATTGTCATTAAAGCAGAAATGATGATAGACTATACACTCTGCTCAAAGGCCTCAATACTGTCTCCCAACAGATAAGGCTTCTGTGTGTAAGGATAACTATTTATTAGGAACACAAAGTTAGACATTATTGAGGAGAATGTTTACTTAAACTAAATTACCCGGCTAGGTTAGTCCAAATGATATCGAAATATCAATCGTTACATTGCACTCCAACATAGTAGAGCCACGCTATACGGCTAGCACGAATGCGTCGGCTCGACCGGGATAGGCCACGCTCTCATAGAATACCATCGTCAAATAGCAGTTTAATGCTACCATTTGTATGGTTAGTGAAGAGAATCGGAAGCCCTTTTTACTGGAAACGAGGCAATCTATCTTAGTTTTCAGGGGTAATAACTCTTTTTGTTTCTTAATTAAGGAAAGATGTAGATGTCAATGGATCACAGCATCCACTTATTATCAGGTGGACTATGTGTTCGTTTGTCACTATTATTCTATAAAAAAAAAACTTGAATTAGCAGCGTTTCAGAGATTACGAGAAATCATCTTGTCAAGTATTACTCTAAATTTTAAAATACGAGTATACAACCGTTGCGTGCTGACAGTGATATGATATCGATCTGAAATGTAGTCTTTGAGAAAGCTCAAGCTCGCTCAGCTGTGGAGAGGGTTATGCTCGAAGTTTCTCTGCGTGATACACTTTGTAATGAAGATATACGATGTAGAACTAGAGTAACCGACATAGTCCAATGAATCACAGTAAGCTTTAGTGGCAATTATAATATATATTTAAGGCAGCCTCGCCTTTACTGGTAAATGAAATTAAGGGCGATCCCCATTAGATGGAGAGAAGACCTGAGAGAAGACCTGCAAGTGATCCAGGTAGTTGTTGGATGCAGGTGACTAAGACCGTGCTTTTTATTTGACGAGACCTATTTTCAAAAGTGGTCTTATGGTGGAATTTAGTGATGATATTGATGAAAGTAAAATCACAGCCTTTATACGTCCTATAGCTGGGCATAGGCCACCTTTTCTTTACCGCCGGGCATTTAGTACATCAGCATTTATTATTGCAATTAACAATTTCTTTGGTGACGGTGAGTTTTGAACCCAGGTTTTTGAATACCAGCGTAAAATGGCAGCTTGATACTGCTGTGTTTCGTATGGTGAGTGTAGAGAACCGCAGAACCATTTTACTGGAAAAGAGGCATTCCATCTTAGTCCTCACGGGTGGCGACGCATCTGCATTTTGATTCTTAATTAAGGATAAATGTGATGAAGATGTCTATGGATCACAGCAACCACTAACCATCAGGTGGACTGTGTGCTTCTTTGACACCCTATCCTATAAAAAAAAGGTAGCTCGCGTACTTTGAAATTTACGGAGTGGGCTAAGCTCCTGAGCTACAACTGCTGTTAGGAAACTTATTTAAGGGTATGTACAATACTGGTAAAACAACTTCATTTTCCTCGTGGTTCCAAACCCCAGATATTTTTATGCAGAAACTTTCCATTTGTAACGAGTCATACAATTTTAATTCTTGGGCGAAGATGTCCTTGGGCCACCATCCACTTACCATCAGATAGACTGTGTGCTCGTTTCTCACATATATTCTATAAAAAAAGAAAAACATCTAAAATAAAATATTTTGTGTTTGACACGATTTTATGGATGGTCATAATGCGATATATGTATTTAAAATATTCATTTAACCATGTATTATGTACTAGCTCATCAATATTATGTAAGTTCAATTATTATATGTTTATACGTGGTAGAGCTATACTGCAGCTATATTATATTTGTAGGGACTGCGCTCTCACTGAATATCAGCGTGAAATAGCAGCTTATTGCTTTCTGTGTTTCATATGGAAACCTTTCACTCGAAACGAATATTCCATTTTAATCCTCAGGAGTGACAACGCACCCGCATTTTGATCCTTAATCGAGGATAGATGTAGCATATTTATATATGTGCCAGAGCATCCACTTACCATCAGGTGGAGGTGCTCGTTTTTCACCCTTATTCTATACCAAAAAAAATCTAAGAAAACCACTACAGCGCACTAAAAAGTCGGTTTTTTTGGATACTTCAGAAAGCCATCATAATCTTTATCAATATCATTACTTTTAGAATAACTAAAAACAAAGTCGTACCGATAGCTTCATTACTTAAAAAAAGTAATATGTATGTTATATCAAAAGAAATCAGTTCAATCAAATATAAAAGGCAACACCAAAATTTCTTATTACAAAGTTACTATACCTCAGGGAAAAGCTCACCTTGTTTAATCTTTTTAGGCCTTAAGGCTCATTTGTCAAATTGTAACTTTAATCGGAAAAGTCTGATAGTCAATACGTGTTCGGACTTAAACAATTTGCTACCCAACGTCTTCCATCAACTTCAATTCCAATTGGGTAATGAATTGGAATTGAACTTTCTACGTTTAACATTGAGTAAATAAATTATACGATTAGAGATATTGTATCAATAAAATGTCTATACTATAGCAATCTACATATTTAAATAAAATTAAAGTGTCTATCTGTAATATTGATTGATTTAATAACTGACTTCTATTAAGCTTAGGGGATTATTTTCAAGTTATGGGCCCAATCCCCCCCCCCCCCCCACCTATCAACATGGTAGCATAGTTAAATTGAAGACTGTCCCAGGAACCCTTCTGCACCAGCATCCCTGGAAAACCCCTCACTGCGCATCCAAGACCAAGCTACTTCACTCCTGAGAGTGGGTGCTCTGGCTGCTCCGCGTATTCTGGGGGGAGGTGGGGGGGAGCAAAATTCCGCTCAAGACAATAACTACCTGGGGTAAGTGAATTTCTGCTATATTCCGGGACTTCACTCGAACCTTAAAGCCACCCACGATCTTCTCTAGACGGCGAAGCTGGCCTTGCCCTTTCTGACCAAAACGTTTCCGGCTGATACTTCGTATCTCTTCTACCCGAGGTACAAATTTGAAAAATCCTTTGTGCCTCGGGCTGTAGTTTGCTTATATGTCATAGAGGACATCTGTTCTCGCCGCCTCTGCAGTTTTGAAGGTTCGGACCTGACCATCCTTTGGCTATGCGTAGACAGCGACGAGCATCCGCGCGTCTACGGGTGCTCGCTGCCGTCGTGTTTGGCATTATAGGTCAGCGGATTAGGACGGAATGCGGCCTTTCTTTGCATCCTACCCATGGGGGTAGGGTTTGCTTCTCACCGGACGATCCTAACGTCATTGCAAATTCTGTCACTGATGATGTACTTCAGGGTATGGAACTTTTTATTCCTTCCTATTTAGTGCCTATCGGAGGCAAATCTAAGCCATGGTTTAGTCGCTCCCGTAAAATAGCATCACGCTAAAAGCAGGAGTGCTACCGCGCCTGGGTTGACGCATCAACGTCCCAGGATGTAAACACAAGCGCCCTTAAAAAATAATAATTCCACCTCCAGGTCCTTCAAAAGAGTCCGTTCCAAGGCAAAGTCAGAGCACATAGACAGAATTGGCGAGAAAATAGTTCACCTTCTGTCGAGAGCGCGTGCATTCTGGTCTCTCGCCAAGGCTGTCCAAGGAAACTTCTGTCAGTCATCTCTTCCATCTTTGCAAAGAGAATACGACTCACTGGCCCATGCCGCAAAGGAGAAAGCCGCTCTGTTAGGCTCTTACTTTGCGTCCAACTCGACTCTCGATGACGGGGGAAAACACTGCCGACCATCTCGCAGTTTGAGTGCTCCATGCCGGATGTGTGGTTCACAAAATCTTGTTCCTGGACATCAATAAGTCAAGTGGGCTTGACGGTATACCCCCCAATTGTGCTGAGAACGTGTGCTCCAGAGTTAACACCGGTTCTAACGCGTCTTTTCCGGTACTCCTACTCCCTAGGCGTAGTCCCGAAATCATGGAGGACGGCTATCGTCCACTCGATCCATAAAAAAGGCGACCGTTCAGACCCGTCTTACTACAGGCCTATCGCCATCACCTCCTTGTTTTTCAAAATAACGGAATTCATTATAAACTGCCAGCTCATGCGGTACCTTGAAGATCACCAGCTGATTAGTGACGTGACTGCTAATACAGTTTTCGTCGGAGTCGATCAACTGGTGATCTTCTATTCTACCTGACTCACAGATGGGCGGAGGCAGTAGAGTCCAAGGGGGACGGCATTGGCCGTTAGTTTGAACTTCGATTGAGTTTAGCACAAAGCGCTTCTTTTAAAGCTCCCTTCCTATGGATTCCCGCGAAATTGTGCAATTGAATCACTAGCTTTCTTGCAGTGCGGAGCACCAAGGTCGTTGTCGACGGTGCATGCTCCGACTATAGTCTATTAATGCTGGTGTTCAACAAGACTGCGTGCTGTCACTGTTTCTTCTGCATATCAATGATATTTTGTAAACCGGTAACGTTAATTCTATGCGAATGACAGCACTGGTGATTCTTTATACAGCCGTGCCAATATTTTTCGAGAAAACGTCGCTGAGTATCGAAACAAACTTATGTCTGACGTCTAGTCTTTACTGAGCATAGTCTCGGATTGGAGGCGATTAAATCTATTCCAGTTTAATCCTTCGAAATTACAAGTTTACGCGTTTACCGCTAAAAAGAACCCCTTTGTCGTATCTTCTCCGTTTCAATGCTTTCCCGTTTTTGCCTCAGTCAGTATCGGAATTCTCGGATTCGACATATGGAGTGACGTGCAGTTTCGCAGTCACTTGGAAGAGAAGGCCAAATTGGCCTCTAAAAAGCTTAGCGTGCTCAGCAGAGCGGGACAGTATTTCATGCCGGCACACCGCCTGCTACTTCAAAAGGTGCAGATTCGACCTCACATGGAATACTGTCCCCATCTCTGGACAGGGGCTCCCCAGTGCGCGTTCAGCGCAGAGCGGCTCGAATCTTCGACGACCGGGTCCTTTCTAATCAGCTCGATTCACTGGCGCTCCGAAGAGATGTTGCATCTCTTTGTGACTCTTTCGAATGTACCACGGGGAGTGCTGTGAGCAACTATTCGGGTTAATCCCAGCCGCCAAATTTTCACGAACGCACATCGCGGCAAAACATCCACACTATCTGGATGCTTGGCGATCCACTACTGTACGTTTCACTAGGAGTTTTCTTCCGCGTACGACCTCTCTGTAGAATAGTTTACCACCAGCGATTTTTCTGGATTAATACGACTTAGGGAGCTTCAAGTAAAGAGCTTACTCCTTTCTAAAAGGCCGGAAACGCTCCTTCAATTTCCCTCGTGTTACCGCTTGCTCGTTTGCCGCCCCCTATAAGAAAAATGTTATTAAGACGTAAGTAACCTTTTTTAAAGTTTTTTTGGGTCTGTCTATCTGTCTGACAGAAATAAATGAAGCTATTGTAATGATACTTTACGGACAGATATCTAAAAAAACTTAAAGATTTTCAGTTGAAGAAAAAATCGAACATTTGATGTAACAATCGGCCCTTGATTATCTTAAATCTAACTAACGACACATTTTTAGACCCTAAGCAGAAGATGACGGGGCAGATTGCTACTCTATATATATAAACAAAATTTAGACATCTGTTTGTAATATCGAAATAACTGCCTATTATTGACCTATGGAGATAATTTAAATTTCATTTAAATATGATTTCATGATGAATGGCTTAAATATTTTTTGTCTGTCTATCTGTCTGTCTATCTGTCTGTCTATCTGTTTGTCTATCTGTCTGTCTATCTGTCTGTCTATCTGTCTGTCTATCTGTCTGTCTATCTGTCTATCTATCTGTCTGTCTGTCCAGGCTAATCTTCGGAATGGCGTAACCGATTGTAATGAAACTTCATTAACAGATAGAATGCAATGTCAGGAGTGATCTAGGCTATATTTTATCTGAAAAACTGAGAAAATTTGTAATTTGGAGAAATCGAAAATATGATAAAATAAATGGTTTTTGATGATTATCTTAAATCTAAATAGAGTTACTCGTACATTAATAGATCACACAAAAGCGTTGCGTTGGTGTATCTGTTAGTGATCGTGTAACTTCCGAACGACTTGACCGATTGTCAATTTCACGTAATTTATTTATTTTATCCAGACGATGGTTCATAGCTATGCGTTAACCATTAGGTGGCGTTGTAGTTATTACAAGCTATTAACAATATATTACAAGCTATTAAGAAGATATTAACAAGAAGAGAAGCTATTAAGAAGATGTATTTGTGGACTATTTAGGTCAATAAATATAAACTTATATTAAAAAATGTTGGTTTGGTTTGATTTAGAGAAAGAAAATCCAAAAACATATAATCCGATAAGTAGCGTTGTGGTTGAGTTATTAATAAATATATTTATGCTGTAAAATTTCGTCGAAAATGTCGTGTAGTGGCGGTGTAAGGTTATCTACTATCTCATATCGTCCTTACAACCCCTGTCAAAAAATTAAAGCAAAATCTATGGGGTAGACCTAAGCAGTGTACTTTTATGATGGATGGATAGATGGATGAACTGTAAAATGTCCGGAGTGAATCCTTATAAAATCATCGCGGCATTTACATGACATATATGTATGTGTGTTTACATGACTTGTGTAAAAAGCAAAACGTCTGCAAAACCATATTTGTATATTTTTTGGAACATTTTAGATAACATATATTTTTTGGGTTCTGTAAGTAAATAAATCTATGATTTTTTTTTGTATAAATCAGTGTATTAAAGAAAACAAAATACATGTTTGTAAATTAAAGTCAACTAAACCAGACAATCGGAGAATTAACGGCTTCAAATAGCCGTCTTTAAGGCACGGAGCGGAGGGAGTTATAGTTGAATTTGTTAATGTTACTTGTCATCATGTGATTTATGCCATAGATAGAATAATGTTGGAACATTAAATGTCTAAATATTCCAGTTTACGGTGAATGTAAGCTTTACAATATCTTTTCTTTATTTATTATCCATTAAAAGAGGAGGATCTCAATGCTCGTAGACGTAAGTTTTATAATGTATGGTATCGTGCATATGTTCTCTGTTTTTGTATGTGACATACTTAATATTTTGTTTATTATAGATAAATTTTTTTTTGAAATAGTATATATTGCAGGGGTGGTCCCATATAAATTTGGAGAAAAAACACATAAATTGCACAAAGAAAAACGTCTAGACCCAGAAGAAATATTTTTGTAGAATAACGCCGCAGCTCAATGCTAAGCCATTTGGCCATGGAGCCGTCCATTACAATTCTTATTTTATAGGTACAAAATTGTAAGTATCGAAATTAATACCTAATACTAAAAACTTTATTCCACAGATAACAAACACACAAACAAAATAAATTCGAGATCAAGAATGAAGATTAAGAAAACTGCAAATTCCATTATAACGCAGATAAAGCAATATAACCATAGGATTTTTTCATGATAGAGAATCGAGAGTGATGGTCTGATGCGCAATTTGTTGAACGCTTTAAATTAGTCTTTTGGGAGATTTAGGTTCGGCGCTGAACTTAACTTGTAACATAGACGAAATGTTTTAGCTCCAAATATTTTTTATTAATATTATTGAACAGACAATGTTTCATGCTATACGTAATCTATTCGTTTATGATTAATTGCAGTGGTCTTTCAAAATTCATACCCTACGAGAGGACTTATTCAAACCACGTGCAAACACAAATTATACTTACACGTTACCATTGTCGCCACCGTAGCCAGGAATAGCGAGGCCGCCAGCTGTGGGGGCTATCTCTTCGTAACGATCGCCATGGTGGTATATTGTCATAGTGGTCATGTTTGGCGAGTGGGTGGGCAACCGCAGTTTTTTATTACCTTTGCTATTATCAGAAAGATGCTGCTGCACATTTTCTGCCTCAGTTTCCCTCTGTTGTCTCTAACGAAAACTACGGGAAGATATGGGGTAGTGGGTATTCTTACCCGCAAGGACACGTCGAAGTGTGAGCCTACTGGCGAGGTGTCCGGCGGCCATTGATAACTTTCGTTTGCTAACTTTTGTTTGCTTACTTTAGTTTGTATTCAGTGCTAGTTTTGCCTGGTCCATGTTGTCATATATGAGATAACGACAGGTCGAAATGACGTCATAGCTAATGTTAGTTTGCATAAGGTCAAACTAAATATATAATGTCCAAAGATAAGGACGGTGTATAAAGTTCATAGTAGGCGCCATGCGAGAGAGCATTCAGATGGGTAGTGTTGCTGTTAGTTTGCATACTTTGGTTTTATCATGTAATTATGTTCTTCAAGTTACACCAGAGTGTAATTGTGACGGGGATATATTACGATATGGTCGAACTACCATTCACAATCAATACAAGCTTATAACTATATTTTGTAAGGGGATAATAGATTTGACGTACTTTTATAATTGACTTCAGTAGCTTGTAGTGATATATTTTTATGGCATTCTGATTTAAAACAGCGTAACGAACTATACATTCAGTATAGAGCAATTGCAGTTCGACCAAACCGTAATATGTCCCCGTCATAATAACACAGGACAGCCTCCTAGCAACACTATCTTCTTTGCTTGTACCAGAATAATTACTAAGACGAACAGAACCACGACACTGTCTTATCTAGAATAAGCACGCGTAGCATGACTTTACTCGTAGAATGACTCAAGCAGAAGCTCTTGCACATAGCTCCTACTGTGAACTTTATACTGCACAAACGATAGAGCTCGCATCGAAGAAGCGACCGAACGATACCAGGGCTCCAAAGTCTTTGCCAGAGGTCTGTCTCCCAGAAAGACCCAATTGTGGAAGCTGAAGGCCAAAGGTGGCGGCATCATTTCTAGGACACCTGAGATTTTGATTGAGATTGAGAAATTCTATGGGCAGCTGTACACGTTATCGTTGAAGCCACACGCAAGTGTGAGTAACAATCCAAGAGCAAGTCTTATCCAACAATATTCCGATAATATCCAAGAAGTCAGTCTGAGCGGGATTAAAATGGCTCTCCAGCACCTTAAAAACTGCATGTTCCCAGGCGAGGATGGAATTCAAGCGGAACCTCTTAAAACGGGTGGAAAAACGGTACATAAATTTCTTCAGAAACTCTTTAATTCCGTCCTCCATGGTGGTAATACTCCGGAGGCCTGGAGTAGAAGTGCGGTAGTCTTGTTCTTCAATAAAGACGACAACGCACTCTTGAAGAACTTCAGACCGTTTTCCCTTCTGAGGCGCGTCTACGTGCTGTTTTCGAGAGTCATTACGTATCGTCTCGCACGCAGACTCCACAACTTCCAGCCTGCTGAAGAAGCCGGTTTCCGAAAAGGCTTTAGCAACATAAACCACATGCCTACCTTGCGGCTAATTGTACAGAAGACTGAAGAGTAATATCTGCCACTTTATCTTGCGTATGTAGACTATGAGAAAGTATTTAATTCCGTCGAAATATGGGCGGTGCTGCAGTCCTTTTAGCGGTGACAAGTTGAAAGTCGGTATATCGAAGTGCTGAAGTGTTTGTACAGCAGGGCTACAATGGCTATGCGTGTACAGAACCAGAGTACGAAACCTATACATCACTCACCTGTACGCTGAACCGCTGGAGGACCTACGCACTACGCTCAATGACTAGATTGTACAACTAGTGTGTGTTACCTGTGATGACCTATGGATCTGAGACGTGGTGCTTTAATGCTGGCTGTATGAATAACCTCAAAGTTGCTCAGCGATCTAAAACCCTTCATGCTATTCTCGAGTTTTCTTTGCGTAATAGTATCCGCAATACAAAAAGAGGTAACGTAACCCAACGGATTAGTAACCTGAAGTGGCAATGGGCCGGCCATATAGCTCTAAAAACCCGACAACCGCTGGGGAAGCAAGCATCTAGAGTCCCCCCCACTAGATGGAGTGACGATCTGATAATACATGCAGGAAGTCAATGGATGCAGATGGCTCGGAACCCGTGGCGTTCCTTGGGGGAGGCCTATGTTCGGCAGTGGACTTGCGAAGGGCTGTAATTATGATGATGATGATGATGATTTATATATACATATACGCGAAATACAGATGTACAGTACAGTTGTACAGTTTGTAGTCTGTGAATATGCACAAAATATATATTAATATTATATTATTAATTTAAGAAACTATTTCAATACCGTTTACAAAATGTGTCATGTCCATATTTTTATCACGCGCAGTAAATCTGATGTTGCTATTAAAAGTACTTGCTTTAAAAAAAAGAATAAATCCGAAGTTGCTTTTAAAAGTACAGGCTTCATAAAACTAAAAGCTATAGATGTATATAAAACTGTAGGTATATGATATGTTATAGAGATGTATAATATTACTAATATGCTTATCCATACATTTTAAGTGGATCTAATACTTTAGAAAGGACTAATTAGACGGTTATTTAAAAGCTTTTTATAGAACTGACGTAAAAAAAGCTTACAGTAGTACTTACCTAGACACTTAGTGAATTAAGAAGCGTGGACATAATGAGGCTTCTTAGAATTTTTCACTTCTGCTTAATAATAAGCTTCAGAACGAATTTCGTTTACGGCGGTCTCAACGGAGACTAGCCATCGGCGCAGAACAGGATTATAGTACCCAAGTGTATGCGCAAGCATAGGTGCACTCTCTATTCCCTCACTCTACTATTCCGATGGAATGGTAAACCACCGGAGAGAGATCACGTGCGGGACCAACGGCTTTACACACTTTCTGAGGCACGGGGGTGAGACACTGCCAAGTTTCTGACTCCGGGCAGCTATTGAGTATTTCTTGATAGAAAAACTCAATAACTGTTATTTTTTTGGCTCGGCCCGGGCCTGGGTTTCGAACCCGGGACCTCATGATCAGCAGTTGCACTACTACAACCGCTAGACCAACGAGACAGTCAAACTTCTGTTTACATATTATATATGCACATTTAATAAGGTTAAATTGTCACAGTCTCATGTCTTCTCTCATTAGGTCTCCCGCAGTAGGCAGTTGCAAGGCATATTGTATTTGAATTGACTTTCAAAAAGTATTTTGTAATGTCAATTTTGGATAAAAATATTACGACTCTGATTACAATTGTAAGTGATTTGGCACGGAACATTAAAACAAAGGTTGAATAAACATTGCGAATCTATTATTTTCATCATGATTACAACCCTTCACAAGTTAACTGAACATAGGCCTCTCCTAAGAAATGCCACAAACCACTGTCTTGAACCATATGCATTCATTGACTGCCTGCATCTCTTACTAGGTCGTCACTCCATATAGTGAGGGCCCGACCTACATATCACTTACCGGTACGATGCTACCACTCGAGAATCTTTCTTTCACTTCGGTTATCTGTTTTTCAAGCTACATCATGGTGGGCCCATTACCACTTTAACTCCGAGCATAGCTGGAGTCTTTACTTGTATACAAGAATTTCCTACAAAAACTAAAAGAGCTTTATTAGCGAAAATTTCAACCTGAACCAAGCCTAACACAGATGTGGTACGAGCCGGGAAAGGAAATTTAATCACCATTATGTTCTTCACAGTGAATTTAGTTTGCTGTTGCATGTTCATTAAAACGTGTAAGCTGTGGAACGTTACATTAATGTGCATTATTATCACTACATGAATTTACCTCTTTTGGGTATTAAATAAATGTACGTGCATGTTGATTATAATAACTGAAATTTGTTTCGCACGATGCATGTTTAATAAAAAGCAAAGTAAGATATGTGAAATTCATAACATAACATTCAAAATATTATAATTATAATATGTAACTTAGATTACAACATAAATAACGAGTAGTTGTACCCACACCCACGGGACACCCATATCGTCCCGTTGTTATCCTAAGAGACGACAAAAGATAATTGAAACCAGGATATGGGTAGCTGCTTCTTCCTGATATCAATTGAATAATAAAACTGCAGTTGCTAAGCTGCCTAACAACACTATGGATAAACTCCCCTGTGAGGCAAGTAACCGGGCATGCCTATGTTCATCAGTGAACTTTGGATAAGCTGTAGTGAATGATGCATGAATGAATAGTAATATTAATCGTTTCCATTACAGTCCCTTACAAGTCCACTGCCAAACGTAGGCCTGCCCAAGGAATTCCACAGAACACGGTTCTCAGCCATCTGCATCCGCTTTGCCAAAGTCTTAGGGACCTAAGTATCAATTCTTTCACAACTTTCTATCTAAACTCATATTTTCTTCTAAACGATGTTCTAATAACTCTCTACTTTTTAGACTCTGTCTACAACCTCGGGTGTGTAGTATGTATGTGATAAATGAACCAAAAAAAAAAACTAAAAGTCTTGTTTTTAATGCACTAATAAATAAACTTAACTACAACGTCAACATGTCATATATTTTTATGTGGTTAAAAACTGCAGGAACGTTGTATAGCTGTAGTTCATATTTTGATCGGTGAAGGACCACGCTCGCACATAATACCAGCGTAAAATAACGGTCTAATACTGCTGTATTGCGTATGGTGATTGGCAAAAACCGGAGATCCTTTTAACTGGCATTGAGGTGATCCATCTTAGTCTAAGAGTTTACAACCTATCTGCATTTTGACTATTTTTTGCTCGTTTGTCACCCTGACAATAAAAAATTGGTTGCAGTAGCCAGCTTTAATCAGGTATTGCAACTTTGTGACTCGAACGTAATTGCCGCTACAGAGAACGTGGCGATGCCGCACATGCCGATTGATAATATATTTAAATATCTCAATATTTTTTTTTATTTATAAACCCATATATTGTATTTTTTATTTAGAAACTTTTATTATATCATTTTAGATTCATATCTTCATTTTATTTTCGGGAAAATCGATAAATTCTTGCCGCAACGAATTGTTTTTTCACCAAATTTTATGAATCCCAATCGAAGCTAGATGGTTTCAAACGTCGTAATATCACTTTAATAACATTTTTCTATTCAAATTTAACGTATATTATAGAGTTTTTCGTATCCAGTTTTATACCAAATTTCAAGATGTTCCAAGCAAAAATTATATGATCAGTAATTATTAATTATAATTATTTTAGAATTTATTATATAAACGTATTTGCAGACATCAAACTAAACTCTGTTGTTCTGTCCTAATGGCTTTCCATTATCACTCTCCTTTATTGCAAGCCAAACGCTGAACGTGATGCGGTCATGAAATTAACCAACACGCCCATAGTACGAGCAGTATATAGTTTAATTATTTCGTAACTTGAGATTTATTGTTCATTGTGCCAAAAACAGAAGCACGTACCTAACAGAGGATTTAAGCCGGAACAAGCTTACATCTACGTAATACCTATGAGAGTTTCCCTGGAATATTACTAATAGTAGATTAATATAGATTTATTAATTTTGTACACTGAATCATATAATATTATATCTATATAAATTTATTATATTTATTTACTTAAGTCATCTGTCACTAATTTCTCACCACGCCACCGGTTAACTAGCAGAGAATGCTAACTGGCATTAAGTCCGCCCTTTGTAACCTTTTATTAATTAGAGCAATAAAGTTCTAAATAAATAAATATTAACCAATAAAATGTAAATAAAATTGGAAATATTCAATTTATTGATAGAACTTTAATTAAATTTTTCCTTTTTAATAAAACTGAAGTGACAAAAGAAGTAACAGGCCACCTGATAGTACATGACTACTGCAATCTGTTTTCTTATTCTTAGGGTAACAAACGAGCACACAATTCACGTGATGATAGGTTATGCTGTAGTACGAGTATACGAGTACATAGATACTTTCATTGATCCTTCATTAAGATTCAAAATGCAGATACCTTTTCACCCTTGAGAACTAAGATGGAATGCTTCCTTACCATTAACAAGGGGCATCGGTTCTTATCACTGACAAGCCAACAAAAATGCAACTTGAAACAAAAATGGCTACAGATATGTTGTCACCCCTGAGGACTAAGATGGAGTACATTACAGCTTGATATTATATTGGCTCTGTATACCTTTCAGACTACTACAACTTGGTAGCTTGACAAACGAGCACACAGTCCACAAAATGCAGATGAGTTGTCAGCCGTGAGGACTAAGATAGAATGCGTCTTTTCTAGTAAAAAGGGTCACCGATTCTCTACACTCACCATACGAAACACAGCAGCGTTAAGCTGCTATTTTACGCTGGTATTCTCTGACAGCGTGGTCCTTCCCCGATCTAGCCGTCCCATTCGTGTTACAACTATACTAGTATTATAGCTGTAGCATGACTCTACCTCGTACAAAATTATTTGATAGCAGAAATTATTAACGGATAAAAGGTAACCCAAACGGACTCATGGGCAAGAAACGGGTCCTACCACCTATGTGAATAAATACCCTAGTCCATGGACACCTATGTCAATCGTCTATTAAGAATGTTAATGTATATGTGTTATTAATCCGAAACAAAGATTAAGATGGAATGCCTCGTTACCAGTATAAAATTAGTGTCTTTGGTTCTCAAAGACGTTATAGACGTTCTCAAAGACGCATCATACGTTACAATATCGACGACCGAGTTCTTTCTGATCGGCTCGATACACTGGCACTGCGTAGAGATGTTGCATCTCTTTGCGTATTTTATCGCATCTACCACGGGGAGTGCTCTGAGGAATTGTTCGGACTAATTCCAGCCGTTCAATTTCACCATCACACATCGCGAAAAAACTCGCGTTACCATCCATACCATCTGGATGATTGGTGGTCCACCACTGTGCGATTTAGAAGAAGTTTTCTCCCTCGCACAACTTCCTTGTGGAATCAATTACCACCAGTGAATTTTCCTGACCGATACGACTTAGGAACCTTCAATAAAAGAGCTTACACCTTTCTAAAAGGCCGGCAACGCATCTGCAATTCCCCTGGTGTTGCGGTTGTGCGGCGGTAGTCACTTACCATCAGGTGAGCCGCATGCTCGTTTGCCCCCTCTTCTATAAAAAAAAAACAATATTTAACGCTAGTTATCTGCACAAGCGTAACCCTGGTTTATTTCGTTGACCCACCTTGGAAAATCCACGCTAGGTTGGATACTAGCAAAGCCGTTTTCATCTATCCACTCCAGATGATGTGTATAGTAGAAATTCACTTTTATTTGTTCTTCCGACTTTCTATCACAAGTACGGTCCAAAACAAACACTTAAATTATTAATTAATTTTTAATAACCACAAACTTAATCAAAAATTATATTACGTATTTCCAATACCGTTACCGTTACAACCTGTAAAATTCCATGCATTACATATTGCATTAAAATCAAATTAAAGTTCCTCATTTTAAATAATATTATAACGTAATCTAAAATACTGCAATATGTCCAGAAAATTACCAACATTAATTAATTATTCGGTAGACGTAACTTGACATCCTGAACAAATTCGCATTTTTAATGTACATTTGCAATCGTTTTCCAAATTTCTTTGTTACAACAGATGCAAAACTGGGCGTTATTTTGCAAGCATTCCAAAACCGTTACTTTTGGATGTTAGTCTTTAAAAATAAAATAATAAAAACTTGACTATACCGTCGCAACTTCACTTTCTATACAAAGAAAGATACACAATCTTCTCTGTAATTTTTCTTGCCTTTAGAATTTTATATTAGTATGTTCAAACAATAAAGAACTCTCAGTCCGCATAATTTGGGTTAAAATAGAAAGTTTCTGTTCCAATGAAATTAACAATTGGAATTAAAACGAAACGTACATGGTTTCAGATTCGGGAATGAGACTTTTTATACACAAAGCTATAACATTCTAAATACAAAAATTGTATATCTTCTTTTGTTTAACTTTCAATTGCTTTTGATTTCAGTATTTCAGTTGTGAATTTCCGGATACGAGTCCCAATGTGGTTCTAACTGAGCAGAGATAGCTCGCAAGCCTGAACCGTCCATTGATCTACACCATTATTGCTCACAGACCTAACGCTACTTAAAACCATACGTCATCCTGTGCACTCGTTATAACTAGCCCCAACTGAATACCATTTTTTTCGCAATTTGGACTATTTCCTTCAATGAAAAATGCTCTGTCCACAGAAAGCGATACAAGATGCCTTTATAGATTTTGTAGAATATACACACCAGTAACACCAGTCTTCTATCATCAACTCATAAATTATTTCGCAGAAATTACCTGCAGCACACATTTTGCTGTAACGGACTGCAGGTACTTCACATATAAAGCTAGTGACTAAAATAACAGACTGTGTTTTATTTATCAATATAAATAAAACGTCCGACACTTACATGGGATCTATACTTATCGTTATTCACCATACGAATTATAGTGATATTATGCACGTATTTCACACTAGTATGCTGTGCGAGCTTGGTCTTACCCCGGTCGAGACGACGTGTTTTCTTGCCACGTACGCTTGAGTGATGAGCGTGACTCTATTAAATGAACAAACGTTACTACGAGTACTGTACGGTACTACTATGTATTTCGAAGACCTAGGTGTTACACGTGGTTCATATTTCTTTTCCCTCTCTTTAACGAAAACTTGCGTTGATTGGCAGGATTCACATATAAGGCAAGCCAATTTTGAAAATGTTACGAGATTGTTAATTTGCAAACCATTCTTTCCTATTTAGAGGTCTTTATTAATAAAGGGATTGTATTATTGTTTTATAAAAATGCATGAATTTATATGACATCTATTACACCTTCAAGTGACGTCATAAAATAGGCTAATTACGGAGCAAATCCGTGGGGCTAAATGATTTCAGGCCAATAACTAGCGATTTAAAACGAAATATTTTCTTTTTCTGCCGACTTCTTAAACGGAGACGGTACTCCATTCGACTGTATGTTTTTTTTATGTGTGTTACCTTATAACTTTTTACTGGGTGAATCGATTATGATGATTCTTTTATTATTTGAAAGCTGATACTTCTCGTGGGATCCCATATGAATTTAAACAATGTCAGACCAATAGCTATTGAGTATTCTTAATAACTTTTATTGAAGTCGGTACAAAATTTTTAAATTTTAAACTATAATTATTTCTTGTCAAATTGTGGAAATTCAACGTCTCGGTTTAGTTTAACTATTTTCGTTTTTGATTTTTTACGTATATAATTTGATTCTTTCCGAATAATTCTAAATAATAATACTATGTTTTCTATGATTGCTATGCTACGAGGGAGATTCTATTCAAATTTTAGATTTATTTTAATTATCAAATAGTTAATGTGAGTTATTCAGGAAAAGTAGTAAGTTATTTTCTCTACGATAAAATATTTTTTTCACACTAATTCCAACCAACATATTTTCTCTTACGGGTAGGCTATGTGATCGAAATCATCCAGTATATTCTAAATCTATGGATTTATGAGTTTAATATTACTTTTTTGTACTTGACAAAGGTAGGGAACTGTTCAGTCAGCTCTATGACGTCACCATTAGTAAAAGTTTGAAAAGTTATACAAAATTAACTACTGTTTGGAAAAGAAAACTAATTAAAATTGGTGTATATATTAACCTTATGTATAAAGCAAAAATATAATAACGACACGTTAAAATGTACATACCGATTTCGACGTGAAACATAATACGAGTACGTATTTTCCATAATACGCTACCGCTAATGATGCCATTTAGACAGGGGAAGCCAATTTACTCAACAAAGTGGTATGCATTAATTTCGTAAACATCACAATTTATTTGTACAATAGAAACATAACTAAAGTAATTAATGTTACCTGTACAGAAGTGAAACATGCTCATGAAATATATAGTTTTTTTTTCTTTTATATCCTGTACTCTCTACGTGACTTTAGCCGCAGGCGTAATTGCTATTGCTCCACGTTCATAATCCGTTGGGACATCAATCCGACACGACTGCAGAGAGATCAGCTGCAGGACGAATGGTTTTATGTGTTTTCCCAAGGACGGGAGTGATACGCCGCCAACTTTCTGACTTTTTTTATAAAATTTATTAAAATTTTCAAAAAATATTTTATGATTTTTTTTCCTATTTTAAAAATTAACGGAATAAGGGAGGTTTTAAGTTTAAGGTATAAAAATAAATTTTGAAAAATCGTAGGTAGTCGAAAAATAAGCAAATAATTTTTTTATTGTTTAAAAAATGTAATCTTTAATTTTGGAGACAAATATTTACTTTTATTTTTAAATAAAATATAACAAATTGAAATTTAGAAATTGAAATTTTAATGCTTAAACATTAATGAATTATTTCTTTTTGTCTTATTTACATTCCTCGTAAAATTTCCTAAATTTTACGATTGAAAATAATTATACAGTTATAAAATTGTCATATTTTTTAATATTAAAAAAATGTTATTTGTCTAATCTTACTGCCTATTTTTCAAAATTTACGTTCATCCCTTAACCTTACAACCTCCCTAACTCGGTTAATTTTTACCGGGGGAAAAAATCACAAAAGTGTTATGATTTTCTTCTATCTAAAATATAATGCTTTACTCATTTCGATATGAATTTTATTGTCTTATTTTTACCATTTTTGAGTATTTACGAAAAAACACTTTTGACAATTTTTTTCAACCCTTGCCGGAGGTTGACTACATTATATCAAAAATGCAAAGTTGGGTACCAAAATTTTGATTTCAGACCTTATTTGACTGGACTGTATGAGATTAGTAAGTGCAAGTCGAATATGATAACGTGTTGTAAATATTTTTTTAGTTTTAATAGTTACTTATATGGACATCAGTCTTTCTAATTGTAGAAAAATCGGGGATAAAGTTTTGACGTAACCATTTAGACGACACGTTGGCTTGTGATATTCCTTAGTCCACACAAGATTCAGAAAATAAAAACTAAAAGCCGACTTTTAAAAGAAATTCACTTCGGGGCTTAGATTCTTATATCCACTATATCTATGTCTTAGTAAAATTCAGTATGTGAAATTATTGTATTATTTTAGTTCCTTGATGTGTTAATATTTATTACAAATTTAATTTTCCAGACAGACAAACTGCGAAAGTAATTACCGCCATTTAGGTACATTAACATAACAAAATTCATAGTACTTTAAATTACAATTTTTACAAGAATATTTTCAGCTTAGCTTTCTATTTACTCCCATCGAGTTGGGGATTGATACGTATTTTTACATAAAAGTTACACTATTATAAGCACACACATAAAGTTTCAATATGCGGAAACACGTAATTTTTGAGAAAAAACATTATTTGAAAATTAATTATTTTTGCAATGTTTATGTTACATTCCTAGCGTAAAACTGGCGCCATTTTGTAATGTCATTGTCGTCGTCAGTACGGATGTCGATTCTTTCCGAAAAAGATAGATTTTTATCGATTCAAATAGTAAGCTGTCGTGATATCACAAAAAATGGATTTCTAAAATATAGATATATTTTCCTGTTTGCATTTATAAGATACCATAATAAATGATTTCTTATGGAAAAAAAGAAAGATAATCTAATAAATGATCTCTTATCAGTAAAATCAGTTTTAATGGCGATTTTCAAGGATGTTTATTTTAACAGTACCTATTAGGGTAGACAATAAATAAAATAGGTTAGGTTCTACTTATGTCAAAGAACCAAATTTATTGACCCCGACTCCACGTGGTACGAGTCTGTCCTACCCCTAGAGTGGTTATATAGAACCGGAGGCGCGTAGGGGGAGTAGCCTCCGCATGCTGTAACAAATCGCCTCCGCAGCTTCGGCTTGTTGGTCGCCTTCGGCGACCAGCCTCAGCCGCTCCGGCTCGTCCGATGCCTACGATTTGTTACGCAAAGGCGTAGAGGCTGCTCTTCCCGCAGCGCCGGAGACGTTGCAGTCTCAAAATATATACAGAAATCCCTCTGAATTAGTCCCCCTACACCTCTTCTCCCCCCCTCCTCAATTCGACGAATGTCAATGGAAATTCGTAATAAAGTAGGCTCAAAAGGGCTAGAACCCAGAGCCGTAAAGCCAGTTAAAAAAACAATAAAATATTGTTAAAATAAGTGATTTTTATTAATTTATTTCTCAAAAAATACGTGTTTCCGCATATTGAAACTTTGTGTGTGTGCTTATAAAAATGTAACCTTTCTGTAAAATACGTATCAACACCAAACTCGATGGGAGTAAATGGAAAGTCGTACCATATTTTCCCTTGTGCTGTGATTCATTTATATTTTTGCAGTAAATCAAACAGTAATTTTCATTAACAGACTACCGGATGTAATAACGTGATCTGATTTAAAAAATATTCTGCCATATTTTTGAAATCCGATCACGTAATAACATCCCTGTATTGCATTGTAAAACAACATGATTTGCTTAAAATATTTCGTAATCTGCGTGGTGGTGGCGTGAGAATATTTTCTACCCTACAAGTATCTCCTCCCGTGGGTGTCGTAAGAGGTAACAGTATAAAATTTAAAGAAGAGATGGGCAAGCAGCATATTCCTGATAACAAATTAAAATCATACAAAACTACGGTTGGTTTACCGCCTACCAAACGTGGCAACTATTGCAAAATCACCAGAGATAATATTTAGGGAGGTCTATGTTTAGCTGTAAACTTTGATAGGCTATGTAATGAATTATTGAATAAAATAATTACAGAGAGGGAGTGAATTAGAGAGAGAGAATTTATACAATTCACGGCTGTAAATGGAATATTTGAATAGCATTATCAACATTGACAAATCCAATCCTACAGTTCAAGCTCAACCAAAGGACTATATCGCTCAGTAAAATAGACAAGTACGACGTTGCAAGTTAGCTAAAATAAAAATTAGCTTAGCATATACGGATTAAAAAAAATATTTACTTAGAAAATGTTTTTTTTAATTTGTTAGGTTTGGTATTCTGTGATTCTATTGTGGCAAAAAGTCTATCAGTCACTCATGTGTAATTGTAGAGCGAGGCACGGCTGTACAAATATCTTTTACATAACCTGCAAAAGCGCCACCAAAAATAAAGTGATCGCGATCCGCCACGCTGGCCCACCGTCCTGGATCTCGTAAAAGATGTTTTCCTTCACCACCGAGCACAACAATAATTCTAATATAAATAGATATAACATACATGTAAGCTTGTTAAGGCTTAAATTCAATGTTAGGTACGTGCTTCTGTTTTTGGCAACATAATATACAATAAATCTTAAGTTACATAATCATTTGACTATATACTACTTTTGGACGTGTTGGAGAATTTTATGGCCGCATCATGTTTAGAGTTTGGCTTACGCTAGAAAAGGAAAATGAAGAAAAGTCGTTTGGATTGAAAATGGAACTTTTAACCACATAAATCAAAATAGGATGTAGGTAGATATGAAATGGTATCGATTTATAATCAATACTGACATATTTACACAAATCAATCATCCATTACGAGCCCAACGTTAAACCTCTACCGTATATTGCCTCTTAGAGAGGATATTTGATATTCTCGCATGGTAAGCAGGTTGAAAATCGCAATTTTTCATTATTTTAAGCAGTTATTAGGAATATGCTGCTGAACATTTCTTATTTTATTTCCCTCTACCACGTCTTATGAGACTCGCAGGATGATTATATATGATATTGGACTCTCTACATCGCGCTATTGCATAATATATCAGGTAAATGGTAATGCTATTATTCTTAAAATACGTACACTAGATTTAGCTAATTTGATGCTTTAGTATTGTTAATTTAATTTAATACAGCAACTGCTGAATTTAGCACAGTAATTTGCATTTAATTTCGAAGCACTTTAGTTTCAGACGAGATACGAGTAATATACTAGACAGTAAAGACGTCCCAGTAATTGTGACAAGAATATAATTTCAGCTGGAAGAAATATTTTAAGGACATTTTTTTTTTTTTATTATTTGTATTGTATTTTTTTTGATAATATACTTACTAGCAGTGCGGTGTTCACGCATCGTCAAATTTTGGTCATTACAAATTTTCTTCATACATTTGCGGGATTTTGTTATATGGCGCTTCATATATTTTTTTTTTCTATATACGCTTATAGCATTTACAGCGATTGCGTGAGTCACTTATTTTTAAAATTTTAAAGAAGTAAATTTTTTTAAAGAAATATTTGGGATGGGGTGAAAGTTTTGTCACATGCGATATCTCCTTTATTAATTGAAGCAACCGTATACAATGACTGTAATTAAAAATTATTTTTGATACATTTTTTTTATTTTACTAAATAAGTGTACATTCCAAGGTGACATTACAAAATGTTAAAAGTATAAAAAAAATAGCACAAATACTTTTAGGTAAACATTGCTAAGCCATAATTATTAATTAACAGTAAAATCCGAATTAAATAAAAATAAAAGGAATAATATACTGTCCACGTAATAACTTCGGAAGTCGGTGCTAACACACAGTGTATAGAAAAAATTCTCCGAACTCAGAATTTATTATTTGGAAATTATTTCATTCTTTTTATTTCTTTACAGTTCGACTGAGCAGGTACAACCCTCGTAACTAATTCTGCCGCCAAATAGCAGTTTTTTTTTCAAGTAGAATAAGGCGGACAAGCGAGTACACAGTCCACCTGACGGTAAAAGGATGCAGCAGCCCATAGTCATCTTCATATTAAGAATGAAATGCAAATGCGTTGTCATCCCTGAAGATTCGTTGATGATGATGACATGAGATGTCTCGTTACCAGTAAAAAGGGGCTCCTGTTTTCTAAACTCACCATACGAAATATAGCAGAATTAAGTTGCTATTTGACGCTGATATTCTATAAAAGTACAGTCCTTCCCCAGTCGAGCCGACTATAGCCGTAATAAGCAGCAGCATCGCTCTACTACATGAAAACTTTTACTTGTATATTTACGCGTCGAAGTCTGGGTAGGTACCATGTTACATAATTCTGCCGTCAAATAGCAGTGCCTGTACTTATTTTTTCAAATCTGAAGGGTATAGGATGCCAGTTAAATTCCAGGGTGTGAGGCTTCTATCTAAGTCTGCAGAGGTGACAACGCAACTGTAGTCTTCCTTATTTATAGTAGGAAGCAGGTGTTCATACAGCATTAGCTACTTAATCAGGTGAACATTAATATATATATATATATATATATATATATATATATATATATATATATATATATATATAATTATATACTATATTACTAGCTATCAGCCTGTCTGCATACTTTGTAGGTCATACAAATGCTCGTTCCGTGATGGATTCAAACCCGCGGCCTACAGCGCCGTCAAGTGTAAGCCACTGCGCCACAGAAGTGTCAATTTACAATTTTATCGTAAATAAATAAAACAATTCGCATCTTGCTTAAAACACATAATTTTTACTTTGCCTTTAAAACCCAGAACTGTGAAGCGAATATTAAATATATGTAAATAAGATCATTATATCTGGTTTGGCTCACTGGGGAATTTACTCGTAAATGAGGTTACGTGGTATAATATGTCTGAGGATTAAGAAATCCATCCTATCCATTAAAAATAGTCTCCAGTTCTCTACACTCATCATATGATATTTACAGCAGAATTAAGCCGCCATTTTACATTGATATTCTGTGAGAGCATTGACATATTATAAAATGTAAAATTATTGTATGCTCACTAACAAAAGAACTTACAAAAAAGTTAATAGTGTTAATGTTACTTAATTTCTATATGATAAACATTTCCAATTTATTATAATATTTATATTCAAATATAACTATAAATATTGGTAAATCCAATTGGGCATGCTTTATACGCATTAAAAAATTACGTATAAAATGATTATATGGAATTTTTTAAAGTAGTTTAAATACATTTCGACAGCACTATCAGCTTCAACACCCTCGAAAACCATGAAAATGTCACCCATGATAAATAAATTGGTACCAACTTCAGCCGCCATCTTGGATTTACATTTCGACAGCACTATCGGATCCAACACCCTCGAAATCCATGAGAATGACACCCATGATAAAAAAAAATATACTTATTGCAGCCGCCACCTTGGATTTCCATTTAGACAACACTATCGGCTTCAACACCCTCGACACCCATAAAAATGACACCCATGATGAATAAATTGATATCTATTGCAGCCGCCATCTTGGATTTACATTTCAACAACACTATCGGCTTCAACACACTCGAAACCCATTAAAATGACACCCATGATGAATAAATTGATACCAATTGCAGCCGCCACCTTGGATTTATATTTCGACAGTATTATCGGCTTCAACACCCGCGAAAACCATGAGAACGACACCTTGTAGTGTTATGCTACTTACATATCATTTTACATTATTTTAAATTCATTTTTCCATTCTGTTTCGATTTTCTGCATTCACCTCAAAACTGGATATTTTACATCACCTTTATTTCCATAGTATCCTGTAACGATTTTAAACCATAAGAACACAATAACAAATCATTTTTACTTCGTATTTTCACACTATCAGCACTTTTAAATTGGTGTCAATGGAGTCTACCTTTTTTGATCTTTTATTTAGTTTTCCGTAACTCTGCAATTTCGGGCTTTGTGCGCGCAGGTGCGCTACCTTTTTTCCTATATCAATAATATCTCATTTTTCACTTAAATCTTGCCGTTTTTCTATTACGAGCCTAAAACCAAAATTTGACATGTTTTGACATCGTTGTTTATCTGGTTGTCATAACAATTATATTCAAATTCGCTACCGGTCTGTTGTTTCTACTTCGATAATTCCACATAAATACTCTTTCCTCTTGGCCATTTACGAAAAATTTGCGTTTAATTTAAATAATTTTTCCGTTCTCTCTAAAAAGGTATAAAAGCCGAACAATCGGTCAAGAAAGTCAGTCTCGCTTCAGTTCTCGAATTCGAAGCATCTCCTAAAGGCCTTATCCCGGGGCCGCACTGTCCCGGGATCCTGCAAGCCTCTGTCATGCCTGAAGCCGCTGGACCCTACAAACCTCTGCTCTGCCTGAAGTCGCCGGATCCTAAAAGCCTTTGCTCTGCCTGAAGTCGCCGGGATCCTACAAGCCTCCGCTCTGCCTGAAGTCGCCGGATCCTGCAAGTCTCTGTCCCGCCTGAAGTCGCCGGATCCTACAAGCCTCTGTCATGCCCGAAGTCGTCAGATCCTGCAGGCCTCTGTCCAGTCTGAAGTCGCTGAGGATCCTGCAAGCCCCTGTCTTGCCTGAAGTCGCCGGATCTTGCAAACCACCGCATTCACCTGAGGTCGTCGCCTAGAGACGCCCACGCCTTCTCACCTACGCTGTGCGTGCTCGTTCCAGGCGCTGAGAGCGCTTGCTGTACACCTTGGCTCTTCGGGCTCAGCTTCAACACTAATATTTTTTTTATTATCTTTTTTTTTAATATTTGTAAATCACGACATCCATCCTCATCTTCATACTCCATTTTGTTATATAAAATTGTAAATATCTTTTAAATTTTAAATATATTACTTATTTTTGTTCTATTTTAGTTGTTTTGTTGCTGCTAGGTTAGATTCTTTTGTATTTAATTGTCGCTTCACGACAACCTATGACGAAAAAATTGATATCTATTGCAGCCGCCGTCTTGGATTTACATTTCGACAACCCTATCGGCTTCAACTCTCTCGAGAACCATGCAAATGACACCCATGATGAAAAAATCATATCTATTGCAGCCGCCATCTTGGATTTAAATTTCGATAACCCTATCGGCTTCAACTCTCTCGAGAACCATGAAAATGACACCCATGATGAAAAAATTGATACCGATTGCAGCCGCTACCTTGGATTTACATTTCGACCGCACTATCGGCTTCAACACCCGCGAAAACCATGAGAATGACACCCAGGATGAAAAAAATTGATACCTATTGCAGCCGCCATCTTTAATTTACATTTCGACAGCCCTATCGGCTTCAACACCCTCGAAAACCATGAAAATGATACCCATGATGAAAAAGTTGATACCGATTGCAGCCGCCACCTTGGATTTACATTTCGACCGCACTATCGGCTTCAACACCCGCGAAAACCATGAGAATGACACCCACGATGAAAAAATTTATACCTATTGCAGCCGCCTTCTTGGATTTAAATTTCGACAGCACTGTCGGCTTCAGCACCCTCGAAAACCATGAAAATGACACCCAAGATAAAAAATTGATATCTATTGCAGCCGCCATCTTAAATTTACATTTCGACGGCACTATCGGCTTTAACACCCTCGAAACCCATGAAAATGACACCCATGATGAATAAATTGATACCTATTGCAGCCGCTACCTTGGATTTACATTTCGACAGCATTATCGGCTTCAACTCTCTCGAAAACCATGAAAACGACAACAATGATGAAAAAATTGATACCTATTGCAGCCGCCATCTTGGATTTACATTTTGACAGCACTATTGGCTTCAATACCCTCGAAACCCATGAAAATGACACCCATGATGAAAAAATTGATATCTATTACAGCTACCATCTTGGATTTACATTCCGACAGCACTATCGGCTTCAACACCCTCGAAAACCATGAAAATGATACCCATGATGAAAAAATTGGTACCTAATTCAGCCGCCATCCTGGATTTACATTTCGATAGCACTATCGGCTTCAGCACCTTCGAAAACCATGAAAATGACATAATCAGGTATTTAAGAAATTTGTTTATTCGAATATTGTGTATTTGTACAGCGATCTTTTTGAGCCGCTGCAAACAACCACTCACGACGGCGACTGACGTCGAACTGAGTGAGCGAGTAAACTATTCTGTGGCTGTAGCTCCCTATTTACAGAAATAATTTACGTACAAGGCTACCAAATCAACGAAAATTTCGTCATTTTGGAGCCGAAAAAAATTTATTATAGCGAAACAAAACAATATTACACTGCCATTTACATTCAGTGGCTACCTACATGATAGATGAAAGATTAAAAAATAGATTGAGTTAAACAATTGATATTTTTAAAAGTTATCGTGTTTAAAAGCCGCAAGAACATGATAAATTCACACCATAAGCCACTAAAACCCCTTTTTTATTTAAAAATAGCAATTAATCGATTTAAAAAAACATTAATAAGTTCAACAATAATTTATCTTTCTATCAATGTGCTTTTTATATCATTTATATGTATATGATTGCTCGATACGATTTTATTCGATAAAACGTTGGAATCTTAATTTTTAGTTGATAGTAGAACATACCTTGCGCTTTCGCTTACGACATGCAAAATATTAACTTAATAGATTTTTTTAATATGAAAGGGGGCAAACGAGCATACGGCTCACCTCATGGTAAATGATTACCGCCACCCATGAACAACTGCATCATTAAGGGAATTGCAGATGCGTTGCCGGCTTTTTAATTAATAAATCTGAGATCATCCGGCGAGAATCAAACCCGTTCAAATAGCTGCCCAATGGGCAGGATGCAAAGAAAGACCATATTCCGTCCTAATCCGCTGACCTGTAATACCAAACATGGCGGCAGCGTGCAGAACGCAATCGCGAAGGGAGCGTGAGTGGCACAACACTCCGGATCAGACAATGGTCCGTAGAGCCGAGAGGGGCGTCGACGGAAACGTGATATCCGTCCGAATGAGAGGTTAGTAGAAGTTACAACAAGGAAGGTGTATGATCCTCAACATATGGAATCCGCGTAGGCGAAGTAACCAGTTTTGTCAGAACATATGCCAAGGCAAAGTCATAAACAGATCTCATCGTTTGATCGGTTAAACGTGAACCGAGCAATTCAGCGTGGTCACGATCTCTACGGACGGTATCTGTTGTAGCAAGAAATCTGTAGCCATTTGGAAGTGGTCGCTGTGTCGTCATTACCGCTGTGGAACCCATAGAGGCACCCGAAGACGCGGGGATTGTCTTCACTGTCTACGCGCAGCCAAAGGATGGACAGGTCCGTAACTTCAAGACTACCGTGGCGTCGAGAATAGATATCCTCTCTGACGTATACGCTTACGTCAGAGAGGGCCCGGGGCGCACAGAAGTATTCTGATTTGTACCCCGGGTAGGACAGGTACGAAGTATCAGACGGAGAGGACACCTGAGTCTCGATCAAATAGAGCAAGGCCGTCTTCGCTATTCCCAGATGGTAGTGGACGGCGTTAAAGTTAGAGTGACGTCCTCTGATGATACAGAAATCCTCGGATAGCGTGCCAGGAGTCGCCATGGTTTTGTCGCTCTATTTGCCCCGTGCAATGTTAGTAGTGAGCGGGATTTTGCTCCCCTCCCCCAGAATAGGCGGGGCAGCCTGAGCACCCACGCTCAGAAAGAAGAGGGCAGCTTAGGCGTGGATGCTCAGTGAGGGAGTTTCCATTACCAGGGTTGCTGGTACCCTTCTGGGGTAATCTTTTCTTTTTAAATTCCGCTACCATGTTATTGTTGGACCTCCGGCCACCTATACTAACCAAGCGAAACGCAGAAGCAAATCTTCATTCGTTGGTATTTATTTATTTATTTATTTATTTATTCTTTATTGCATTCCTTAACCTAAAAGAATACAAAGGGCGGACTTAATGCCTTGTGGCATTCTCTACCAGTCAACCCATGGAGTGGTGAGAATTTGAAGTAGGTGTAGCAATATAGAATAAAAAGAAAATAGAAATGTATAATTAATTACATTATATATACATATTACTATTATATACAATAAATAAACTATAAAAATATATCCTATTTATACATGTATACAAATATATACGTACATACATAAGCATACATATATTCATACCAACATACATATACAAATAATACATATTAATAACTATAAATATATACGTCTAAAATATAAATGACATGGATGATTCTTCTAAGAAGCGTTGTCTTTAACAGATAGATGATTACGCACCAACTTTTTAAAAGCAAACTTAGTGGGAGCTTTTCTGATGTCGTCAGGCAAGGAGTTCCAAAGGCGTGCAGCCTGAACTGTAAAGGAGTTACCATAGAACTCGGTGAAGTGAACTGGAATACATATTTTGTTGTTAGAAGACGAACGTAGAACCCTATCATGAGATGAGGAGAGATAGTGAAATTTGCTCTTAAGATAAGAAGGCGAAAATGGGTCATTTAATATGGAAAAAAGAACAAGTAATATTCTGGAAATACGCCTCTGCCGGATTGTAAGCCAATTAAGCTTAGATCTATATTGCGAAATATGGTCATACTTACGAAGCCCGAAAATAAATCTTATACAGTTATTGAGAAGGCGTTCCAGCTTGTTCAGAAGATCCTGGGACAGATCCGGGTAACACACATCTGCATAATCAAATATGGGTAATATGAGTGATTGGACAAGCATGATCTTAGACTTTGTGGGGAGAAAATGTTTTAAACGATACAGAGTACGTAACGTAGCAGTGACTTTACGACTGACTTCAGTAACCTGAGTTCTCCAATTCAGCGTGTTGTCAATGTGTAGGCCAAGATTTTTTACAGACTTACTGAACGGTATTGTAATCCCATTGTAGTAGATAGAGGGTATGTCTGCAAGATTAATCTTGGCTAGCATCCTTGAGCTACCCACCAGTATAGCTTGGCATTTTGAAGGATTGACCAATACTCCATAACGAGTAGACCAATCCTTGATAGCTTGTAAGTTGTTATTTAATTTTTTAATCCCATTATGGATATCCCCAATTTCAGCTTGCACGTATAGCTGAAGGTCATCGGCATACAGATGGTACGAGCAATCGAAGATGGAGGTAATAAAGTTTATAAAAATAGAAAAAATCATAGGAGAAAGAATACCGCCTTGCGGTACACCAGCTTCCACATCAGCCCAAGCTGAGGTTATTTGCCCCACACAGACTGACTGCTGTCGACCGCGAAGATAAGATGCAAACCATTCCAATGCTGTAGGGCCAAAATTTAGATGAGACAGTATGGATAGAAGGATTTCATGATCAACTGTGTTGAAAGCATTTGAGAAATCAACTAGTACCAGTACTGTTACTTTTTTTTCTTCCATACCGTTTCTAATATCGTCTGTGACGTTAATTAAAGCAGTACTGGTACTATGACCAGGGCGAAACCCAGACTGATATATACTCAGTAGGTTATGTTTCGAAATGAATGTAGAAATTTGCTTGTAAACACAGGATTCTAAAATTTTGGATAGAAAGGGTAGAATGGATATAGGGCGAAAATGATTGGGAAGAATGGGAGAAGGAACTTTTGGAAGGGGCCTTATAAAAGCCCTTTTCCAAAGATTAGGGTACTGACCTGAATCAAGGGAAAAATTTATAACATGGGAAATTGCCGGAAGAAGGTGCTCTAGTATAAATACTACCATTTGTCTACTAATCTCATCATAACCCACCGCCTTGGACTGAATTGCTAAAATAGACTTTTTGACATCATCCTGCGAAACAGGAGAGAAATTAAAGGTAGGTATATTAGGAATTTGCACAGAAGCAATAGAAGCCACAGTTTGAGAGCGAATTGTAGGGTCCATTGCTGTTACAGAAGCGAAATGTTGGTTGATTTCATCAAGTGATAGAGAAGGACCACAATCCAATGTAGCTGGCCTGCAAAGACCAGAAGATCTAAGAAATTTCCACACTTCGGCGGTAGAAGAGTTGTTAATACAATTATGGAAATATCGGCGTTTAGCTGCCCGTACCATTTGATTGCACCTATTCCTGGCTGCTTTAAAAGATGACCAATTTTCTTCATTACGTTCTCTCTTAAAACGAAGAAAAGCTCGATTACGTCTAGTCATTGCCATCCTTACGCCCTCTGTCATCCATGGGGCTGGAGGACGCTTCAATCTAACCTTGTGAATTGGGGCATGAGCATCATAAAGGCTGAGAATATTTTGGTTAAGGATAGAGACTTTATCGTCAACAGTAGGTGCTGCAATAAATGAGGTTAGATCCAGACTAAGAGCGTCATCCCTTAGCTTGTCAAAATCTATTTTAGAAAAACTGCGCAGATGCAGTACAGAAGGGGAATATTTGGGAGGTTTTAGCTTATACGAAGAATAAATCAAGTCATGACGTGAGATGCCCAAAGCAGGTAACTGTCCGTGCATCATCACACGATCAGGAGAAGCAGCAAGGATGAGATCAATCAATGAGTCATCGGTTCCAATATTGTGATGAGTAGCCTTTAAAGGGAGAATAGAAAGATTAACCGACTCAACAATTGAAAGAAGTTTTTTGGAACGAGGAGAGTTTTTCAACAAATCTGTATTGAAGTCACCCATGATTATACAGTGTGCGTACTCAGAACAAATATCAACAAGAGCCATATCTAAAGTGGCGAAGTAATCTGTCGAAGGGGGGCAATACACTACCCCTAGAAGCATCCTTATACCCTTGACATCAAGTTCCAAAAATAAAAACTCAGAAGAGGCAGAGTAACAGGAAGGAGATGCTGAAACAATTTTATGAGGAATTGATGCGTGTAGGTAAATGGCTACACCACCTCCACCTTTTCCAACCCGATCATTCCTAACAAGTACAAAGCCGGGTAGGGGATATAAAGTTGACGGTAAAGAAGGCTTTAGCCAACTTTCCGACACTAATATGGCATGAATATGCTCGGGTGAAAATGAAGCTTCAAGTTCGGTGTAATGGTTCGGGATACTTTGAGCGTTTATGTGACATATGTTCAGAGAGTTGTTAAAAGGCTTAAAAACCTCTTTGAGTAGTTGGTGTAATTCAAGCACACTGTCGGTAAAGGAATCATCACAAGAGTAAAATGATATGGCAGAGGAATCATTTGCAGAGCTAAATGACTCAAAATCAGACATAATTCATAGACTAAGATAATACATAAATAAAATAAATATACAAAAAAAACTAAACAAAATTATATATAAAATATAAAAGTAAGGAATGTAAACTATAAAACTAATTTATATGCTAAAACGTAGTAAACATAAACAACACCATCCCATCAGTTAACCGTTTACAAAGTAAACTTAATATAAATAAATTTTATGTGCAAACTATAAAATATAATATCTGAAGTGGCAAAATATTTTGTCTAATAATATTAATATTCCTAAATAGGTATCTCACAAAATAATAAGAGTCTACCATAATAAATCGATTACAAAATTAAAGTACAAAATCGATAGTGGCTGTATGGTACATTTGTCCTTTGTCTAGCAAGGCTAAAAAAAAAAATAATGTCAAAATTATAAATCAAATTGAAAATATTATGTATAGTTTTTACGATCAATTTAGGGTACATTTATAAAAGTAAAAAACAATAAGTATTGTTAGCACAAATTATAAAGATGATTGTTATTAGATTATTACCATTAACATGCATAGCATAGATAAACCTACTAAATAAGTAAGACTCCTCTACTAACTAACTAAAGAGAAAACTAAGCATAAGCAAGTGATATACTAGACATGAAACATGATTAAATTCTATCTTGATTTACAAGGACAAACATTCCAAAGGAGTTTATTTTACAAGGAAAAGAAATTAAAAAAAAATTGCAATAAAACAGCTATTACAAGCGAACTACTCAAAAGTATAGGCATAATAGTGTTCTATGCTAAAGTTGAAATCAGAACCATGAAATGTACTTAATATTAAATATAAAAAAAATTAAAGGATACCTAAGAATATAACAAGATAATTTAAATAAGCTACTTTTTAGCTATTAAACGGCGGGACCTTTTAGGATCATCTTTCTGCCCCACCATACCATCTTGATTGCGCCGAGAAATCTCACACTGACTTTTTGAGCTTGAAGTACTTTGCTGGCTTTGAATGGGCTTCTTTGCAACATTAGTAACGCCACTATTAGAAGCTATGCCATGACTAACTGGTGAGCAATCACCAGGAAACTTTCCAATGAGATTATCAATCTCCTCTTCAGTGGAGATCTTTGCCCGTTCGTTATTGGGGAGTTTTATAAAAATTGTGCCATTGAAGGTCCACACATTCTTCAATCCAAAATGTTTGCATGCTTTTTTATGAACAGATTGCCTCATTTTGGTTAAAAACTCTGACACCGATATTTGGGAGCCCTTTAACTTAGTTCTAGCTTTCCACACCTCAGACTTTGTGCGGTGATCTTGAAATTGTACAAGAATTGGCCGTGAATGACCATCCTTATGAACACCAATTCGATGAGAACGTAAAAAGGATAAATTTGTTACATGTGGGATACCCATTTTATTATGTATGATGCCCAGTATTTCTTGTTCAATATTAAGTTCAGGAGAATCAGAGATCCCATTAAATAAGAGAATGTTCTGCCTATGCTGCATATCAATACTATCAATTGTCATAGTGCAGGCATGAATCTGTTGCCGAAGGAGAGTGAGTACAGAGCTAACAATGTCTTTGAATTCATAAAACTCCTCACGGAGTTGATTAAGAGAGGTATTACTTGGTGTAGAAGCAGCCTTTAATCTGTTTTCAAAATCAGCCATCTTGCGACTCCAGCTTCCTTCAAGTTCTCTCTGCAAGACCTCCACATCAGATACTTTTGCCATTGCTTGCAATATTTCAAGTGATATCAGTGAAGTGCCAGTGAGTGATATAGTTTGCAAAAAGAAGTTACACTGATGGGTGGTATGAGTAAGTCACAAATATTTTTATCTGGACATGTATTTCAATATGACTTCCAAAGAAAAGGTAATAAAAATGTAATTAGTATGTAAATATAGTCCAAACACTACTTTAAAATAATTTAAATGTAAATAAAATATAAGAGCAAATTAGACAGCTGTTACTTGTTGCACACCTACCCACGAAAAAAAACTATGTATGGTAATCTGTGTGATCTCGGTAGTTCCACGGTTTGAGCCAGCCCATCCGTGCAACAGCAAAAGCAGCCGCGTGGCTCTACCACTGTTAAATAATAGATTATTAAATGTAGTTATTTTTCAACATTTTAGCATAATTTTCACCGAATTCAAAAACAACTATGTTCTTATGCATGTTTAGGGATATCTAGGAAACTTCTGGACTAATTTAAATTATTCTTTTTTAAAACATAGGCTACACTTTAGACGTAGTTCCATATAAATTTTGAGGAAAAACTTCATTCCTATGACTATTTAGACAACATTTTATTTTTTTGTTATCTTTAGCTTGTGATAATCTTCATTTCAAGCTAAAAGGATATATTATAAAAGTTTAATTTTTATATATAAAAGAATAATCGGTAATAACATAGTTTATAGAAGAATGAAACCCTTGAAGAAGAAGCTATTATCCGGAAATTATTTTCTTTAGTGGTTTGAAATTGGCTATTCTTATCATTAAAAGTTTAATTTTTGTACCTTTTAAGTGAAACAAATGTCACAAGTTTACGCTAGATTATCGTTTAATTAGTTACACTAAAAGTTCTTCCTCAAATTTCCTACTCTAAGGCGTGGAATTTTTTCTTCAAATTTATATTGTGCCTAACCTGAAATATAACTTATTTTATAAAGAAGGGATGTTTTATTTTGGTTCACAATTGATGATAACATCGTGTATATATACAAATAAAACATTCACTCGACTCTCCTCCTCCTTTTAAGGATCCATCTTTATTAAAAGTACTAGCTGACTTTAAATGTTTAAAAGGAATAAAATAAATTCTACGTGACTTTCGAATTTAAGAACCTTAATTTTTCGATAAACAATGTCTTAGCAACAAGATCAGAAGTTATGTTGTGGAAATTATTTATTACTTTTATTTATTTGTGTAAAGTACCAACAAACAAGTGCCAAAATTAAAAAAAAATTGTACAACCGACTCCAATGTTAATTATTAAGCATCACCTAAAAACTACTAGTTAGTCCTTGATCAATTTATATGGGACCACATAAGAAGCATCAGCATTAAAATCAAAAAAAAAGAATTATCAAAATCGGATCACCTAAAAAAAAGTAAAAAAACATACAGTCTAATTGAGTAACTCTACCTCTTTGAAGTCGATAAAAAATGACATACAGGCGCATTTTTTTAAAATAAAGTTAAAAACGAGCACACAGCTCATCTGATGGCAAGTGGGAGCTGTAGCCAGTAGACATCTACATTTATCCTCGATTAAGAATCACATGCGTTGTCACCCCTGAAGTTACCTACACTCACCCTACGAAACACAGCAGCAGTAAGCTGCTATTTCACGCTGTTATTTTGTGAGAGCGTGGTTCCACCTCCGTCGAGCCCATCCATTCGTGATACAGCAATAATAGTTGCAACTTGTCTCTACCACGTACGTCAATCACAAGTACAATTGAGATATCATTCTTTTTTGAAGTCGGCCCAAAAGTGAAAGCTCAGGTTACATAAATATACTTGATCCTCAGGCTTTATCTGTCAAAATTGTCAATGTGATTTATAAAGATATAAAGGGTATATAAATCCAACATTTAACTTACATACTTTTACAATTTGAGCATATGAAATATTTATAAACGCATCACGTTCTACTGCAATGCAATACTGAGATCGCAGTGAGCAGAAATGAGTAGGTAGGAAATACTCCTGAGTCTGATCACGTACTGATAGTTGGCAGTTTATAATGAAAATTACTGTTTGATTTAAAAGATTAGGAAAATAAAAGACTATAATAAATCACTTCGTAGCGGTTTTTATTGCAATTTAGAAATTCAGTTCTGAAAAAAAATTAGGAGGAAATCTATAATTCTATATATATTGATTGTATTTACGTGTAATATATTACTATACACATACTGTATGAAGAAGATAATGAATCTGAAAGAAGCGAAAGAGGTATGTAAGGATCGTGACACTTGGGGATCTGTTCTCTCTGGCTACCCCGTCAGGGATTGTGCGTGAAGATAAGTAAGTAAGTAAGTATACTAATAATAATAAATGTTATTTAACTACTTAGGCGTCGACAAATTATTGGATCAACTTTGCTAAACCTATGGTCAAGCCAAAGAGTATATAGTAGGTTAGGCCAAATATAATTTTTTTTAAATTAATGCTCAATTATTACTCATTCAGTCATTACTATGTTCATATCCAAATAATAAAATATTATCAACAATTAAAATATCGAATTATTTGGACGATGGGCAAATGAGTGCTAGAAAAACGACGATTTTTTTTTTTTTTTTTTATAGGATAAGGGTGACAAACGAGCACACAGTCCACCTGATGGTAAGTGGTTGCTGCGGCCCATAGACATCTACATCTATCCTCTGTTATAAATCAAAATGTAGATGCGTTGTCACTCGTGAGGACTAAGATGGAATGCCTCATTTCCAGTAAAAAAGGCCTCCGGCCACCTGCACTCACCAAGCGAAACGCAGAGGTAAACCTCTACTTCACGCTGGTTTTCTGTGAGGTCGTGGTACTACCCCGGTTCGAGCCGGCCCATCCGTGCGACAATAAAAGCTGCCGCGTGGCTCTACCACTGTTAAAAGACGTTCTCAATAAATAAAATGTTTTAAGAAGTTATCAATAACTAAACTAAATGATGATAACTAACTGATGTATTTATATATTAAATATAATTTATTCTGAAAAGAAATACAAGCAAATAACTTTTAAAAGAAGTATAATTACTTATGTTCTAATAAAAAAAACTCACAGCAAACTTTGGAGATAATGATGGACGATATACATCGATGTATTAACACACTCAATGTAAAGTATCGATTCATCGAATCAATCCGATGTTTTGTTAATTCATAAACATCGAGTAAACATCGATGTTTTTTGTTCGATGCATCGCAGAGGCGAACCTGCTAGGAGACCATTGTTTTCGCACGAGCGCCACTTTGCGAACTGTCTTCAGTGCTTCGTACATTTTTGAAAGCAAAGGTAGACTGCGCGAGCTGGTTGGAGATGCAATACCGGTGCTTAAATTTGAAGTAAAGTTTGCAGTGTAAAATGTTTGTATTTGTTTACATAATATATACTTTTCTGCTATTTTGTCGCTAATCGGAAGTATTGATATCGGTCTGTAGTTGGCATATTCTTTTTGGGAGTGTTGCTTATAAATTGGCCTAATAATACTTGTTTTTAATCCGTCTGGATAAATACTCTTTCTTATGCTCGTGTCTATAAGTTTTGTCAAAGCAAAGAAATCCTTTCACCTATGGCTTTTATGTCAATAGCTCGAATACCATCAAAACCAGGTGCTTTATTGACGTTAATATTTTTTAATATATTTGCTACTTGCTGTACACACGGTTTTTTATAATAAATAGACAAGCAGGCCGGTTTTTTATAACAGTTTGTGTCCAAAATATTATTTTTACAATTTGGTATTATTTTAGACACATCATTTTCTTTAAAACTAAAGGCGAAATTATTTGCTCTCGTTTGAGTATTTATATTGTTTATTTTAAAAGCTTTATTTATTACTTCGTCTACAGTTTGGGTTATCCTCCCCGTTATTTTGTCAATAATACCCAGAGTTTTTTTTTTGTATTTTTTTCTGTTTTTGTTTATTTCTGTTTTATAAAAATTACTACTAATACTACTACTACTTATTTATTAATTAAATTTTAACCTGGGTATGCCACAAGAAGCATAAAAGTAAGTTGAATGCAGTGGAGATGCGATCTCTTCGTAAAATGTGCGGCGTTACTATGGCCGACTGAAAGCGAAACGAAGAGATTCGCAATATGGCAGGTTTGAAAGATGACCTTATCACAAAAATTGATAAGGGCGTGCTTCGGTGGTTTGGGCACGTTGAGCGAATGAGTGAAGACCGAATGGTGAAGAAAATATATAGCGCGAAAGTTAATATTAAAAGGTGTCGAGGTAGACCGAGACTAACTTTCGAAGACCATGTGAGCAAATTGCTCGAAGAGGGTAGGGTCAAGAGTACTCGGATACCTAGACGTGCATGTATGAAGAAGATAATGAATCTGAAAGAAGCGAAAGAGATATGTAAGGATCGTGACACTTGGCGATCTGTTCTCTCTGGCTACCCCGTCAGGGATTGTGCGTGAAGATAAGTCAAGTCAAGTCAAGTCTGTTTTATAAAGTAAGCTTCTAGATTTCTCTATTGTTTTGTGAGTTTTATTTCTTATTTTATTATACTCTAATCTTAACACGGCGTTAGTAGGATCTTTTTTCCATTGGAAAAATGAATTACCTCTTTTATTGCAAGGTTTTTTTAATACTTTTATTTATCCATGGTTCATTATTTCGTTTAGTTTATTTTTATGATGAATTCTGATTTTTTATAAAATTCAGTAATTTTACTTATTATATCATTGTATATCATATTTGGACAATCTATTGTATTTACGTTACTCCAGTATATATTATGTAATTCTTTACTCAGATGATCTTGTTTCAAACGTATTAATGTAATAGGATCAGCCTGTATACGTGGCGAAGCGATGCATGCAATTGCAATCGATGGTCCGCCAGTACAGTACCCAACGCCGCACTGTACATACCTTGTTTACAAGATCGCACAAAATATGATCTATGACACTCTTAGTTACTACATTTTTACGTTGTTCGATCCTAGTGTAATAAGATATCCCACAGGATAGGTCGTACTCGCTCATTAGGTTTACATATTATTGTGATATTGTGTTATTTATAAATTTAAGGTTTAGATTTACGTCACCTTATCAAAAAATTATCACAATGCAAGTTTAATAAGTGTTTCAGCTCAGAAAGAAATAGCTTTTTACTTTTGTCTGGCAGTCGGTACGATGCACACAGAGTGTAGGTACATTTATTCGATGTAGCAAGTGTTCCAACGATACATTCAAAACTCAATGGAGCGGTTTTAATGATATGAAAGTTGTGTTTATTATTCACATAAATTTTGATACCACCTCCTTTTTTATGACTTCTTAACTCTGTGTGCATTGTATAGCCGTCAATATTATAAAATAAACTCAGTTTATCTGATATACTAGCTTCTGTTATAATAATGATATCGATTAGATTCTTGTAGGATTCAATAAACTGTAAAAGACATAAGTATATCTAATATTTATATGAAAGCAAGTAATTTTTGATGCTTTAGGTAAACATGATAGGAAGGTTTTGATGTTTAAACAGTCCCTAATTTCCTTAATGCTACTTATATCTATATCAGTAGGCAAACCCGTTAGGAGAGTATCGTTGACCTTAGCAGAGTAAAGTCCCAATATCCGCGTCCTTCCTCAGAATGAAGACCTTGCTTTTATCTTCTTTGCGCGCTCTTATTTTGCCATCTTTGAACCATACATATTTAAATGTACCTGATAACTGCTGTTTTGCTTTCCACAACAATGACTTATTATAGGGTGTTAATGCCTCGCGTACAAATATTTTTCTTCCGCTTTCATTTTCGTCAGTCTTGGGTATCAGATCTCCGAGTACTGGTTTCACAGTTCGCTCTCCTTGAGCTCCACTAGAATATATTTTTAATCAATTCCCAAATAAATATATTTTTATAAGATTGGGTGACAAACGAGCACACAGTCCACCTGATAGTAAGTGGTTGCTGTGGCCCATAGACATCTACATTTATCCTCGCTTGCGAATCAAAATGCAGATGCGTTGCCACCCGTGAGTACTAAGATGGAATGCCTCGTTTCCAGAAAATAGGGTCTCCGGTTCTCTACACTCACCATACGAAACACAGCAGCATTAAGCTGCTATTTCACGCTGGTATTCTGTGAGAGCGTGGTCCTTCCCCGTTCGAGCAGACCCATTCGTGCTACAACGATACTATTAATATAAGTGCAGCATGGCTCTACCACGTCAAAAATTCCTGATTTTTCTCCATAGTTTCCTACAAGTTTGGCAGTAATCACTCCAGGGTCTTCTATGTTTAACTTCTTTGCTAGATTTCTCACTACTAGAATAGGATCTTCATTTTCTAGGGCTGGTAATCCAGAAACTTCCACATGATTTTTAAACTGACCTTGCTCAAGCTAAGGTCATTGCTCACAACATTCTATATTATCATGAATAAAGTACCATATTCAGTACTACTATCAATGTACTACATTGATAGTAGTACTGAATATGGCGCTAGTAGATTCGATAATTTGATATAGAATAACAAATTATGGTCGTACATTCAAAACATACACAAGAAGGATATTTAATTTACAACTAAAATTCTTTAAGCTCATTGTAGATGACAAGGTAAAACAAAAATATAAAGAAAAGAACTATATTGGTCTTTTTAAATACTGTAAAGTCATACCTATGAATAAAAAACTTTAATATCATATCATGATTGAAGATTTTAATACGATTCGTACATTAAAAATGGTAAAATATTCTGATAGAAAACACGACCAAGTAATAAAAATCTGTAGCAAAACTAAAATCAAATAAATTTTATGGATACAGGAGAACTGCTAATATATTAGCTTCTATTCTAAACGATCTTTCAGAAAACCTTAAGAACGAATTGATAGAAAAAAAAACTTAAAATTTAAAATTAAGCATTATGTAGTAGACAACCTGAATTAAGTCTTCCTTAATAAATTCTCAAATGATATTAAATCTATATATATATGTGTGTGTGTGTGTGTGTGTGTGTGTGTGTGTGTGTGTGTGTTTGTGTAATTAGTTTAAAATTGCTATAGAAATCAGCTTATGTATAGTATACCGTACACGCTCATCGCGGTAAACTAGCGAAACCTGTTTGTCGTCATGTCGCTAATACAATGAATAGGTCGTTAGTTGTTATCATGCATAACTTTAGCAATTTTACGATGGTAGTTATTAAAAATGATATATTTATGCGTATAGACGTCTGCAAGCACCAATACAAACCGATTTGCGATTAAATGGTGCTGTATAATAACTATGCACTATTGTAATATGTTTTATGTATCATTAAATAAATAAATAAAGAGATTAAAAACTAGATTCGAAAGTTATTTATGTAAGCACCTACGCAATTATGTGTAAATGTTCAGGATTTTTTTAGAACTAATGGATGTCATTAAACCATATTTTGACTTTAGATTGAAATATCTTGTACGTAAAACTGCGATCAAGTAATCAAAACCACATAATGACTTCTTATATTTACGCGAACACTACACATTGAATAAAACTTCATTTACGGATTCTATCGCGTTTAATTAAATTATTTTTTATTAATTCCCGACGTTTCGGGTACTTTGCAGCACCCGTGGTCATGGAGGACTGAGGTGTATAGAAAAAAGACCCATACGAACCGATATTTAAACGGTGAATCCTATCATCATCTTTCACCGTTAGCTACCGTAGGCAAATCTTTGTTAAAGAGAGCACGAGGGATCTGTGATAGGAAACACTTGGCCGCCGAGCTTCAGCACGTCAAACTTCTGCACGACAACTAGTTTCCGGTCCCGCGCCTACGTCACTGTGACCGAGTGAAGCCGGCCACAGTCGAGCGTGTACCTGCTGTACTACCATATGTCAGAGGTGTCACAGACAAGATCGGACCACCGTGACCGATCTTCGGTCTGGAGGAAATTATTATTACAATAGGAAAGCAAGACACAACCCACCTTTTTTCATTAGATTTGCTAATCATTAGTTAAGTATTTTACTTTTCCTAAGATAGTATTACTTTCACTGGTTTCAGACACAAGAGTAAGATAATAAGCAATGATCTATATGTAGTGCACGAGACAGCGATAGGCTTGACGTTACAGTACATAATTTAATTACCACTTTTGAGATATCATTTAAATTCACTTAGTGACTCAACGCCACCATTGAAAAAGATAATTGAACTTCAAAGCAATCATCATTACTTTAACAGAATTAACCAATTTAAACAAAACACCAACGAAAAGTAACTTAAAGATACGTTGTATAATTTTTGAATTCTTTAAAAATATCACTACATTAGACGTCAAGCATTAATAAACAAACACACAGACAGACGATTGGAAAAATTACAGAAATGTTTCTAATTACTAACATGAATTAAGTCAAAATGAATGATAGGTACTTAAGTCCCTATCATAAATTTTGCCACAAAAATATTCAATATGCAGACATTTATAATTTACATCTTTCTAATATCGTGTAAATAATGTAGAATATTACATAACTAAATTAAATTACGGAATATAAAAGTTGGGAGCTTTAGGCATCATTTCTTTATAAAGTTTAATGAATAAACTTACGAAATTCAATTTAATTATATTGATAGCTAACATTTTGATACCTAATTTCAATATATCACGATAAATAGAAGAAAATTTAAAATCACTAATTTTTTTTAAATATGAATAATGGTGTGACACCACAGCATCATATAATGAATTACTTAAAAATGTACACATAAATTAAGCATAGCTCGTTAAAAAAATTGTTTTATGTCATTACTTCGATATTCCTTGGTATAAATTCTACATCAGCATTTGAGGGTGTAACTTGAAACTGTTCTTTCTTATACTTTATTTTATCACCTTGAACGTGAGTTTTTACTGTGAAATTTCGAAGTAAATATATAAAACCAGTCATTATTTGTATTCGGGCGAATCGTTCTCCTAGACAGATCCTATTTCCTTTTCCAAAAGACATATATGCATGATCAGTAAATGCTTCTGATTCATGAGAAAATCTTTCCGGATTAAATTTATCAGGTTCCAGAAAGTGCTTTGGATCACGTTGAACTTGGAATGGACTTAAAAATATTTTTGTTCCTTTCTCTATTTTGATATTCCCAACAGGTAGTACGGAATCTTTTACACATTTTCTTCTAAGTATACCAATAGGAGGATACAGTCTCAAGCCTTCATTCAAAACCTTTTCAAGATATTTCGCATCAGACAGGCTCTCATAGTTTAGAGTGTTATTATACTTCCTAAAAATATCATCAATTTCATCATGAACTCGCTTCAATACATCTGGATTACGACCTAGTTCAATTAAAGTACAAAACAAAGCTGTTGCACTAGGCTCAACGCCAGCTATGAAAAAGAAAAATGCTTGAGCCGCCATAAGCTCATCAGTGGGCTTAATGCTATATCCGGTTTCTTCATCTCTTATCTCTCCTTTCTTTTGCAAATTTATGCATATGTCCGCGAAATCAGGTTTCTTCACACATTCCTTCTCCCTTTGCCGTATCAGCTGCTTTACAGCTTTGATGAAAAATGTTTCATGCTCTGCGAATATCGCTAGTTTCAGCTTTCGGAATAACCACGGACTGATGAGTACAAGAGAAAATCTCAAGTTTGTCCAAAATGTAGACACGAGTGCACTTTGTGCCATATGAAGAAAAGGTGAATCAAAGATGGACTCTGTAGTAATACCAAATACTGAAGCGCCAATTGCTGCACTACAGAATGTAGAAAGGGTTTCAAAAGCATTGCCTTTTAACTTCTCTGGGTGATCATTCAAATATTTTACAAAATCTTGCGCACTTTTGTCCATTACACTGTACATATTCTTAAGTTTGGCGACACTGAATAAAGGTGTCATACTTTGACGCATTAGCTTCCATCGCTTGCCGTTCATAAACGGAATACTATCAGCCAAACGGTCTCCTGGTTGTACTTCAATTACTCTGTGGTTGAAGGACTCAAAATCCATTTGCATAATGTGTCGTATGTTTGTAACATCCCTGACAAGCACAGTCGGAGAACTTACAGAACCAACACCAACGGCGGGTGCATCAGGGTATTTTTTGTAAATGTCACCGAGTACTTCAAAAAACGCCCGCTCACCAAAAATGAAATCCCAAAATGGACCCCAGATTTTATTCCTCGGATGAAAGGCTACACCACGTTGTTTCCAATAACTTTCGTTATATTTAGCGTAGTAATTGATAAAATAAAGTAGTAAAGCAGTTAATAAAATTAACACCTGAATCAACATTTCGTTTTAACTTTTGATGTGTACAATGTACAAAATGACACAAATGAGAGCAATTCAATCACTTATATAGTTGTAATAAACCTGTTATCTTGGGATAACTTAACACGCTTCTAATCCTGATTTACACCGACAAACAAGTTTTGATACAAGTTTTTGACCAAATTTTAAAAAGACTTGTCTAATAAATATCATGATCATAGACCAGTATTGACATTGTTTTAAACATGTTTCGTTTACACATTTAATGGTTTAAGACATTTATTTTCTCAAAAGATTTACAAATCACTTTAACATCATCATCATCATTACAGCCATTACAGAGGCAATAATAAAAATATACAAATCACTTGCAGAGAAAATACTTATAAGTAAAAAAACATTAAGCCGATTGGCGTAGTGAGTTAGTATTATAATAATAGGGAGCGTGATTACGCGTTGCATAGTGTTATTCAGACGCCTGCTAGTATTGTTACTGCATTCATCAATACTAGCAGGCATCTGAATGACACTTCACGAAACCCACAATTGTGAGGGAGTGCTTAGATTTTGTTTATTCAAAAATAGTAACAGTGTATCAAGTACACACCTCACTTAAAATAAAGTAACCCATAAACACTACTATCCATGACTAAGAATATTATTAACGCCACAAAATTGCTGCCTTAATAGAGATGCGTCAAGGAGAATATTAGAAAAATTTACGTGAATATATGGCGGATGTCTGGTATCACGTATTGTGTACTATTTAGGAAAAATATACCAACTTTTACTTCGACAACCAATTTCACTTATATTATTTCCATTACCGCCTGTTCAAAGTTCTTATAAAGGTGGATATTTGCCATAGATGCCACGCTTGGTAGGCGGGTTGGTTATTTGGTGTACATACCCATTTAATGGAAACGATGCATTCCATCTTAGTCCTCACGGGTGACAACGCATCTGCATTTTGATTCGTAATCGAAGATAGATGTAGATGTCTATGAGCCACAGCTACCACTTACCATCAGATGGACTGTGTGCTCGTGTGTCACCCTTATCCTATAAAAAAACAAAAAAATAATTGGTGATGGTATAAAATTCACACCAATCTTATTAATTTCAAAATATTCACACTGCTGATTGAATTGACACTGTGTGAGGTTGTATACGCTGATAGTCAGCATTTAAAGTAATATAAGTAATGATAATGTAAGTAAGGTTAGAAGAACATATAATAGTTTTCAATAACATGAAATGAGTATAGATCTTGAATATTCTTTCAAAAATTTAATGGTTGTTTAGAAAATTTCAGTATTTACAAACAGTACGCACAAATTCAAATTTATATATCTGCCAGTAGAGTCATTCGGGGTAACTGAGCGCAGTGGGTAAGTGAGCGCAGTGAGTGTATCTCCCGAACGGGGAACAGGGGGAGGTTTTGTTTAGGTCGAAAAGTAACGCCAGAGTCCCTGTGGCGGCGGTTGATGAATAATTTTTTATTTTCATAAAAAAAACAGTATACGGTGTTTAAATTCGTAGTTTTTTGTTTAATGGAAAACAATGTATCATCGACGTTACCGATTTCACAACGGTAAGTGGTATTTTCTTTGAATAAAAATATGCTTACGCTACATTTACATAAACAAAATCATATTAGATTTGTTTTCAATTTATTTTATGAGCTTTCATTTGCAATTTAGTGCTCTGGGGAAAGTGTGCGCGGGTAAGTATGCGCATGTGTACACTTGCCCCTTCGGTGGTATTTTCTTTCGTTCATTTTTTTTATTGTAAAGTAGGGTTTATTAACACTCTTTTATTTTATTTTTCAGCGTCTCATCCCCATGCCGCGAAATTATATAAGAAAAAGATCTTAACCTGCATCGGTAACTGAAGAACAAAGCTAAAGCTAAAGCTCTAAAGCACTCATTGAGCATGAGCAAAAGAAAGAGCAAAAGAGCTGCTGCAAGTGCCATTGGTATTAGTGAGTCTTGTATTCGAAATCGACATCATCGTTTTAAAGAGGAAGAACAAAGTTTTCTATGGCCTCCACCTCTACAACAGTAGAATACTTTTGTCCTCTATGTAAGCAAAAATATACAGAGCCAAATACTAAGGAATGGAGTCAGTGCATGTATTGCAAAGACTGGTGACATGAGGATGTCATCTGATGAGGATGCACTGCATAAGAGAGAGGTATTTTTGCTTGTGATAATTGTATTGATGATTCATAAATTAATATTGTTCCTAATTTCTAATACATAAGACAGTCCTACTAAAATATGTTGATCTCTAAATATGAATAATTAAAATAATTACTAGAATCAGGCGTTACTCTGCGGAAATTCATTATAATAAAGTTGTAATTTTTACCAACTAAAATAATAAAAAAATTCAATAATTTAATTTTAATTTTAATCCAAATTTTAAGTTTATTTTATTTTATGAGAAAATTGTTATTTTTATGCGAAGACTGACAACTAATAAAAATATTTTCTATGTGGCATTACAATTAAGAAACTTTGTTCTTGAATATTGTGTATATTTTGATTAATACAAGGAATGCGCTTACTTACCCTATATGCATATACTTACCCCATACGGGTGCGCACAGTTACCCGCATCGTGGGCCAAGTGAGCGTATTTTGATTTTATGTAAATAAATGCTTACAGAAAAAAACCACCAAGTTTTCTATTCTTGTTTTTATCTTAATTTAGAGATAACTATATCTCAGAGACGTCTTTTATATTCCTAACTCTTTTATTTTATGTGTAGTGAACTAATATTTACCAAAGTGCGCACCCTTGACCCGAATGACTCTACGATAAAATTAGCCCTATAACTAGAATAACAAATGTCAAACTTGAAAATATTTAGAACGGTAAAATTCAAGGCACTCGGTCCATTCTGTTTGACCAGTATGGATCAAATAATAAATCTTTCTAGTTCGTCAATCCCAACTTGAATTGATTACAGTCTGTTAAATTGAGGTAAATTAAGAATTAATAAAAATACTTCTTATTTAATATTTATACAGAATCCATTGAGCAGACTCAATATAATTGCTCTATAGACTTCGCCTCCATTTAAATTTTAAAATTTAATCTGATTTCCAATTTGTGTTGTGAAGAGACAATAGAATACACTTTTTACTTCGTAACGCTGCTACAGTAAAACGGAAATAACTCAAGTTTTGTTGGCTTTTTATTTGATTTAAAATTGTTCATAAATGTATGTAAATGGTAGCGACTAAAATTATTATTCGAGTTTTGGTGAAAAACAAAATAATAATAAAAATAACTAATAGGCAGTGACCTGTTGGCTAACGACTTTTATAAGCTTGTTTTCATCTAAATATAAGATATAAAGAATTAAAAATAAATTATCTCTATCCTATTCGTTTATTGCTAGAACTTGGGCTTTCTTCTACTGTTTTATCATGTACAGAAACAAAATTTATCCCACAGCAGAATTTATACTACGTTGTGAAGGCATTTTAAAGATGTAGTTTGCATGTCGACACCACATCATTATTTTTAGTCTCCTATAAGAAATATGAACATATGTAATATCTTTATCTTCAACTTTCATTTTTTTGGGCGTTACGCCCACACTACGATTTTCTCTCAAGTTTTAAGTGGAATTTTGCCGATTTGACGCTGGCTTCCCATATACCAAGAAAATAAGGAGAGTAAGCCTTTTAAGTTTTGATGTTGCTTGATAAATGATCCTAGCTCCCTTGCGGCTGCTACGAAGTTAATTCCGTTATCACAAAATATTTCCGTTGGTCTGCCTTTGCGCGCTACAAAACGCCGAAGTGTCATTATGAATGCATCCTTAGTTAAATCATTCACAGCTTCGAGATGGATGCATTTATAATGCAGACAAACGAACAAACACATGTAGCATTTTATTAAACGACTTCCACGGCCCTTACGATTTACGATCATGAACGGTCCCGCGAAGTCCAGACCCACTGACAAAAACGGATGACCTGGGGTTATACGTTGGAGTGGTAGATTGCCCATTTTAGGTTGCAACGTTTCACCGCGTACACGTCTACACCGAACAAAGTTATTAACTGTCCGCCATGTGAGATGTCGTCCGTTTACTGACGACACTGTTTCCCTTACAATAAATAATAACAGTAAAGGACCCGCGTGCATATTGTTGACGTGTTCTCTTTCAAAGTGCAGTCTTGTTAACCTGTGCGAGGCATGAAGTAAAATGGGGTGCCTTTTCTCATATGAATAATAATTAGCCGCATCCAACCGACCTCCAACTCGCATTATACTAACGAAAATATAGAACGGAGACAAACTTAAAGTTTTGCTTTTATTACTTAAAGGTTTATTTTTAGTTAGGAGGTCGTATTCAGTTGTGAAGGATTGAGTTTGAGCGATAATACATAATGAATGCCATGAATCACGTAATTCCTCAACTGTTAATAAACCTGCGCGTTTCGCATTGCTATTTCTAGTGTTAAATATGAATCTTTGCACGTAAGCAAATAAACGTTGTAGTTTATTGAGAGAAGAATATCTTTCAAAATCTAAGAAAGGTTCACTAATTATTGCAGTAAAAGTAGGTAAAGGATCAGATTCCTTGGCATTCAATACTGGCCATTTGATTTCATTTTCAAGTAAAAATATGGGTCCCGACCACCAAAGTGACAACGACATGATGTTTTTTGCATTTACCCCTCTTGAAATGAAATCCGCAGAATTTAAATCGGTTGGACCACCGCTATCATGGAGATACGTATCTCCATGATAGCGGTGAAGCATGCTCCAATATTTCGCTAATACGATTAGCTACAAATGTTTTCAGTCTAGTAATATCACCTTTAATCCAGCCCAGAACCACACTCGAGTCACACCAGTACACAATCCTTGCGGGCTTGTATCTCAAGGAATCGACTACAGACTTAGTAAGCTTAGTAGCGAGCAAAGCGGCACATATCTCTAATCGTGGGATGCTGGTCGGCTTTAATGGTGCTACTTTAGACTTAGCACATAGTAATTGGACGGTGACGTCACCATTTGTGCTAATTGACTTAATAAAAACACATGTTCTAAATGCGGACTGAGAAGCGTCACTAAACGAATGTAATTCTATATATTTAGGAGAATCACATAACACCAACCTCGGAATTTAGTCCATTCCTTTTTTATTTCGGAGGGTACTGGTTAATCCCAGTCCAGTTTTTCTTTCCATAGCTTTTGCAACATCATTTTAGGTGCTATTATTACTGGGCTGAGAACACCTAAAGGATCAAATATTTTGAAGGAATTTGACATTATAAAACGTTTCGTTATAGGTACATCTGGTTCCTGTGTCACCCTTATAGTAAAATGTAGTGTCGCTAGAGGGTTTCCATCCAAGACCAAGAGTACTCGAAGACTCGCTGATAGTTAGACTGTCTTGCTTATTTATGTCAAGGTTAACAAATACATACGGATGATTGCTCTTATATTTTCTTGAAGATTAAAACATCCTTATTTTAATGCATTGGATACTGACTTTTGTATGTAAATTAATTGCTGAGGATCATCAGCTCCTGTTATTAAATAATCCACATAAAAATCATTTTGGATGATGTTTTTGATAAGTTCATCATTTTCTTCCTGTCCTAGCTGCCACAAACACCATGTACTGAGGTAACTTGCGCTTGCTGTTCCATAGGTTAAGGTATTTAAGACCAACGTTTGGATGGGGCGTGACTCGTCCTCTCTCCACAAAATTAGCTGCAAGTTCCTATCACTTTCGTTTACAAGCACCTGCCTATACATTTTTTCCATATCTCCAGTGAGTAGGTACTTGTATTGCCTTGCCCGAATTAAGATGGAAAAGAGGGTGTCTTGGACATTGGGGCCTACCATCAAAATGTCATTCAATGAGTAACCTGATGTAGAAGAGGCTGAGCCGTCGAATAATACGCGGAGCTTGGTAGACTCGCTCTCTTGACGTATGACCGCATGATGACACAAGTAGTACGCTGGGCGAGGGACAGGTGAACTATTATAGTTAGAAACAGAGAGATGCCCTAATTCTGCATATTCTCTTATGAATTCTGTGTATTCAGATTTAAGGTTTGGATTACGCTTGAACCGTTTTTCTAAATTAATGAATCGTTTTTTCGGAAGATTGTAGCTATCACCTAAACAATGTACGGATTCTTTCAAAGGTAGTTTGACACAAAACCTACCTCCTTCATCTCTTATGGTATTAGCGAAACATCAGCTATGTGTTCTTTAACGCGGGTTTTTATGGATCTTTTAGTTTGTCCTATATAAGAGAGACCACATTCACAATCCAGCTTGTACACTCCTGCAGCTTGCAGAGGAATATTACACTTGACTGATAGTAAAAAATGACTAATCTTCTTCGGCGGCTTGAAATATGTTTTAATGGAAGCACGCTTCAAGATATAGCCAATCTTGTCAGTGACACCTCTGACATATGGCAGTACAGCAGGCACTCGCTCGACTGTGGCCGGCTTCACTCGTTCACTGTGACGTAGGCGCGGGACCCGAAGCTTATTGTCGTGCAAAACTTGCTTGACGTGTTGGAGCTCGGCGGCCAGGTGTTTACTGTCACAGATCCCTCGTGCTCTCTGAAACAAAGATTTACCCACGGTAGCTAACTGTGAAGGATGGTGGTGAGATTCACCGTTTAAATATCTATCTGTATGGGTCTTTTTTCTATACACAGTGTGGCTCAAGGTATTATCAGGATTCCGAATAACTAATACATCTAGAAAAGCTAAAGAATTGTTTGCCTCTAACTCCATTGTGAACAGAATTTTAGAATTTAAGGAGTTAAGATGGTCTAAAAATGCAGTTACATTATCTAAAGGTAGAATTGTGAAAGTGTCGTCTACGTACCGCTTGTAGAATCTTGGCTTTCGCAATAAGAGGATTCACATGTATACTTGGGAAAAAGGGGATGATAGAAGCATAATATGAACATGAAAGAATGAGGAGCGCAGTGGTAGATACAAGGGCTTACCGTGGGTACCAACGTAGGTACGGATCATTACCTGGTCTTATGCCGAATTAATGGTCTATTCAAGCGTTGGCGGCATTGGAAATCTGTGTCTACTACTGCGTTACAACGTATAAGAACAGAGAGGTTACAAGATGAAGGTGTGAAAGAGAAGTAAAAATGCAGACTGAGGAAAAATATAAGTGTGTTGAATGAATAATGTATGAGTGATTTAGACTTGAAGACTGTATGGAATAATGTTAAGAAAGTTTTGGTGGATACAGCCACCGAAGTATGTGGTGTAAGTAAGAGAACAAATGAAAGGAAAAGTAATAAGTTGTGGTGGGATGATGAGATACGGATGGAAGTTGAAGCAAAGAAGAGAGCATGGCTAGATTTACTAGAAACCAAAGCTGGTAATTCTGGCGGTATGAATGATGAGATTGAAAGAAAAATGGCAGACTTTAGACGTATAAATAAGAGAGTAAAAGAAGTTGTTGAAAGGAAAAAGCGAGAAAGGATAGATAAGAATGATAGAAAGATATCTGATAATTAACAGGCATATATTAAAATGTTCTGGAAGCTCGTAAGAACTTCCAGGGTAAATTCAAAACAGCCTAGAATGAATGCTATACGAGACGAGAATGGCTGAATGCTGAATGATGAAATTTCGAATTTAAAGAGATGGAAGGAATACTTTGAAGGCGTGTTTAAGAGTGAAGAGTCGTCTGAATTAAGTGAAATAGAAATTCCGAGAGAAATGGGTAGGGAGATAAGTGTAGATGAATTAATGAAAGCAATGAAAAGCATGAAAACAGGTAAGGCAGCCAGATATGATAGAGTATCACTCGAAATGCTAAGGGCTGGAGAGGGTGTGGTTGCAGGACTGCTGTACACCTGGTTTAATTTATGTTGGGAACTGAAGCGGGTACGGGAAGACTGGTGCAAAGCTGTTATAGTCTCAATATATAAGGGAAAGGGGTCATAGCAGGACTGTAAAAACTACCGTGGTACCAGCTTGCTTAGCATTTTGGGTAAACTGTATGTTAAGGTGTTAATTGAAAGAGTTGTGGAAGAAATTAATGGAAAAATTTGGGATGTGCAAGCTGGATTTATAAAGGAGATGGAGTGTACGGATCTAGTCTTATCCATGTGCATGATTGCGGAGAAATTTTTGGCTAAAAACTAGAAAGTTTTTTGTGCGTTCATGGACTTGGAAAGGGCTAATGACAGAGTGAACAGGAACGTATTATGGCAAACACTGACCTCATTTCGGTTTTGCGCTGGTTTGATACAGGCATTAAAGTCTCTTTATAGGGACTTTAGTGCTTGTCTCAGGATCAACGGGGTCTACTCGGACTGGTTTGGCATTCAAAAAGGTGTCAGACAGGGCTGTGTAGCTTCCTTGTGTCTGTTTAACCTATTTAGGGACAGTTGTTTGCAAACTTTGAAAGTTGAAGAATGTGGGTTGAGAATGGGTGAGTTAACCATCAAATGTCTTTTGTACGCCGATGATTAAGTCATATTTGCATCGTCGGTGGCCGAGTTGCAAATGATAGTCACTTTAATGAACTGGTCATTAAAAGAAAGGGGAATGAAATTGAACGCAAGTAAGACGAAAGTGATGGTTTTTGAAAGAGAAAAAAGTAATACGTTATGTGAAATAAGAATAAAAGGGGAGTTGATTTTTTTTATAGGATAAGGGTGAAAAACGAGCACATAGTGCACCTGATGGTAAGTGGTTGCTGTGGCCCATAGACATCTACATCTATCTTCGATTAAGAATCAAAATGCAGATGCGTTGTCACCCATGAGGACTAAGATGGAATGCCTCGTTTCCAGTAAAAAGGGTCTCCGGTTCTCTACACTCACCATAAGAAACACAGCAGCGTTAAGCTACTATTTTACGCTGGTTAAATAGTAGCTTAACGCGGTGGTGGTATTCTGTGAGAGCATGGTCCTTCCCCGGTTGAGCCGACCCATTCGTGCTACAACCATAATATAGCTGTAGCATGGCTCTACCACGTGCAAAAGCATTGAGCAAGTGGATGAGTTTGTTTATTTGGGATGTTTATTTAGCAGGGATGGTAGATATAATAAGGATATAAAACGACGAGTGAACGCAGGAAATAGAGTAAATGTGACTCTACACGCTATTATGAAGAGTCAGAATGTGTCAAAAAAGGCATGTATTTTTTTATAGGATAAGGGTGACAAACGAGCACATAGTGCACCTGATGGTAAGTGGTTGCTGTGGCCCATAGACATCTACATCTATCTTCGATTAAGAATCAAAATGCAGATGCGTTGTCACCCATGAGGACTAAGATGGAATGCCTAGTTTCCAGTAAAAAGGGTCTCCGGTTCTCTACACTCACCATAAGAAACACAGCAGCGTTAAGCTACTATTTTACGCTGGTATTCTGTGAGAGCATGGTCCTTCCCCGGTCGAGCCGACCCATTCGTGCTACAACAATAATATAGCTGTAGCATGGCTCTACCACGTGCAAAAGCATTGAGCAAGTGGATGAGTTTGTTTATTTGGGATGTTTATTTAGCAGGGATGGTAGATATAATAAGGATATAAAACGACGAGTGAACGCAGGAAATAGAGTGATTGTGGCTCTACACGCTATTATGAAGAGTCAGAATGTGTCAAAAAAGGCATGTATTTTTCTATAGGATAGGGTGACAAACGAGCATACAGTCCACCTGATGGTAAGTGGTTACTGTGACCTATAGACATCTACATCTATCCTCAATAAAGACTCAAGATGCAGATGCGTTGTGACTAAGTGAGGACTAAGATGGAATGCCTCTTTGCCAGTAAAAAGGGTCTCCGGTTCTCTACACTCACCATCCGAAACACAGCAGCGTTAAGCTGCTATTATACGCGGTTTTCTGTGAGAGCGTGGTCCTTCCCCGGTCGAGCCGACTCATTCGTGCTACAACTATACTACTAATATAGATGCAGCATGGCTCTACCACGTAAAAATGATGTATGGCAACTCATAATGTTGTGTTAGTCCCTACTTTAATGTACTGTAGTGAAAGTTGAGTCTGGCAGAAGAAGCATGAGAGTAGAATAAATGCTGTAGAAATGCGGTCATTAAGCAGTATGCTAGGACTGAATCTAAATGACAGGTTGAGAAATTGTGTGATAAGAGAAAAGTGTGATTTGCAAGATGACGTTGTGACCAGGATTAAAAAAGGAATGCTTCGGTGGTTTGGTCATGTAGAAAGAATGAACAAGGAAAGAATGACAACGCAAATTTATGTTTCAGAAGTGAACGGCGGAGTCGGGAAGGGACGCCCTAGACGAAGATTTATTGACCAAATAGGCGATACATTGAAAATGGGCCAGAATAAGAGTACCCTTTATTGACGAGCGCGTATGCGTAGATATATGGATGTAAAGCAGGCGAGAGAGGTGTGCCAGGATCGCGCCAAATGGAAGTCCGTAGTCTCTGCCTACCCCTCTGGGTGACGGGCGTGAGGGTTTTGTGAGTGTTTTGGCAATCACACAACACACACATGTTGTGTGATTGCCAACCCGCCCACCATGCGTGGCAACTATGGCAACCATGAGCAATGACACTAATAAACAGTGCCCCCAGTCCCCGGCGGCCCCGCTATTCCTGGTTACAGTGGCGACCATGTTAACGGCGGGGCAGGGGTGCTAATAATCTCCGATGAAGGGTCGGTTGGCACCTACGACGACTCCACCTGGCAACTTATAACACACGCACCCTGAGACCTAACGAGAAGATCCTGAAGCTGGAAGACAATTTGCGCTGGAATATTACAGGATTATCCGTAGTCCAAAGAGAGGGGGAGTTCATGGTAATTCTCGAATCTGGAAACTTGTTCTATCACCTAGAGGTCCCAAAGTGGTGTCGGATTTTTGTCCAAAAGTCACTCGTAACAACGTTGTAAAGATTAGAAGTGTGTCGACGAGGGTTGTATCACCAAACGGTATTCACTGAAGTTCATACATTTTTACGCATCAACCTCGGCACATCCCGATGAGGAAGTGGAGGAAATGTATGTGGATATCTCTAGAGCCATGCATTCCCCCAAAACCCATTATGCGGTGTTAATAGGAGACTTCAGCGCAAAACTAGGCACATGAGAGACCGTTGAGCTGAATGTATAGAAATTTGGAATAGGGCAATAGAACTTAAGGGGCCAACAGCTGGCCGACATCATGGAGAAAGAGGGACTCTTTATGATGAACTCTTTCTTCCAGAAGCGGCCCCATAGGCAGTGAACCTGGTCGAGCCCTGAAGGTTCAACAAAAATTGAGATCGACTTCATTATAACGACCAGAAGACAACTGTTCAGTGATGTCTCAGTGATCGCAAGGGTGAAAACTGGTAGCGACCACTGAATGGTTAGAGGCACACTGAACCTAAATGTTAAGTTGGAGAGGTGTCTTCTAATGAAGGCAACGATCCGTCCCCCTCGTGCTCTAATCTAAAGTCCCGAAACCTTTCCGCTCGTGTAACAAAATCGTTTTCAGTGCTTAGAAGATTGCAATGCAGTAGACGTTATAAATGACAAGCTCGTAGAAACTGTCTATGCGGTCGAAGCTAAGTTTTGCAAGAATCGACGCAAAAGAACACAAAAACTCTCCGATCACACTCTTAATCTCATGGCTTTTAGACGGAAAATGAAGCTGCAGTCTTCCGTGAACTTGATAACATACAGGCAACTGAACAGACAGATTCCCAAATGCAAGCGGCAGGACCTGCACATCTTTAATACTGCTCGTATTGAAGAAGCGGTCGAGCGGAACCAGGGCTCCAAAGTCTTTGACAGAGATCTGGCTGCTAGAAATTGCAAATTGTCGAAGCTGAAGACTGAATATGGCAGTATCGTCCGGAGACGGACCGGAGGCGTGGAGCAGAAGTGCGGTGGTATTGTTCTTAATTTTGTCAGTGGTTAACAGTGGTAGAGCCACGCGGCAGCTTTTGTTGTCGCACGGATGGGCTGGCTCGAACCGGGGTAGTACCACAACCTCACAGAATACCAGCGTGAAGTAGAGTTTTACCTCTGCGTTTCGCTTGGTGAGTGCAGGTGGCCGGAGGCCCTTTTTACTGGAAATCAGGCATTCCATCTTGGTCCTCACGGGTGACGGCGCATCTGCATTTTGATTTGTAATAGAGGATAAATGTAGATGTCTATTGGTCGCAGTAACCACTTACCATCAGGTGGACTGTGTGCTCGTTTGTCACCCTTGTCCTATAAAAAAAACTGTACTGACACAAATCGAGTGCGTTATGAATGGCCTCCCTTCATGTCATATACTTTCTAGTGACCCATCAGAGCCATTCATTTATATCGTGTGATTGGAGATCAAGTTTTGTCTATTGAAGAATTGAGCACTGTACTCGCACAAATCGAGTGCTTTATAAATAGCCAACCTCTATGTCGTATGCTTTCTAGTGATCCATCAGAGCCACTCGCTTTGATTCTAGCACATTTTTTTTTAAATCTTACGCCTTTGTAGTACTTATCCGCTCTAGATGTAGCCGATGATAAACTCATGTTCTTTCACGTCAGACCTTATTGTAGGAGCTTGTACAGTCACTTTGGAAGCGTTGGAGAGCGGAATATCTCCATACATTGCAGTCGCGGTAGAAATGGTATACACCAGCTAACCCAATAACTGTCGAAACTGTAGTTATTCTCACTAAGGAGAACGCGCCGCCTCTTTAGTTGCCATTAAGGATCATTGAAGAGGTTTTCTTGCATCCGAAGGTTACTCCTTCGGATCCAAAAAAAGCTAGAAGATAGCTCGTGTTAAAACAGCGACCGGGTCATATTTGCATCCGTTTGTACGTCTCTGCCCCTTACCTAACAAAAAGTTTCGATTTGCTTTCAAGATTAGATTAGTAGTTTAGATTAGGTTTAATAGTAGTAGCTTTAAATTGTTTTGAAGGAAACCCTTCAAGCCGTGGGAGAATGGTTGCACCACGCATACTTTTTGTATTTCGTTAGTTTAGAGGGTGTTATTTAATGTTTGGCTGGCAAAACTTCCTGCTCCAATGTTCTTTTCTTAGCACATACCAAGAGTGAATTGGATCGCCGCGTCGGACTACCGTCCGGCAGCGTAGTTGTCGACGTGAACCGCAAGACAAAATTGTTGTCTCAAAGGTTATTTATTCGCTGGAAGTTTATTTTGGTGCATACGAAGTTATTGGGAAGAGTTCAAGTATCATCATAATTCATCGCGCGCCCAGCAGCAGTCGAAGATACGAGATACGCCGCACATTGTCACGATATTGTGCTATCTATTCCTTTTCTAATGAGCTGTTTTATTTATTGTTCTTTATTCCCCATGTTCCCTTCGTGCCAGTTTTGTTTTGGTTCCCTTGAACCATAACCATAATTTCATGGTTCCTTCGTGTCACATCCCACCGCTGAACCAGTTACATTGCCTTATCACGTAATAACTCAATTAATTCAATTATACTTTGGTATTCAATAGAGCCGGGGTAGCTCAGATGGTTAGCGTTCGCTGTAAATTTCACAGTACGCGAGCAACCCGGGTTCAATCCTCTCCGGCACCAATGAAGTTTTTAATTGCAATTATAAGTGGTGATTTACAACGTGCTCGGCGGTGTAGGAAAACGTCGTGAGGAAACCGGCATATCTGAGAAATAAGAAAAAAATTCGAAGATATGTGATGTTCGCTAACACGCATTGGAGCAGCGTGGTGGATATTTCCTTGCCCTAAAACCCTCTCAGAAATGTGGGGAGGCCTGTAACCAGCAGTTCTACGTATATAGGCCGTAATTTTAACTTTTTTAACTTTTATCCAATAGATGTTGTTCCAATGTATTACTTCCTAAATTTCTGTTAAAGTGACGAGATTGTTAAAATATCTGTACCATATTATCTATACATATAATAAAACTGTAAATAGCAGATGTCTGTACATTTTATATTTTTGTAATAAAAGTGATTGAGGGGTACTGAAAATAAGTAATTAAATACATTTCTACCATTTTTAGAATTTTCTGTCTGTCTGTCTGTCTGTCTGTCTGTCTGTTTGTTTGTTAACGTATCACGTATAAAGTACTAATTTATATCCTAAGAATTGTTAAAGAAATTATAAAGTGTATCTTCGGGTTACATTTAGTCTTTATTTCATTAAAATCAGTTCATTCCATCAAAAGTTATGATAAATATTCTGAAGTATGGGTAGGGAAGTATAGGTACGAATTTGCTCAACGGTGGCTTTGTTTGAGTCATCAAGTGCATTTTAAACTAATATCATATCATAAATCATAGTTAAATTATGTAAAATAATGATATAATTATGTATATCTAAAACGCAGTAAATAAAAGTATTAAAGAAAACGTATTAAATATATTATACAAAAATATATTAACCTTATTAACTAAATCTGAAGCACAATAGTTAACCCATTTCTTCGATAGATGGTGGTGTGGCATAAATGTGATACAAAAAGGCAGGTTAAAATTTATTCCTGTAGTTGAGTTTCATATTTGCTTCTAACCTTTATATTAATGACACGCTGCCCTACTGCGTGTTGACAATCTCATTTATTTTTTATTTTTTTACCGCCGAGTACTCTATGTGGTAAATCAAATTTTAAGAGCTATTAACAATTTCATTTTTCGGCGAGGATCAAACTTTCTTTTTTGCTTACTATGCAGGCACTGATTTATAAGTTCTTTTATGTTTTTTATTGTATCAATCGTGTGAATTAATCTCTTATTTTTAGAATTGATGTTAACAGCGCCATCTCTCTTAAGTCTATACATATAATAAAAATGGTAATAACATGTTATGTCTGTTTCTGAATATTGTATAGTATATTAATTTGCGACTAAAATCATTATTGGGACTGTAAATCATTAAATAAGTACATTTTTATAATTTTTAGAATTGTACTATCTGACGGTCTGTCTGTTTGTTAATGAACGCATGACGTTTTGAGTAAACACCTTTTTTTTTTTCAATGAAATCCTTAAGAAAATCATAAAGCGTATTATCAAGTTCATTTAATCTTTGTTTTATTGAAATTGGTTAATTCTATCGAAAGTCATGATTAAGTATTATTTTGAAATGTAGGTTCAAATTTGTTTAATGGCGCGACAAAATCCCAAAAATAGTAATAAAAAGATTCGTGTGTAAAAAAACGTTCTATTATAATATATTTCGTATCGTTCTATTATAGTACTTAAAACACAGTAAAAATATGTTTTCCTTAAATTAAAAAAGGATGTTTTCTCACAAAGAACGTAATAGATGGCGTTGTACAAATTACAACCTTCTCTGAATTGCGGTGTTAAGATTTTTCGCAGGTGAATCGTATTGAGACTCACTGTAATAATTTATGTCCATGAGCCTGACCAAGCTGCAAGCCTGTAAGGTATATATACAGAGGTATTGAAATATTTAATTATTCAACAAAACTCGACCAAAACTAAAAGTAGCAAAATTGCAATAAATGTCGTGATGGTGATATTGTTTTATAGCCAGAATCACTCTAATACCAAATAACTTTTTTTTCAGTTTTAAGTAAAGTAAAGTTGCAGCCTATTTACGTCCCACTGCTGGGCAAAGGCCTCCTCTCATTTCTGAGAGGGTTTTAGGGCAAGGAAATGTCCACCGCGCTGCCCCAATACGTGTTGGCGAACTGCACATGTCATCGAAATATTATTTTTTATTTCTCAAACATGCAGGTTTCCTCACGATTTTTCCTTCACCGCCGAGCACGTGGTAAATCAGCACTTAAAATTGCAATTGACAATTTCATTGGTGCCGGCGGGGATCGAACCCGGGTTGCTCGAGTACTGTGAAGCTTACAGCGAGCGCTAACCATCTGAGCTACCACGGCTCAGGCTTCAGTTTTAAGATAGGGATAATAACATCGATGTTGGCATCGCTAGCTCAACATCGATGTTCGATGTTTAGGCCACTCAAAACATCGATGTTGACCATTATCGATGGTTTTTGTATATGTGTAGATAGTTACACATTGTTTTAAAATTATGTGGGTATACACAGCAAGGAAAAAGTAACAATTAACTTGAATATCAATTTACGTAGAATAGTTATTATGCGACAACCGACAACGACACTACAAAATAAAGCGAATCAGTGACCATTGTGACATTACAGGAGACACTTGACAATTAAGTTTGACTCACCATACTGACATTTTTTTAGATTAACGATGCGTTCAGAAATTCTGAATTATTCAAAATTTTCAATCTTCAGAGCAGATGCAAGATTTAGTTGATATTGATTTCGCGAGTTCGCATTGTTTGCAAGTTCCCAATTATCGATTATGGGTTCATTGACGTCGATGTTTCGATGTTTGACATATGTCAACATCGATGTTAAAACATCGAAGTTTTAATTTTTAACATCGATGATCATCTAACATCCCTATTTTAAGTGTGTTTCCCACTCAGCGTGTGTTATGCGACGATCGTAAATAAAGCGCAAGGTCAAACTTTACGCGTCAGTACTGATTGTTTTGCACATGGCCAGCTCTATATTGCTTTTTCTCGCGTTAGTAGTCCCCGTAACCTTTTTCTGTACGCCCCGGCTAAGTCTACTTCTATCGTCGTTTACACAGAAGCTCTATCATAAACGACTTAGAACTTTGAGAATATCGATTTATTTTGTTACCACTTATTCATAAAGTAATGATATAAATCGGTTAATATTCTCTTACCCTAAACGTCAAATTCTTTAAGTAAAACCTATATTCGCGAGCTACGCCGCGGGCACAGCTAGTTACCTAAAAAAACAACATATTTTATCATAAGATAAGCCTTGTTTCAAAGTCTTATAAAAGTTTTAATGAAATTTTTCCGAAAATTGCCCTTAAAACGATTTTTTACTGTGAGATGGGTACATAAGAATTTATAAACGAGTGTCAAGTCAACATCAATCTGTTCCATAGGCAGGTAGATTAAGAGGAAAAGTTTCCTTTTTTAAATTAAAGTGCCAAACATACTTACAGTCTATTAGATAGTAAGTAGCTACTGCAACCTATGGATACCTGCAACAAACTTCTATAATACGGAAGGTTACAACAGAAAAAGTGACAAACCACTTTGCTTTAAATATTCTAGACAATTATGTCTTTCAAAGCTTGTCTGTCGGAATTTTTCTAAATTTGAAAAATATGCGAAATATGAACATATACATTTTGTGTTTCAGAATTTCATTAAAGTTTCAATACTTGTCATCCAGATACTTTTTTTATTCTTTAATATGATTTTAAGTCTACTGCGGGTCTGTTAAATATTTGCCTTTTCACGAAAACGTCAAATCTTAATTTTGTTATGTTACTACCGAAATTTCGACAGGATCGATTCGAAGCCCCCATGGCTTCTTAAATACTCGTAAATTTCTAATTTCTTTGAATATTAAAGAGCGAGGCATGATACACCTTTTTGCTATTAATTCTATAAAACATTAGTTAATCTTGTACTCTCTACTTAACCTAAAGATTGAATAGTAAAAGAGGAAAAGAAACGACTTCTATACACAACAAACTGAACAGAAAGTGCACAATATGGGAAATTTAGATATTTTTAAAATTTATTTATATTCCAAGATTCTAGTGGAAGTAACGTAACGTAGTATAAATGTTAATCGGTATTTTGGCATAATTTAAAATATATCATCATCATTACAACCTATCGCAAGTCCACTCCTAAACAAAGACCTCCCACGTAGATTGCATCAAAGAACTACCTGCATGTTACATCAAGTTGTCACTCCATCAATTATTTGGTTTCTTAAAACTGCACTTGCAAGTACAAGGCTGGCGCACGAATATATTTTTACCCATCGGTTGTCAATTCTTTGAGGTATATGGCCGGTTCATCGCCACATTAGGCTAATGATCCTCCGGCATCAACCTTGAGTGAACTAGAAGGAATATTATTAAATATATACTTAAAGGAATATTTGTCATAGTTGTCATGATTAAAAGGCAAGTTAGCAACCGCAGTTTTTTTTATAATTTAAAATTGTTATGTGAAATATCCAGCTGATCATCCCCTGTTTTATTTTCCTCTGCATCTTTTACGACACCCATGCGATGATATAGGGTAGTGGATTATCTAAAATTGCCACTGCACGGCATAAATGTAATAAAATATAAATTGGAAGGTAAAAAAATCTTCATAAAATGACCATCGACCGTGTCAGGACTCGAACCTGCAATCTTCGGATCCGAAGTCCGACGCCTTATCCATTAGGCCACACGGTCTTAACAGCTGGAAATGAAATCAAATAAATGTTTAAAAATTTAGAACGGTCTGTTTAAATTAACACAAAAAACGAGAAGCTCTGTACTCGACGTATGTACTTGTTTTATTTTTATGTTTGTTCACCGATTTCTAGGATACGGCTACTAATTTTAATATAAATATTTTTTAATTTGAATTATTCTTTCTTTTCTTAAATAGGCTGTTTCCTAAATTTCCATCCCTAAGGGTGGAATAATAGAGGACAAAGATTTTACCGTCAATATTTAGATGACATTATATAAAACAAACAAAATTGTATTGAAGCAAAAACTAAAACAAAAAACTAAAAAAATAAAAACAAAAAACTATTTAGATAACTTTCTTCTTATGCGCGTAACTGACTCTTCTGTCCCGGCAAAAGTTCTGTCAGGATCATGTCAAATGGAAGTTCAGAGTACCTGCCTATCCCATTGGGTAACAGATGTGAGAGTTTATGATGGTGACATACTACATTTAAGTTATGATACAAAATTGGGTATATGTGTATACAATTCAGTTTGTTACAGAAGTTCAATGTGTTTGTAAAACTAACAATTTGCAAACAATTTTACATAAACAATATAAAATTATTCTAACGGGAAACACTTCAATAAATTGTGAATTTTTAATTAACATATTTCGGCAACCAGTTTAATGGAAACCATTTTTAAATTAAAAAATATATCTCAGTTATAAACTTCCATTTTCATTTAAATAAAATTTAAATGAACACGTTGAACGAACCAGAAATAATGATTTCTTATATTTACGCGAACACTACACATTTAAATGAAACTAATTTTACGGATTTTATCGCGTATATTAACTTATTTTACATTCCCGACGTTTCAAGCACTTTACAGCACCCATGGTCACGGGGGGGACTGAGGTGTATGACGTCCCAATGTCATAGTTAACCACGGCTACCTCCAGATTAAAAATTATTAATTTTTGTTCCGATCTACGCAGTATGAACTTACAGTATCATGAAGTCTTGCAGTTGTATGCTTGGGTTGGGATTTAATTTTATTAATTATGGGATCCCAAGCAGATGGTAGCACCCAGCCATCTTCTCTATTGAAATTAGGATGTTTTTTGATTTCAATAGCCTCGCGAATCATCCTTGGAAGGAATCGGTGTTCTTTAGCGAGGATTTGTGGTCTATCAAATCTAATGTAGTGACGGGGGCGATCCTGTACATGTTCACAAACTGCAGACTTCCCGGAGCGTCTATTCTTCACATCAGCTATGTGTTCTTTAACGCGGGTTTTTATGGATCTTTTAGTTTGTCCTATATAAGAGAGACCACATTCACAATCCAGCTTGTACACTCCTGCATCTTGCAGAGGAATATTACACTTGACTGATAGTAAAAAATGACTAATCTTCTTCGGCGGCTTGAAATATGTTTTAATGGAAGCACGCTTCAAGATGTAGCCAATCTTGTCAGTGACACCTCTGACATATGGCAGTACAGCAGGCACTCGCTCGACTGTGGCCGGCTTCACTCGTTCACTGTGACGTAGGCGCGGGACCCGAAGCTTATTGTCGTGCAAAACTTGCTTGACGTGTTGGAGCTCGGCGGCCAGGTGTTTACTGTCACAGATCCCTCGTGCTCTCTGAAACAAAGATTTACCCACGGTAGCTAACTGTGAAGGATGGTGGTGAGAATCACCGTTTAAATATCTATCTGTATGGGTCTTTTTTCTATACACAGTGTGGCTCAAGGTATTATCAGGATTCCGAATTACTAATACATCTAGAAAAGCTAAAGAATTGTTTGCCTCTAACTCCATTGTGAACTGAATTTTAGAATTTAAGGAGTTAAGATGGTCTAAAAATGCAGTTACTTTATCTAAAGGTAGAATTGTGAAAGTTTCGTCTACGTACCGCTTGTAGAATCTTGGGTTTATGGGAGAAGTAAGCAGTACGTAAGCAGTACTTGCTTGTAGAACTGAAGTAGATGGAGTGGCGCTGGGCTCACCTGTATCTCCCATTGTCGCCGATATATTCATGGAGGACTTTGAGGAGAAAGTGAAAAGAAAAGGAGAAAACGAAAGTGTCGTCTACGTACCGCTTGTAGAATCTTGGGTTTATGGGAGAAGTAAGCAGGGCTTTCTCCTCAAAGTCCTCCATGAATATATCGGCGACAATGGGAGATACAGGTGAGCCCAGCGCCACTCCATCTACTTCAGTTCTACAAGCAAGTACTGCTTACTTACTGCTTACTTCTCCCATAAACCCAAGATTCTACAAGCGGTACGTAGACGAAACTTTCACAATTCTACCTTTAGATAAAGTAACTGCATTTTTAGACCATCTTAACTCCTTAAATTCTAAAATTCAGTTCACAATGGAGTTAGAGGCAAACAATTCTTTAGCTTTTCTAGATGTATTAGTAATTCGGAATCCTGATAATACCTTGAGCCACACTGTGTATAGAAAAAAGACCCATACAGATAGATATTTAAACGGTGATTCTCACCACCATCCTTCACAGTTAGCTACCGTGGGTAAATCTTTGTTTCAGAGAGCACGAGGGATCTGTGACAGTAAACACCTGGCCGCCGAGCTCCAACACGTCAAGCAAGTTTTGCACGACAATAAGCTTCGGGTCCCGCGCCTACGTCACAGTGAACGAGTGAAGCCGGCCACAGTCGAGCGAGTGCCTGCTGTACTGCCATATGTCAGAGGTGTCACTGACAAGATTGGCTACATCTTGAAGCGTGCTTCCATTAAAACATATTTCAAGCTGCCGAAGAAGATTAGTCATTTTTTACTATCAGTCAAGTGTAATATTCCTCTGCAAGATGCAGGAGTGTACAAGCTGGATTGTGAATGTGGTCTCTCTTATATAGGACAAACTAAAAGATCCATAAAAACCCGCGTTAAAGAACACATAGCTGATGTGAAGAATAGACGCTCCGGGAAGTCTGCAGTTTGTGAACATGTACAGGATCGCCCCCGTCACTACATTAGATTTGATAGACCACAAATCCTCGCTAAAGAACACCGATTCCTTCCAAGGATGATTCGCGAGGCTATTGAAATCAAAAAACATCCTAATTTCAATAGAGAAGATGGCTGGGTGCTACCATCTGCTTGGGATCCCATAATTAATAAAATTAAATCCCAACCCAAGCATACAACTGCAAGACTTCATGATACTGTAAGTTCATACTGCGTAGATCGGAACAAAAATTAATAATTTTTAATCTGGAGGTAGCCGTGGTTAACTATGACATTGGGACGTCATACACCTCAGTCCCCCCCGTGACCATGGGTGCTGTAAAGTGCTTGAAACGTCGGGAATGTAAAATAAGTTAATATACGCGATAAAATCCGTAAAATTAGTTTCATTTAAATGTGTAGTGTTCGCGTAAATATAAGAAATCATTATTTCTGGTTCGTTCAACGTGTTCATTTAAATTTTATTTAAATGAAAATGGAAGTTTATAACTGAGATATATTTTTTAATTTAAAAATGGTTTCCATTAAACTGGTTGCCGAAATATGTTAATTAAAAATTCACAATTTATTGAAGTGTTTCCCGTTAGAATAATTTTATATTGTTTATGTAAAATTGTTTGCAAATTGTTAGTTTTACAAACACATTGAACTTCTGTAACAAACTGAATTGTATACACATATACCCAATTTTGTATCATAACTTAAATGTAGTATGTCACCATCATAAACTCTCACATCTGTTACCCAATGGGATAGGCAGGTACTCTGAACTTCCATTTGACATGATCCTGACAGAACTTTTGCCGGGACAGAAAAGTCAGTTACGCGCATTAGAAGAAAGTTATCTAAATAGTTTTTTGTTTTTATTTTTTTAGTTTTTTGTTTTAGTTTTTGCTTCAATACAATTTTGTTTGTTTTATATAATGTCATCTAAATATTGACGGTAAAATCTTTGTCCTCTGTTATTCCACCCTTAGGGATGGAAATTTAGGAAACAGCCTATTTAAGAAAAGAAAGTATAATTCAAATTAAAAAATATTTATATTAAAATTAGTAGCCGTATCCTAGAAATCGGTGAACAAACATAAAAATAAAACAAGTACATACGTCGAGTACAGAGCTTCTCGTTTTTTGTGTTAATTTAAACAGACCGTTCTAAATTTTTAAACATTTATTTGATTTCATTTCCAGCTGTTAAGACCGTGTGGCCTAATGGATAAGGCGTCGGACTTCGGATCCGAAGATTGCAGGTTCGAGTCCTGACACGGTCGATGGTCATTTTATGAAGATTTTTTTACCTTCCAATTTATATTTTATTACATTTATGCCGTGCAGTGGCAATTTTAGATAATCCACTACCCTATATCATCGCATGGGTGTCGTAAAAGATGCAGAGGAAAATAAAACAGGGGATGATCAGCTGGATATTTCACATAACAATTTTAAATTATAAAAAAAAACTGCGGTTGCTAACTTGCCTTTTAATCATGACAACTATGACAAATATTCCTTTAAGTATATATTTAATAATATTCCTTCTAGTTCACTCAAGGTTGATGCCGGAGGATCATTAGCCTAATGTGGCGATGAACCGGCCATATACCTCAAAGAATTGACAACCGATGGGTAAAAATATATTCGTGCGCCAGCCTTGTACTTGCAAGTGCAGTTTTAAGAAACCAAATAATTGATGGAGTGACAACTTGATGTAATATGCAGGTAGTTCTTTGATGCAATCTACGTGGGAGGTCTTTGTTTAGGAGTGGACTTGCGATAGGTTGTAATGATGATGATATATTTTAAATTATGCCAAAATACCGATTAACATTTATACTACGTTACGTTACTTCCACTAGAATCTTGGAATATAAATAAATTTTAAAAATATCTAAATTTCCCATATTGTGCACTTTCTGTTCAGTTTGTTGTGTATAGAAGTCGTTTCTTTTCCTCTTTTACTATTCAATCTTTAGGTTAAGTAGAGAGTACAAGATTAACTAATGTTTTATAGAATTAATAGCAAAAAGGTGTATCATGCCTCGCTCTTTAATATTCAAAGAAATTAGAAATTTACGAGTATTTAAGAAGCCATGGGGGCTTCGAATCGATCCTGTCGAAATTTCGGTAGTAACATAACAAAATTAAGATTTGACGTTTTCGTGAAAAGGCAAATATTTAACAGACCCGCAGTAGACTTAAAATCATATTAAAGAATAAAAAAAGTATCTGGATGACAAGTATTGAAACTTTAATGAAATTCTGAAACACAAAATGTATATGTTCATATTTCGCATATTTTTCAAATTTAGAAAAATTCCGACAGACTAGCTTTGAAAGACATAATTGTCTAGAATATTTAAAGCAAAGTGGTTTGTCACTTTTTCTGTTGTAACCTTCCGTATTATAGAAGTTTGTTGCAGGTATCCATAGGTTGCAGTAGCTACTTACTATCTAATAGACTGTAAGTATGTTTGGCACTTTAATTTAAAAAAGGAAACTTTTCCTCTTAATCTACCTGCCTATGGAACAGATTGATGTTGACTTGACACTCGTTTATAAATTCTTATGTACCCATCTCACAGTAAAAAATCGTTTTAAGGGCAATTTTCGGAAAAATTTCATTAAAACTTTTATAAGACTTTGAAACAAGGCTTATCTTATGATAAAATATGTTGTTTTATTAGGTAATAATATGGTACAGATATTTTAACAATCTCGTCACTTTAACAGAAATTTAGGAAGTAATACATTGGAACAACATCTATTGGATAAAAGTTAAAAAAGTTAAAATTACGGCCTATATACGTAGAACTGCTGGTTACAGGCCTCCCCACATTTCTGAGAGGGTTTTAGGGCAAGGAAATATCCACCACGCTGCTCCAATGCGTGTTAGCGAACATCACATATCTTCGAATTTTTTTCTTATTTCTCAGATATGCCGGTTTCCTCACGACGTTTTCCTACACCGCCGAGCACGTTGTAAATCACCACTTATAATTGCAATTAAAAACTTCATTGGTGCCGGAGAGGATTGAACCCGGGTTGCTCGCGTACTGTGAAATTTACAGCGAACGCTAACCATCTGAGCTACCCCGGCTCTATTGAATACCAAAGTATAATTGAATTAATTGAGTTATTACGTGATAAGGCAATGTAACTGGTTCAGCGGTGGGATGTGACACGAAGGAACCATGAAATTATGGTTATGGTTCAAGGGAACCAAAACAAAACTGGCACGAAGGGAACATGGGGAATAAAGAACAATAAATAAAACAGCTCATTAGAAAAGGAATAGATAGCACAATATCGTGACAATGTGCGGCGTATCTCGTATCTTCGACTGCTGCTGGGCGCGCGATGAATTATGATGATACTTGAACTCTTCCCAATAACTTCGTATGCACCAAAATAAACTTCCAGCGAATAAATAACCTTTGAGACAACAATTTTGTCTTGCGGTTCACGTCGACAACTACGCTGCCGGACGGTAGTCCGACGCGGCGATCCAATTCACTCTTGGTATGTGCTAAGAAAAGAACATTGGAGCAGGAAGTTTTGCCAGCCAAACATTAAATAACACCCTCTAAACTAACGAAATACAAAAAGTATGCGTGGTGCAACCATTCTCCCACGGCTTGAAGGGTTTCCTTCAAAACAATTTAAAGCTACTACTATTAAACCTAATCTAAACTACTAATCTAATCTTGAAAGCAAATCGAAACTTTTTGTTAGGTAAGGGGCAGAGACGTACAAACGGATGCAAATATGACCCGGTCGCTGTTTTAACACGAGCTATCTTCTAGCTTTTTTTGGATCCGAAGGAGTAACCTTCGGATGCAAGAAAACCTCTTCAATGATCCTTAATGGCAACTAAAGAGGCGGCGCGTTCTCCTTAGTGAGAATAACTACAGTTTCGACAGTTATTGGGTTAGCTGGTGTATACCATTTCTACCGCGACTGCAATGTATGGAGATATTCCGCTCTCCAACGCTTCCAAAGTGACTGTACAAGCTCCTACAATAAGGTCTGACGTGAAAGAACATGAGTTTATCATCGGCTACATCTAGAGCGGATAAGTACTACAAAGGCGTAAGATTTAAAAAAAAATGTGCTAGAATCAAAGCGAGTGGCTCTGATGGATCACTAGAAAGCATACGACATAGAGGTTGGCTATTTATAAAGCACTCGATTTGTGCGAGTACAGTGCTCAATTCTTCAATAGACAAAACTTGATCTCCAATCACACGATATAAATGAATGGCTCTGATGGGTCACTAGAAAGTATATGACATGAAGGGAGGCCATTCATAACGCACTCGATTTGTGTCAGTACAGTTTTTTTTATAGGACAAGGGTGACAAACGAGCACACAGTCCACCTGATGGTAAGTGGTTACTGCGACCAATAGACATCTACATTTATCCTCTATTACAAATCAAAATGCAGATGCGCCGTCACCCGTGAGGACCAAGATGGAATGCCTGATTTCCAGTAAAAAGGGCCTCCGGCCACCTGCACTCACCAAGCGAAACGCAGAGGTAAAACTCTACTTCACGCTGGTATTCTGTGAGGTTGTGGTACTACCCCGGTTCGAGCCAGCCCATCCGTGCGACAACAAAAGCTGCCGCGTGGCTCTACCACTGTTAACCACTGACAAAATTAAGAACAATACCACCGCACTTCTGCTCCACGCCTCCGGTCCGTCTCCGGACGATACTGCCATATTCAGTCTTCAGCTTCGACAATTTGCACTTTCTAGCAGCCAGATCTCTGTCAAAGACTTTGGAGCCCTGGTTCCGCTCGACCGCTTCTTCAATACGAGCAGTATTAAAGATGTGCAGGTCCTGCCGCTTGCATTTGGGAATCTGTCTGTTCAGTTGCCTGTATGTTATCAAGTTCACGGAAGACTGCAGCTTCATTTTCCGTCTAAAAGCCATGAGATTAAGAGTGTGATCGGAGAGTTTTTGTGTTCTTTTGCGTCGATTCTTGCAAAACTTAGCTTCGACCGCATAGACAGTTTCTACGAGCTTGTCATTTATAACGTCTACTGCATTGCAATCTTCTAAGCACTGAAAACGATTTTGTTACACGAGCGGAAAGGTTTCGGGACTTTAGATTAGAGCACGAGGGGGACGGATCGTTGCCTTCATTAGAAGACACCTCTCCAACTTAACATTTAGGTTCAGTGTGCCTCTAACCATTCAGTGGTCGCTACCAGTTTTCACCCTTGCGATCACTGAGACATCACTGAACAGTTGTCTTCTGGTCGTTATAATGAAGTCGATCTCAATTTTTGTTGAACCTTCAGGGCTCGACCAGGTTCACTGCCTATGGGGCCGCTTCTGGAAGAAAGAGTTCATCATAAAGAGTCCCTCTTTCTCCATGATGTCGGCCAGCTGTTGGCCCCTTAAGTTCTATTGCCCTATTCCAAATTTCTATACATTCAGCTCAACGGTCTCTCATGTGCCTAGTTTTGCGCTGAAGTCTCCTATTAACACCGCATAATGGGTTTTGGGGGAATGCATGGCTCTAGAGATATCCACATACATTTCCTCCACTTCCTCATCGGGATGTGCCGAGGTTGATGCGTAAAAATGTATGAACTTCAGTGAATACCGTTTGGTGATACAACCCTCGTCGACACACTTCTAATCTTTACAACGTTGTTACGAGTGACTTTTGGACAAAAATCCGACACCACTTTGGGACCTCTAGGTGATAGAACAAGTTTCCAGATTCGAGAATTACCATGAACTCCCCCTCTCTTTGGACTACGGATAATCCTGTAATATTCCAGCGCAAATTGTCTTCCAGCTTCAGGATCTTCTCGTTAGGTCTCAGGGTGCGTGTGTTATAAGTTGCCAGGTGGAGTCGTCGTAGGTGCCAACCGACCCTTCATCGGAGATTATTAGCACCCCTGCCCCGCCGTTAACATGGTCGCCACTGTAACCAGGAATAGCGGGGCCGCCGGGGACTGGGGGCACTGTTTATTAGTGTCATTGCTCATGGTTGCCATAGTTGCCACGCATGGTGGGCGGGTTGGCAATCACACAACATGTGTGTGTTGTGTGATTGCCAAAACACTCACAAAACCCTCACGCCCGTCACCCAGAGGGGTAGGCAGAGACTACGGACTTCCATTTGGCGCGATCCTGGCACACCTCTCTCGCCTGTTTTACATCCATATATCTACGCATACGCGCTCGTCAATAAAGGGTACTCTTATTCTGGCCCATTTTCAATGTATCGCCTATTTGGTCAATAAATCTTCGTCTAGGGCGTCCCTTCCCGACTCCGCCGTTCACTTCTGAAACATAAATTTGCGTTGTCATTCTTTCCTTGTTCATTCTTTCTACATGACCAAACCACCGAAGCATTCCTTTTTTAATCCTGGTCACAACGTCATCTTGCAAATCACACTTTTCTCTTATCACACAATTTCTCAACCTGTCATTTAGATTCAGTCCTAGCATACTGCTTAATGACCGCATTTCTACAGCATTTATTCTACTCTCATGCTTCTTCTGCCAGACTCAACTTTCACTACAGTACATTAAAGTAGGGACTAACACAACATTATGAGTTGCCATACATCATTTTTACGTGGTAGAGCCATGCTGCATCTATATTAGTAGTATAGTTGTAGCACGAATGAGTCGGCTCGACCGGGGAAGGACCACGCTCTCACAGAAAACCGCGTATAATAGCAGCTTAACGCTGCTGTGTTTCGGATGGTGAGTGTAAAGAACCGGAGACCCTTTTTACTGGCAAAGAGGCATTCCATCTTAGTCCTCACTTAGTCACAACGCATCTGCATCTTGAGTCTTTATTGAGGATAGATGTAGATGTCTATAGGTCACAGTAACCACTTACCATCAGGTGGACTGTATGCTCGTTTGTCACCCTATCCTATAAAAAAATACATGCCTTTTTTGACACATTCTGACTCTTCATAATAGCGTGTAGAGCCACAATCACTCTATTTCCTGCGTTCACTCGTCGTTTTATATCCTTATTATATCTACCATCCCTGCTAAATAAACATCCCAAATAAACAAACTCATCCACTTGCTCAATGCTTTTGCACGTGGTAGAGCCATGCTACAGCTATATTATTGTTGTAGCACGAATGGGTCGGCTCGACCGGGGAAGGACCATGCTCTCACAGAATACCAGCGTAAAATAGTAGCTTAACGCTGCTGTGTTTCTTATGGTGAGTGTAGAGAACCGGAGACCCTTTTTACTGGAAACTAGGCATTCCATCTTAGTCCTCATGGGTGACAACGCATCTGCATTTTGATTCTTAATCGAAGATAGATGTAGATGTCTATGGGCCACAGCAACCACTTACCATCAGGTGCACTATGTGCTCGTTTGTCACCCTTATCCTATAAAAAAAATACATGCCTTTTTTGACACATTCTGACTCTTCATAATAGCGTGTAGAGTCACATTTACTCTATTTCCTGCGTTCACTCGTCGTTTTATATCCTTATTATATCTACCATCCCTGCTAAATAAACATCCCAAATAAACAAACTCATCCACTTGCTCAATGCTTTTGCACGTGGTAGAGCCATGCTACAGCTATATTATGGTTGTAGCACGAATGGGTCGGCTCAACCGGGGAAGGACCATGCTCTCACAGAATACCACCACCACGTTAAGCTACTATTTAACCAGCGTAAAATAGTAGCTTAACGCTGCTGTGTTTCTTATGGTGAGTGTAGAGAACCGGAGACCCTTTTTACTGGAAACGAGGCATTCCATCTTAGTCCTCATGGGTGACAACGCATCTGCATTTTGATTCTTAATCGAAGATAGATGTAGATGTCTATGGGCCACAGCAACCACTTACCATCAGGTGCACTATGTGCTCGTTTTTCACCCTTATCCTATAAAAAAAATCAACTCCCCTTTTATTCTTATTTCACATAACGTATTACTTTTTTCTCTTTCAAAAACCATCACTTTCGTCTTACTTGCGTTCAATTTCATTCCCCTTTCTTTTAATGACCAGTTCATTAAAGTGACTATCATTTGCAACTCGGCCACCGACGATGCAAATATGACTTAATCATCGGCGTACAAAAGACATTTGATGGTTAACTCACCCATTCTCAACCCACATTCTTCAACTTTCAAAGTTTGCAAACAACTGTCCCTAAATAGGTTAAACAGACACAAGGAAGCTACACAGCCCTGTCTGACACCTTTTTGAATGCCAAACCAGTCCGAGTAGACCCCGTTGATCCTGACACAAGCACTAGAGTCCCTATAAAGAGACTTTAATGCCTGTATCAAACCAGCGCAAAACCGAAATGAGGTCAGTGTTTGCCATAATACGTTCCTGTTCACTCTGTCATTAGCCCTTTCCAAGTCCGTGAACGCACAAAAAACTTTCTAGTTTTTAGCCAAAAATTTCTCCGCAATCATGCACATGGATAAGACTAGATCCGTACACTCCATCTCCTTTCTAAATCCAGCTTGCACATCCCAAATTTTTCCATTAATTTCTTCCACAACTCTTTCAATTAACACCTTAACATACAGTTTACCCAAAATGCTAAGCAAGCTGGTACCACGGTAGTTTTTACAGTCCTGCTATGACCCCTTTCCCTTATATATTGGGACTATAACAGCTTTGCACTAGTCTTCCCGTACCCGCTTCAGTTCCCAACATAAATTAAACCAGGTGTACAGCAGCCCTGCAACCACACCCTCTCCAGCCCTTAGCATTTCGAGTGATACTCTATCATATCTGGCTGCCTTACCTGTTTTCATGCTTTTCATTGCTTTCATTATTTCATCTACACTTATCTCCCTACCCATTTCTCTCGGAATTTCTATTTCACTTAATTCAGACGACTCTTCACTCTTAAACACGCCTTCAAAGTATTCCTTCCATCTCTTTAAATTCGAAATTTCATCATTCAGCATTCAGCCATTCTCGTCTCGTATAGCATTCATTCTAGGCTGTTTTGAATTTACCCTGGAAGTTCTTACGAGCTTCCAGAACATTTTAATATATGCCTGTTAATTATCAGATATCTTTCTATCATTCTTATCTATCCTTTCTCGCTTTTTCCTTTCAACAACTTCTTTTACTCTCTTATTTATACGTCTAAAGTCTGCCATTTTTCTTTCAATCTCATCATTCATACCGCCAGAATTACCAGCTTTGGTTTCTAGTAAATCTAGCCATGCTCTCTTCTTTGCTTCAACTTCCATCCGTATCTCATCATCCCACCACAACTTATTACTTTTCCTTTCATTTGTTCTCTTACTTACACCACATACTTCGGTGGCTGTATCCACCAAAACTTTCTTAACATTATTCCATACAGTCTTCAAGTCTAAATCACTCATACATTATTCATTCAACACACTTATATTTTTCCTCAGTCTGCATTTTTACTTCTCTTTCACACCTTCATCTTGTAACCTCTCTATTCTTATACGTTGTAACGCAGTAGTAGACACAGATTTCCAATGCCGCCAACGCTTGAATAGACCATTGATTCGGCATAAGACCAGGTAATGATCCGTACCTACGTTGGTACCCACGGTAAGCCCTTGTATCTACCACTGCGCTCCTCATTCTTTCATGTTCATATTATGCTTCTATCATCCCCTTTTTCCCAAGTATACATGTGAATCCTCTTATTGCGAAAGAAAGTGTGGTTGGCAATCATAGTTTTTTTATTGATTTTTTGCTGTTATCAGAACAATGCTGCTGCCCATCTTCTGCCTCAGTTTCCATTGTCGCCTTTTACGACACCCACGGGAAGATATAGGGTAGTGGGTATTCTTACCCGTATTACACGGGAATCGATGTTACAATTATAGGTCAGTTTTATGTAATAAAATATAGAAAGTTATAGATTTAGAATTTTATTTCGATTTTCGATTTTATCTGAAAGCAACAACACGTTATTTAAAGGATTAAGGCAGGTACTAAATATTCCTAAAAATAATTGAATCCTCATTATATTACTTCACTAAAGAATCATTAATTATATAAGATATATTTAATAAATATACAGGGTATTTTTGGAACGCTCCCGAAAACTAAGACAGGCGACAGCACCAAGTATACCTTTGATCATGGGTTACAAATAAAGTCGATCCTGATGAAAAAAAAATCATCTTTTAACAACGTTTTATTAGCTTTATTCACGCGCCATCATGTTAGTACAGCTAAATGAAACGATAATTTCATAAAAAATATCATGAAAATACTGAAACATAAAACCAGCAGTGGAAACTGAATTGATATCACCTGACTAATGGAGGTTAATGTACGCGCGAACGGTGAAAAACAAACGCTGGCCTTGAACTTGGGCACTGAGCGATTTATCACATATTGGTACGAAAGGCGCGCGACGGGGGAACAATCCGCCAGTATTAGTGTGCCTGCATGCTATTGGTTCCCGCGCTTTGTTCGCTCCAAAAATACAGTCGCATACACAGCTTACTTTGCGACTCGCGACGATGTTTTAAAAAGGAAGGAAAGAAAAATTATTTATATCTATTGTTTTATGACTAAACTAGTGATCGAAAAGGTAAATATGATAGGAGAAGGTGAATGGGGAAAATTGTGCAGTAAAGTTAAAAGTGTGGAGGAAGAATACCGAAAAAATTACCATGTGATCGACCTGATGACGGAAGCTCAAGCGAAGATGAAAGTGATGATGAAGTAGCATCCAGTAACACCAACACACCATTAACATCTGGCTTCCATGTGACCCAAGACGTCATAATGGACGGCGTGTTACCCTTAGCTAAAGTTTTCTTGTTACAAACTACTTTATATTTTACGATAGAAATAACAAATAATGCTCATGTAAACATTATCCATTTTTAATTTCCACCTCTTCCAAAGTTCTAAGTAGCTAGTAAAACACCTATTATGATTCTACATTAAAACAATTAATTACTATAATATTATAAAACAATAGCCCAATACCATGTAGTACTTTAGAACGCGACTGTACCCACACCCCCTCCGCTATCGACCTGTATCTAGCTCGGTACGTAAGAAAAAAGGGCGCATCTAACAATTTATGAATAAATGAGTTATAACCTGTCGGAAATATCTGCGAACCTCGCTGGAATGCGCTTCCCCTCGCGCTTCCCCGCACCTCCGCTCGTTATCGTCTATCCAGTACCGTTGCCATCTCTCCATATTGCATGACGTCATCAAGCCAGGTTCGCAGATATTTCCGCCCGTTATCGTCTATCCAGTACCGTTGCCATCTCTCCATATTGCATGACGTCATCAAGCCAGGTTCGCAGATATTTCCGACAGGTAGTAAATATACCATTCGATTCATGATAAGAAGGCGCATCTACTAATTTTTTTTAATATTCACAAATATCAATATTTTAGAAATTATCGTAAGAATTTTAGACGTAACTGTTGATCACAGATGACTTTTTTTAGTAGAAAAGACTTATACAAATTCAACATAAAAGAAAAGATTTATTTAACCAGTTGCTACGTCATCTTTAACAATATTTGCATCGATTACTTAAATTTCAATTATTCTTGGTCTTGTCTTATTATTCTATATCTTATTATTAAGATCTTATATCTTATTGTTAAGAGCTGGTGTTTCACATGTGGTCCCATATAAATTTGATCGAGGTCAGAGCAATAGTTTTTGAGTTATCCTTAATTATTTATATTAAAGTCGGTTGTACAAAATTTTTAATTTTTAATTATTATCGTAGTAAGTCTTGTATGATATCCCCTTTAAAATCATTACTCAAGAGTTGCGGGTTGTTATTTTTTGTGTCTCACTACCAATGCTTTTCTAATATTTATTAAAAAAAAAAAGTAGTAAATTACTATTAGCGTCCTTTCAACTTCAAATGACCTTTCCAAAATATGTAAAATTGTTAAATGAATGGCAGTTTTTTTTTTAATTTATTAGGTTGGAAAGACGCAAATAGTTATATGCGTCTTTCCTTCGATGTTTTTGTGATGCCAGGTGTATTTTTTAAGCTAAGATGAAAAGGGAAATTCGTTTTATTTAAATAAATAAACAAATTATCAAAAAATTTGTTCGTCCTTAAAATCTTCATGTCTCTACGTATATATTTCAATTTTCATATAGATACCTTTTAATATACTTTAGACACAGGGTCTGAAAGAAAAATTCATCAATTTATTTTTTATTTCCATTTTACGTTTTTGTTAGTTGCGTCCTTCTTTATGTAACCCGACGACAGCAGAATGTAACCCGGCCGGCTCGTGTCGCCTCACGCTGTGACGCAGTAGACAAAAAAGAGTATAATAACTGTCCTAGCAGTAGGTTTCAGTTTTGTTGGGGTTCGTTATTAATTGTAGTTTTTGAAACAGTTCCGTGTTGATTTTGTACACGCGTGCGCGAGCGACAGCTCAATCGTATTGTTATTACTTGTGATTACGTGTTGGTATTATTCCTGTTGTTACGTTTTTTGTTTTAATAATGCTTAACGCGTACTTTTATAGTGATTGTGAATACAGCAACATGTTATCCGACCCCAGATACACGAAGTATCGCCAAATAAATTGTTAAGACGTCGGGATGGAACAATTGTGTCAAACTGTGCAGTGCACAAATTGTTGAAGCGTAACCGAATGCGCCCATACAAATTGCACAAAGTGCAAGCTTTAGTTCCCGGCGATCACGTCCGCCGACGAGTTTTCTGCCGTTGGTTATTATACCAGCGACAACGTGTGCCTGGTTCCATTGAGCACATTATCTGGACGGATGAGTCGACATTTACCAGAAACGGCCTGTGGAACCGAAGAAATACACACGTGTATTCAGAGGTTAACCCGCACGCTGTTCGACAAACCGGGCACCAAACCCGATGGTCGGTTAACGTATGGGCAGGTTTATTTAAGGATCGCATACTGGGACCAGTGTTTCTGCCACAGCGACTGAACAGACAGCGATACCATGTCGTGAGGTTCGTCCGTGAGCGCCTCAATGAGCTATTTGATGATCGCTGGATCGGCAGACTAGGACCACACGCTTGGCCACCTCGCTCACCAGATCTGACCCCGTTAGACTTCTTTTTGGTATGTGAAAGAAAGGGTTTTTAATCGTGAGTGTGATAGTGCTGACAAAATGCGCCAAAGGATCGTGGATGCTTTCGAGAAACTATGTACGGACTGTGTCGAAGACCACACGATGATGCCCCGACTGCACCCAAATCTACCTTGAAATGAATGGAGCACAATTTGAGCTGCATCTCATAAGACCACGGAGGATTTAGAGCGGTAAGCTGTTTCATAACTATTTTTTTTAAATAACTTAGTACTGAACTAATCTGAATAGGTACATAACTGAATACATGAGAATAATAAACATACCTACACGATGAATAAAAACGCATGACTCAAACCTTGGTTACATTTCATTTAAGTATTTTTTCATTAGCGTATGTAGTGGTATGGCCCGCTAGTTGCGGGCCGCGCGAATTTGCGTTCGCGAGTACATTGACCTTTAGTCAGGTGATACAATTCAGTCATTCCACTGCTGGTTTTATGTTTCAGTATTTTCATGATATTTTTTATGAAATTATCGTTTCATTTAGCTGTACTAACATGATGGCGCGTGAATAAAGCTAATAAAACGTTGTTAAAAGATGATTTTTTTTTCATCAGGATCGAATTTATTTGTGACCCATGATCAAAGGTATACTTGGTGCTGTCGCCTGTCTTAGTTTTCGGGAGCGTTCCAAAAATACCCTGTATAATTTTACTTAAAAAAACCTTAGTTATCAAAATTAACAAAATAATTAATAAAATAATTTCGCTTAATCACAGCTTGCAAATTATACTATGAACACCACAGGCAAATCAGTCTCAGAACTTGTTGATAATGTCAAACAAACCGGTCCAACACTTTCGATGACTTTTTTTTTAACAGATCCTAAGGAAGTAAAAACTACTATTAACGAACTTAAATCAAATAGTTCCCCTAGCTGGGACAAAATTACTGCTAATTTCGTTAAAAGGTATAGTCACATTCTTTGCGCACCTATAGCACATCTATGTTATAGTAGTTTTCAGACATGGTAATTTCCATCACCTTTTAAGCAGGCCTTAGTAACACCAATATTCAAATCTGGTGATAAGTCCGCTCCTTCGAATTACAGGCCGATTTCTTTGTCACCTACTTTTTCAAAAATAATTGAGAAGCTTGTGAACAACAGACATCTAGAGCGTTATGTACATTGTTCAACAGAAGACGCTATTTTACAACTGACTTCGGAAACAACATCTTATGTAGACAAAGGTGATACGTGCGTCTGTGTTTACTCAGACTTGCAAAAAGCGTTCGATTCTGTGTCTATTCCTATACTTCTCGGCCGTCTCGAAAATCTGGGTATAAGAGGTATGCCATATGCATGGTTTTGTAACCATGCATATGGCATACCTCTACCTAAGCCTTACAAACCTTACAAACAGAACCCAACTATTACAAAATTAAAATCCGTAGTGCGGAAATTTTTATGTTTGAGGACGATACTGTTATTCTCTTTCATAGTACAGACTGGGATATTGTGCAGCAATGTGCTGAAAATGGATTACGAATGATTACGTACAAAGTGGCTGAAAAATAATCTTTGAACCGTCAATTGTACAAAAACAAAATATATATGTCTTTATAAAACAATAATCTCATAACCACCATACAGCTTCTCTGTCACCAAGCATACGTTCCCTTGTAACACATCCCAAAAAAGGAGAGATGTAAATGTACAATATTAGAACGAACATCTACGATAAAATACCTTGGGGTAATCCTCGACGAAAGATTAAATTGGCAACTCCATGGTGCCATGATGCTGTGCTTGTCCTTAATGCTAGCAGAACTAAGTTGTTAGTAATTAAATCTCCGTACTCATAACCCACTTCAATTAAAAATTTGTCGCACACAATCACATCTGCCTACATAATAACAGCGCTGCTGAATGTTGCTGCCCAGAAATTGAGATACACAAACATATCTCGGACTAGTTATTGACAGTAACTTTAATTGGAGACAGCATATTGAACATGTATGTTGAATGAAACTACTTTTACGGATTTTATCGCGTTTAATTAACTTATTTTATATTCCCGACGTTTCGGTTGCTTTCCAGCAACCGTGGTCACGGGGGACTGAGGTGATTGACGTCCCGATGTCAGAGTTAACCCGGAGTACCTTCAGGCATACCTCTACCTAAACCTTACAAACCTTACAAACAGAACCCAACTATTACAAAATTAAAATCCGTAGTGCGGAAATTTTTATGTTTGAGGACGATACTGTTATTCTCTTTCATAGTACAGACTGGGATATTGTGCAGCAATGTGCTGAAAATGGATTACGAATGATTACGTACAAAATGGCTGAAAAATAATCTTTGAACCGTCAATTGTACGAAAACAAAATATATATGTCTTTATAAAACAATAATCTCATAACCACCATACAGCTTCTCTGTCACCAAGCATACGTTCCCTTGTAACACATCCCAAAAAAGGAGAGATGTAAATGTACAATATTAGAACGAACATCTACGATAAAATACCTTGGGGTAATCCTCGACGAAAGATTAAATTGGCAACTCCATGGTGCCATGATGCTGTGCTTGTCCTTAATGCTAGCAGAACTAAGTTGTTAGTAATTAAATCTCCGTACTCATAACCCACTTCAATTAAAAATTTGTCGCACACAATCACATCTGCCTACATAATAACAGCGCTGCTGAATGTTGCTGCCCAGAAATTGAGATACACAAACATATCTCGGACTAGTTATTGACAGTAACTTTAATTGGAGACAGCATATTGAACATGTATGTTGAATGAAACTACTTTTACGGATTTTATCGCGTTTAATTAACTTATTTTATATTCCCGACGTTTCGGTTGCTTTCCAGCAACCGTGGTCACGGGGGACTGAGGTGATTGACGTCCCGATGTCAGAGTTAACCCGGAGTACCTTCAGCTTTTTTAATTAATTTTTTTTTGGTCCGATCTACGCAGAATGTACTAACTGTTTCTTGAAGTAATGCAATGATATGCTTTGGTTTAGTTTTAATTTTATGAATTACAAGATCCCAAGCAGGTGGTAGTACCCAGCCTATTACATCTCTATTGAAATTAGGATGTTTTTTTTTTTAATTTCAATTACCTCACGTATCATCCTTGGCAGAAATCGATGTTCTTACGCGAGAATTTGTGGTTTATCAAATCTAATGTAATGGCGGGGGCCGTCTAGGATATGACCACAAACTGCAGACTTCCCGGAACGTTGGTGATTCACGTCAGCTATGTGTTCTTTTACGCGGGTTTTATTGATCGTTTTGTTTGCCCAATATACGAGAGACCACATTCACAATCAAACTTGCACGCTTGTACACACTGCTTGCAGGAGCATCTTGTAGAGGAATATTGCACTTGACGGATGGTAAAAACTGACTTATCTTCTTCGGCGGCTTGAAGAAAGTTCTAATAGAAGCTCGCTTCAAAATGTAACCAATTTTGTCTGTGACACCTCTGACATATGGTAGTGCAGCAGGCACACGCTCGACTGTGTGACTCAATAATCGCATTCCATTTAAAATTAGGTAATGTTATATAATTCTCTTGCAGAGTCGCATATTCAATACCGGCTAAGTAGTAGCTACCAACTTAAAAAACATATCTTGACCAGATCCATAATTTACAAGGAAGAATACTTAAAATCATAGTTCCAAATAAAATAAAGAATAAATTCCGGGATGACGTCAGTGGTCTTTTCAAACACTGTAAAATTTTACCAATACATAAATAACTTAAACAGTCACCAAGTAAAACAAGCTTTTTTAAATTGGCTAAAAGATACGAAATAAAATTATTTTAGAATATTACAAGAAAACCAATGCTGCAGCTGTATTACGGTTGTAGCATGTTAGATTGGCTCAACCGGGTCTTAACGCTGATATGTTTCGTATAGTGAGTGAAGAGAACCAGAGTCTTTTTACTGAAAAAGGCGCATTCCAACTTAATGCTCAAGGGTAAACGCATCTCAATTTTGATTGAGGATAAATGTAGATGTCTATGGGCCACAGCATCCACTTACCATCAGCTAAACTGTGTGCTCGTTTATCACCTTTATTCTATAAAAAAAAAAACTTCCGTCCGACCGTTTTTGAAGTGTTCACGAACATACTCTTTATCACCATTGTTAAAGTGCTAACACACTGAATGGTATTTTATGTGAAATATTTTTATATTAATATAATTCTTATTTTAGGATTTCTAATATATTTAGGTTTACCGTGTAGTGGCAGTGTAATAATATCTTCACACCATATCTTCTTGTGGGTGTCGTAAGAGACATCAGAGGGAAACAAACTAAGAGATGGGCAGCAGCGTTATCCTAAAAGTAACCAAAAATAAACTAAAGTTATTGCTAATCCACCTGCGGAGCGTGGCAACTATTGCAAATACTTCCCTTATGAGGCAATATATGGGGAAAGCCTATATTTAACAGTGGACTTTTCCAACAATAACGGTATTGCGCCTCTACTACGAATTTGAGGTCCCTTTACAGCCGCACAACTTGTACATTTGCGGCACCAGTCCTCGACATCGTCACGACAGTGGACCCAGTAAAACCGATCTCGGATCTTCAGGAGAGTTCGTTTAACTCCCAGGTGGCCTCCTGAAGAACTACTATGGTACAGTTGTAGAACATCCGGTACTTTAGCCTTAGGGACAACCATTTGCAAATGACATCTGTCTCCCCGACCATTTTCCCATTTACGGCACAGGACTCCATCCTGAATCAGCAAGCTGTCCCATTGGGCCCAATAGCTTTTCGTGGTCGAACTCATTGCTGAGACGTCGCTCCACTTGGGCTTAGGAGCACTGGCCTTCATCCATTCCAGAATCGGCTTAATGTCCGAATCTTCCTGCTGTGCATGTTCTAGGCTGTCCTTCCACTCATTGCTGAGCTGGTCTGTCCTGAGCATTCTCACAGATACCACTTCCTTACCCTCTTGCCTAGTACAATGCTTGCAATCTTCAGGGTAAGGTCTTCTTGACAATGCATCTGCATTGCCATGAGATTTCCCGCTGCGATGTTCGATCACAAAGTCGTATTCCTGCAGTAGTTCAATCCATCTCGCAACTTGTCCTTCCGGATTTTTGAACTGCAATAGCCATTTGCGTGCAGCATGGTCAGTTCGTAAGTGGAATTTCCGCCCTAGAAGATATTTGCTAAAATGCTGCAAGGACTTTACCACAGCAAGCAATTCCCGTCTTGTGACACAATAGTTCCTTTCCGGCTTTGACAACGACTTGCTGAAGTACGCTATCACAATTCACCATACCCTCAATCATGGTTTCCACTTCCTTTTCAGGTGCTACAGGCAATCTTCTTGGCCGCTGACGAATAGGCAATTCTTGTCCTGTGTTTATTTTGTGTTGAACTAAGCCAGTCTTTCCTATGTCAGCTTCGTTTGACGAGAAAACATTGGCGTACTTGAGTAACAACTTCTTCGCCTTGACCATTTCATTCGGGGAGAGAACGCTGCGACAGTCTTCTAAAAGTGTGGTCACTCTCGTTTGTCCATCCTTGCTAGGGGTCCCGGTCGATAGATATTCGCACCGACGCAAGCAATCCACTTCCTCACTAGTACCAACCAATGTGCCTTTTTCTATAATCTGTTCCTTATCACAAAGGTTCAACACACGTACTCCTGAGATGTCGGTGGTTCTGACCAAGGTTCGAGCCACTTTCCATGGAAGGTCATTGTCTACCCTTTCCACGAGTACACAACGATGAGCTTGCCCAGGACTCCGAGGAAGACTAACCGGCACAAGCGTTTCCGATCTCGGCGGAAGAACAATCTTCTTAAGGCTGTACACATTCCCTGGTAACGCCCCTTCCATGAAAAGTTCCTCTTGTCCACATTTCAAAACACCTTGCTTAACGTCGATCTCACAACAATTCTTCCTCATAAAGTCTAAGCCCAGGATGCAGTCGTCCATTATATCAGCCACGATGACATTATGCAGGTAGATCATGTTGCCTAGCTTCAACTCCATCTCCTTCTCTCCACGGACGGGTATGCGCTGACCAGTGCCTGTCACCAAATTAATGCGTTCTCGGTTGTATGCGGAGTCCCCAAGGAACCGACTTATCAGTTGGGAACTGACAACCGTGCGAGAGGCTCCAGTGTCTATGGCGACACTGGAGCGAAACTGACACGGCGTTCCGTTGACTTCGCCCTTGATGATTAGGCTGTTCCCATCATGGGTTTGTGAGATCGAAATCCTTGGGGCTCTTTTAACATCAGCCAGCACCCGCCCCGCAGTCCTGGCTTTTACTCGTTTCCCTGCTGCTGCTGGGCGGTGCTATTAGCCGCCCTACCCTCTCGAGATCGATCACCTTCCCTTTCTACAGTTCGCTTAGGGCAGCTGGATCGAAGATGGCCCCTTTCCCCACAGCCGTAGCACCTAGGGCTGTAGCTTTTATTGCGGTCCTGAACTGTAGCTGCTGCAACCTCCCTGACGCGGTGGGAACGATGATCCTGCCGCACGGCTTCTACCTCCAGTGCATGGGTCAAGGCGTCCTTAAGCGTCTCGTGGTGCCCGAGCCTCACAGCAGCTCTGACTTCAAAGTCGCGGATGCCGTCGATGAATGTCTGCACCAGGTTCCCTACAATAAGCGCAGGTACAGATTGGTACGCTTTTCGAACCAGCTTCTCCACCTCAAGGGCCCACTGCTGCAGGTATTCGTTACTGCGTTGCACGCGATCTTTGAGCTGCGCACGAAAGACATGTTCCAGGTGAGCGTCGCCATATCTCGCCTCCAATGCCTCAAGGAGCTGCTCGTAAGTCACTTCCTTACCGAGAGCTTCCAGAACAGTTAAGGCCTGGTCGCGCAGGCCTAGGGTGAGAGCAGTCATGGCCTGACTTTTATTCCAGCCGTTCGCTTTCATGACAGCCTCGAACTGGATTTTGTAGGCCGACCAGGAAGAAGTCCCATCGAACGGTGGCACTTTGAATCCACGTAGCGAAGGTGTTGTAGCTACCACGGGAGCTGTAACTCCATCCCCAATTTTGAGGTCGTTCAGCGTTTTCTTCACGTCAGCCATCACATTGTCAACCCGATTGTACACTTGGTCGATTCGGGTTTCAGCTTCCGACAGGCGGTTGTCATATTGAGCAACCTTATCCTTCACCTCACTTATTTCTTTCCCGAAGGTAGCGTGAAGGTCCTTCATGAGAAGTATCTGCTCTTCCTTATCGCGTTTGAGGTGCTCTTCCAACCGACGGCTCTGTTCCTCCTGTTGGCGGGCTTGTTCCTCCTGTCCGCGCTGCAGCTGCTCTTCCAACCGACAAGCCTGTTCCTCCTGTCGGCGGGCCTGTTCCTCCTGTCGGCGAGCTTGTTCCTGCAGCATCATCATCAGAGTACCTAAGTCAGGTGCTGCAGATGCAGGAGCTGCTGATGGGCCAGACTCCGTGGTCGGCAACTGGCCTGCCGACGTCTGTGACGTTGCACCACCAAATCGTCTCTGGTCCGTCTCCTGTTGGCGTTGACTTCGGGTACGGATACCCTCGGTGTCGTCTTTAGGTAAAATCGGCATATTTGATCCCACTTCTGACACCAATTGTTACGAGCTTGGGGTTCGAGACAATTAAAAACTGCCGATTGAATTACCAAAATTGACACTTTAATTATACAACACTAATTACAATCTAAAATCACACTAATAATAAAACACAGTTCGCAGTTATTTCGCTTCGAAGTATTCTCTTGTATCGCCAATTCAATACTGCCTCGGTCGTGGTCTATACCGGCCTTATATAGGGCCTCAGATAGTTTCCAGAATCTTCTACTGTAGCGACATCTAGAATGTTCGAGTACATATCGGTCCCGAAATTTCTGGAAGGATCTTGACTCTCCTAGTTCTGCTACTCGACACTAGAGGGCGCTAGTGTACCTAGTGTTGCCATGTACAAGACATTAATAGTGGCGCGCAACAGTATTATATTTAGCTATTTCATGAGCTATCTAATGATCATTTACATTACAAAGTGCCTCGATTCTAGATTCGAGTCAACCTGCTAGAATCACAAGATTTTCTAGCGTCTAACCAATGGCAGAATGTCTAGTGCATTTTAATGCTAAACTCAAAATCAAACTCTGATGATAGGCAGTATTACCAGTGCGTATATCAATATCTTAAGCACGTGTCGCAATAAAAAATTCTGTACAGATTCTTGTTTGCTACAAAAGTATTTTTAAATAAGGGCAACAAACAAGTATAATGCACCCGATTGTTAGACACCTAAATAGATTTATTTATTTCTAGATTGAGAATCAAAATGCAGATGCGTTTTCACAAGTGAGGACTAAGATGATGTGCCTCGTTAACAGTAAAAGTATTTTCCGGTTCTCGTTACACAATAAAACACATCAGTTTCAATCTGCTATTTCACACTGGTACTATGCGCTACAGCGCGGCACTCTTGCAAACCAAGGCGATCATATTGTAACTTATTGATAAGCGTTGAATAGTGAAAGTACTCAAATACTAAAGTTGCGACTTTGTTTGGCTTATACAGTACACACCTTCCTACCAAGGATGGTCATTCAAGAAAGCAATCTGTGGTTGGTTTCCTAGCTTCCTATTCATTACATACGTATACGTATACGGAATAACGTACGGAATGATGATATGATAAGATATGAAACATTTCAAAATTGTGAGATTCAGTATTAGTGAACAAGTGGCCCCCTAACATGTCTTGGCTCAAATTTTATAGTACACGAACTAACACGAAACTGGATTTTATGCTCCGTCGGTACTAATGTGTCAAAAATAAGAGGATAAAATATTATGTTATTTTATTTGTACTTCTACGATAAAATCGTTCTATCTATTAAATATACTTTATAATTATATTCTTTAAGTTTTTATTATTTGAGTCTATAGAATGCAACAAACTCCTGTTAGCGTCTCCGTCACATTGAAGATCCCAATTTCTCTACAATCTGGGTATTGATAGACACAGGAATTGATAAGATCATTTATTCATATGTCTACCAATCGTACAGCGGTGACCAGGAGACAACTAGGCCCTTTGAACACCTCAATGAAGCCTCTGTTGTGGCTCTAAATCGGTACCCTACTGCATAGTTGCTTTTTCTGGGGGAATTTATTGCCTGTCATCAGGACTGGCCGGTCCCATACCAGAAGATCAATCACGCTGGGAGAGAGGCGTGGAATTTTTCCTTGTCGCTGGGGCTCTTCCAGCTGGTACAAAGCGGTTAACAGGGAGTCTCTGGGGCGAGGGCTGTTAAGTTTAACTAGAATAGAGCGGGGACCCGTACTCTCGGGGTTCTTAGCAATGTGTACTCAATACAGGATATCCGACTCGTTTATAGGGCAAGATATGGTTTTGCTCAGTAGTGTTACAATAGATAAAACGTTTTCATACGTACCCTCAGGAACACATTGGATTTCCACATTCCATGCCCAAGAGATTTGCACCATCTGATTAGGACGGCTAGCAATGATGATATGATCACTCAAGTTAATGAAAAAAATCACGAGGAATATAATAAATAGTTAATATAATATATATACATTTGATAACGATCACAACTTCTTGAATAGGAAGAAATCAACCAACTCAAAACGGCATATTAATCAAAACACAGAAAACCTCTACAATTTCTACTTTTGTTTTTGTTTAAGTTTGAGAGTATCATCATGACTTTATTTTTAACTATGTATTTGAACGAAACAATAATAAAATACTTTTACAGATAGTTACAGTTACAGAGTCGGATTATGTTTTAAAAATTATTTCTTATTATTACTAAATAGTTTTATTTACACTGTAATAACCATAAATTCATTGCTGTTTCTTATTTCGGCAATCGGAAAAGATGGAAAAGATCGTCATTCTCATTTTATCATTCTTATTATTGATTAAGCATCAGAAACAGAAACAGAAACTTTTTTTATTCAATATAGATTATAAATAATACTTACTGAAAGTCACTCGTTTATTTAGTTACCATTGGTTCAAAAAAAAATCTCTGTCCTCGGAAGAACCAGCAAGAAACCCAACGGGACTTTTTGTTTTAAATAATAGCTTATGGTGCCTTTCCATGCTTGCCAAGCCTTGGCAAACGTCTTCAAGCCCCAAACGTTCGCAAATCTCGTTTGGCGTTTAAAAGTCGCTTTCATGCTTGTGAATTCGTCAGTGTGCTACGTACACCCAAGCATGCACCAACGATGTGCGTTCGTGAAATTTGGCGGCTGGGATTAATCCGAACAATTCCTCAGAGCACTCCCCATGGTAAATGCGAAAGAAAATGCTAAGAGATGCAACATCTCTTCGCAGTGCCAATGAGTCGAGCCGATCGGAAAGGACTCGGTTGTCGACGATTCGAGCCGCTCTGCGCTGGAT